>JAVGWX010000019.1:32793797-33078797 GCA_036924085.1 Ariolimax columbianus
ATGTTATGTTATGCATGCATTGCTTTGTAATGCAGTGTGTGTGTTATGTTTGTTTTTGAACGTTATGGTATGTAATGATATGTTATGTTATGTATATTATGTTATATATTGTATGTATATTATGCTGTTATGTTGTATATGTGTGTATATTTGCATGTTATGTTTGTTGTATATGCTCATTCTGCTATGTATGTTGCGTACGAATGTCTGTGTTTCTATATGTGTATCTGTGTATGTATTTGTGTACATGCGTATGTGAATATGCACATGTGTATGTGTACGTATATTTATGAATGTGTGAATTCATGTGCATGTATGTATGTATGTATGTATGTATGTATGTATGTATGTATGTATGCATGCATGCATGCATGTGTGTATGCACGTGTATATGAATGTGTGCGTAAGTATCAACGTATGTATGTATGCGTTTATGTACATGCGAATGAATGCGCAAGTGTATGCACATACATAAACGCGTATGCATGTGCGTAAGTATATACATATGCAAGTAAACGCCTACACTGAAGGAATATCCAGGCGTTAAATGGATGCAATTAAAAACAGTTTTAATAGAACGCTGAACTGCTTTTGAACATTTATTTGATGTAGCCGTTACCTTTACCTACATATACTTGTGTCACGCATAGTAATTAATCAATTATCTTTGTTGCACTCAATAATTGCGCATTTAACAATTCGTGTGGATTGTATAGACAATAATATTTAACATCCTTCGCGCGGTTCTAATAGTGAAGTCCGCGGTACTGTTGTCAGACACTCAAGAATGAATGAAAATCGCACTGAAGTAGTCCATAGACTAACCTGATTTAAGGACCACTGTTTAAGACTGTAATGAGGGAGCGGCAGGATATAATTGATGTTTATCTATCTGAAGATATTGGGTTGAAACGTTGTGACACGACTACAAGTCATTTTATTTCTTGTATAATATTTTCGCTTTGTAAAGCGAGGGCGTTAATTATATGTGAACATTGCATTGTTTATCATCGAATAAATAAATAAAGCATTTTGGAAGTGACTCCAACATACAATTAAGTTGTAGAATCAGTAGTTAAAAAAACTTTTCTTAGAGTATAGGAAACATCAAGACAGAAGATGGATATTCAGTAAGGGAGACATGGATAACTGAACGTGGTCATGCATTAACACTGTGTTTCATTGTAAGACAGTACCTGAATTATCCCATTCAGAATATATTGTATTGTCTTTCATGACCAAGTAAACACATCTCTTCAGGTTGATCGACGAGGTCGGTTCCACAGTCAATACCCTGGTTTTAGAGAGCTTGAATCATTCCATGTCAATGTCTTCAGTCAATAGACTGGTTTTAGAGAGCTTGTATCATTCCATGTCAATGTCTTCAGTCAATAGCCTGGTTTTAGAGAGCTTGTATCATTCCATGTCAATGTCTTCAGTCAATAGACTGGTTTTAGAGAGCTTGTATCATTCCATGTCTAAGTCTTCAGTCAATAGACTGGTTTTAGAGAGCTTGTATCATTCCATGTCAATGTCTTCGGTCAATAGCCTGGTTTTAGAGAGCTTGCATCATGTCATGTCAATGTCTTCAGTCAATAGACTGGTTTTAGAGAGCTTGTATCATTCCATGTCAATGTCTTCAGTCCATAGCCTGGTTTTGAAGACACATTGTATCATGTCATGTCCATGTCTTCGGTCAATAGCCTGGTTTTAGAGAGCTTGTATCATTCCATGTCAATGTCTTCAGTCAATAGTCTGGTTTTAGAGACCCTGTATCAAGTTACGTCAATTTATTTGGTCAACATTCTGGTTTTTTAGTTACTGTATCATGTCAATGACCTCAGTCCATAGATTGGTTTTGGAGACCGTGTATCGTGTCATGTAAATATCTACACTGGACTCTTGTGTCTTTGATTATGGCCAAGCCAATACAGTCTTTGACTCCGGATTATTGCCAGCAGCTGTATTGATTTTTTATCTGCATGTATCCCCATTTTATTTGACTTCATCTCTGTCTTATTGATTGCTTCTATCATTCGATAACACACCATCTAACAGACTTCAATATGCAGATATCCTGTCTTGTTTGTAGTCTACGTATCTACTTCTAACGCGTTATGGACTCTATATATGCATTGAGCATTATTTGGCTAAGTGAGATGTTCGTACTTCGTGATGTTAAAATTATTCGTGATTCTCTGAACAATGTCTTTGCCATTGCAATTCTATCTAATCTTACAGGCTTCGCACGTCTTCTAAAATAAAGTGTCTGAACTATGAAAATTGTGTCAACTGTTGAATTCTTTGTCTATGACTAGATATGCTGTTTTTGAGGGACTTCTTGCAATCCCCAAAACACTTGTCTTATTTATATTTACCTTCGTTCCATTCCCCTGCTTTGTTGCTAATGTCATTGAGCAACTATTACAGCAGTTGATAACAATAAAAATTAATTTAAAACTTCAATTAATTTAAACAAAAATGGGTTTTCTTCAAGATTTGAGTACTTCTACAACAGAACATATCAAAAGAATGAACAATGTATTCGAAATTAATATTTTGTCTTTCATTTTTCTTTTCATCTTTCCATTTAATTCTGCTTGATCGTTCTCTACTTGCGACTTCTATTTCTCTTATTTTAACCAACTTCCCAATAACCCAGAGAACTGACATTGTGTACACAGCCTTTTCTTGTGTGACTTGTTAAACTATCAAATTTACACTTCTGTAGTTCAAAAGCAACACAAAGCATGTCTTAGTATAAATAGAAACTTGAACCGTAACACCTAAGTTTAGTTATTTTTTTTTCTTTCACTTGTGCCTCTGAGCGTCGTTGGGAGCTTCGTGTATTTGTGTTACTGCCGCTTTATTTCTGTATTCCCCAAGGCGGTATGTGTTGCACTATGTTTTTATTATGCGCCTATCGGTTCAGTGCATCCGACTTTGGCATTAATTTTATGTAAGGGTCTGCTTCCCCGGAGTAACGACCGGTGATGTGATTGGAGAGCGAACCCAGCACCTTCGGGTTGAGAGCAGTGTCACTTAACCACCAGCTCCCCATGAGGAGAGCTTGAGTCGTCTGTACTGCGCCAAGTGCGTTGCGTCGGTCACTGTGAGGCCGTGTCGGTGCACAATCAGTTTTTAACTATCTTGTTAAACCATAGGCGGTACTCAAGATCATTTAGTTATACGCCCTTGTCAGCACTGAATGAACAGGCCATGATCGAAGGCACTCCAAACAATCCTCTCATATACACATTCCATCCATTCTTTTCAGTTTTTCATTTTGCATGCATCCATTTTTAGTTATTTTCTCTATGCTTGTTTTACCCTTTCTTTGAATCTCTTTCTCTGGGTTCCGCGTCAGAGATTGCCAGGTGATACTGACTTGTGATTGTCTGTGCGTAGACTTTGCAAGACCACCTTCTTGCTTAGATTTCCTGTTCCGCTTAGGTCTATTCTGTACCCATGGTTGCTGAAACTGACTCAGGAAATGGTGAAGACCACTGATATTAATGGTTCATATAGCTCGCTGGCATTACACACTCATTATTTGTCGCCTCAAGTATCCTTCAGTGCTCCGCCCGCGTTTGATGTGAAACACATGCATTATGTGAATCGCAAACTCACTGCATATTAGCCTCTTGGCTATAGTAGGTCGAGTGTATCTTTACTATTGACCGTGGTCTCATTATACAGATTATGTTTTAGGTATGTGCTCTTGTTTTTCTATTTCACAATGTTCCACTATAACTTTGTTGACCTACCTAAAGGACTGATTACAACTCAGAAAAGTACGGTTACAGTTCTAGATTAGACTTTTTACAGCTCAGAATCGGACTGATTTACAGTTCGTTAAATGACTTTTACAGCCCAGTAAAATATGTGTCCTCTTGACGAGACCGCTTACAGCACTGAAAGGAACTGGGTTAATCCATAAAGAGGATTCTTATTAAACCTGAAAAGATCTGTACTGGGAGAGGACTTTTGTATTTTGAATCCAAATTTTAAAAGTGTATGTGCGGATTTTGTTTATCGTCGTGAAGAAACATTTGTATCTTAGAAAATGGCTGTTTCTACTCCTGGAATTGCTTGTTGTCATCACAGCGACTGTTGTAGTTTTGAGGCTATATTCTTGACAGTTTGTAGTCTTTTTTTTATCATGCGAGGAACGGTTTGTAAAGTTTACAAACACTGCTTATAGTTCAATAAGTATTTACTGTTATTGATAGATTGCTGTAGTGTTTTATATACGTAGTCTTGGCAATTTGTGTTTGTACTATTTCGTATCTTGGAAGCATGTCGATAGTTCCGATAGAGATATAAAATTAAGAATACAAAATGCGAGAAGATATTTTATTGCTTCAGGGAATTTGTGGAAATCGAAAGAAATTAAGTCCGCCACAAAAATGCAGATCTTCAACTCCAATGTCAAGTCCGTCATATTGTATGGCTCTGTGACGGCAGGAACAAAGAAAAGTACAATTTAAAATGTCCACGCTTTCATCAATGGATGCTTGCGCTGAATTGAATGAATAAAGTCGCATGATAAAGTCACTAAATGGGAGGGAGAACCGGACAGCTGTCAGTGAGACTTGACGTAAAGAGAAGGCGTTGGCGATGCATAGGACACACATTATGGAAAAACAGCTAATGGCATTACCAAACACTGCTCTGGAATCATGAAGGTAAGAGAAGAATGAGTTCTCCTAAACACTCACGGAGAGGGGAAGTCGAAACTAACTTAATAACAGGAGGAAATTGTGCTGGAAATTGGCGCATGACAGGAAGATATGGCGAGTATTTGTGAAAGAACCTATGCTCCGGATGGAGTTGAAGAGTTTTGATCGACTGACATGTTTAATTGTAAAGACTGTTTGTTGTTGCCTCCGATATATTTGTGCTTAATTTTGAAAATAACTGTGTAGAGACCTGACAATCAACATTAATTGGGGGCCTTAAATTGTTTGTTGTCACGAAAATGATCTATCTGCTTCCTGATTGTATGAGAGCCTGCATTTAACTGTTTATTCCCCTGGGACTATTGTAGTCTGGTCTATATTTAAATCCCGTAATATATATATATATATATATATATATATATATATATATATATATATATATATATATATATATACTCTCTTCTGTACACCTGTAAAACCTGGACTGTGCACAGTCGACATGCGAAGAAGCTTGACCACATCCATCTGGGCTGCCTAAAGAAAATGCTAAACATAAAATGGCAAGATAGGATCACAGATGTAGAATCTCTTTCGCGGGCTGGTATGACAAGCATCCACTCAACTATGTGCAAATCGCAGCTTAGATGGACTGGCCATGTTGTCCGCATGTTATATGAGCGGTTTTCAAAGAAAATATCCTATGGCGAGCTTGAGTCAGGCAATCGAGCTCGCGGTGGCTAAATAAAACGTTACAAAGACACCCAGAAAGCCTCACTGAAGAACTGCGACATTGACCCTGATGGTGGGGAGAATATTGCCGCTGACCGCTATGCCTAGCGTAGTAAAATCTCTTCTTGCACGACACATATGGACAGGAAGCAATGAAAGCTGCAAAGAAACGAGCGACACGAAAGGCAAGAGACGAGTTGTCTCCGTCTGACGGTCAGACAATGTTTCTCTGCCCTCAGTGGGACATACACTTTCGTGCTTGGATTGGTTTGATAAGTCATCAACGAACTCACTCCAGCATTGCCAGATGACAACGTGGTCCACTTCATAAACGATGGACACACAGCAACAGATATATATTTATTTTTATATATGCATATATTATCGGGGTCCAAAAAGGGAACAACGAATCTTGATTCCATCTGTATAACATTTGCTGTACATGACAAAAGAAGAGCTTTATACCTTTAAGGGATAACCGAATTCGTTAAAGTCATGTGTCACAAGGCAACATCCAATTTTTCTCCAAGCTATACAAATGCGTAAGGGACTTTACACGTAAGGGACTGCACACGTAAGCTGGTTAACACGTAAGTGACTGCACACGTAAGGGGGTTAACACGTAAGAGAGTTAACACGTAAGGGACTGCACACGTAATGTACTGCGCACGTAAGGGACTGCACACGTAAGGGACTGCACACGTAAGGGACTGCACACGTAAAGGGGTTAACACGTAAGCGACTAAACACATAGGGAACTACGCACGTAAGGGACTTAACATGTAAGGGACTGCCCATGTAAGGGACTGCACACATAGGGGACTACGCACGTAAGAGACTTAACACGCAAGAGACTTAAACGGAAGGGACTTAACACGTAAGGGACTGCACACATAAGCGACTTAACACGTAAGGGACAAACACTTACATGAAAAGAACTTAACATGTAAGGGACTTAATACGTAAGGGATTTAACACGTAAGGGACTTAACATGTAAGGGACTTAACACGTAATAGGCTTAAACGTAAGGGACTTATCCCTTAAGGGACTAAAACGGAAAGGTCTTAAACGGAAGGAACTTAACACGTAAGGGACTTGACACGTTAGGGATTTAACACGTAAGGGACTTAAACGGAACCGACTTAACACATATGGAACAACACATAAGGGACAAGACGTTAGGGACTTAATTGGAATGAACTTAACACGTGAGGGACTTAAACGTAAGGGACTTAACACATAAGGGACTTAACACGTAAGGGACAACACGTTTGAGGGCGACCTGATGCAATGAAGTATGTTGTATGAATCATTCTCCATTTTAAAAATAACAATACATTAATTTTCTTTTTTTCTGATGCAAAGTTAGTTGTTTTCACCATTGTCGTTTACATTTCTTAATTGCTTTCCTTTGTGTAGCCCCTCACCCCTGATAAAGACACTTTTGTCTGATCAGTTGTACATGGATCCTAAATTACTGTTCATGGTCGAATTTGTAGCACAGTGAATGAGCTGACAGCAGCCAGCGATTCACAGCTGGCCGCTTGCATCAGGGTCAGCTAACCACAGTTGAACAGGGCCCTATTCCACCTCCAACCGGCAGCTCTAGAAACACCCTGCAGAAGTGTCGACTTACTAAAAGAATATGGATCGCAATGTAACCCTTGATGCGTCGGACCGAAAGGCGCAGCTAACGCAGCCTCGATGTAAACTATGACACATCAACACACCTGTTCAGAGGAAACAAAGAAAAAGAAGAAGAATTTGAAAGAAGAAGAAGAAGAAGATGGCTAGGGGAACTCAGTGGTCTCGAGGTAACGCATTCGCCTTGGGTGCCTGAGGTCGCGGGTTCCAATCACGGTGGTCATCTGGATTTTTTTCACGTGGATCTTCTGTAAAACATTCCCCTACTCTCTGGGTAGTGAGATCGGACTCCCGTGGATTGTCGAGCAAGTTAAAAATTCCTTGGTAGTTGGAAATCGAAAAGAGTAGGCTTAACGGCCATTGCCTGGACTAATATCAAATGAAAAATCTACCGAAATAGTTTGTACTTTCCCCGTGTGGTTTGGAGTAGCTATAGCTGGCGCCTAACTGGTTGCGGGTCTACTTAGCTCTAGTCTTTGAGTCTATTAAAAAAAAATTCACACACCGGTAAAATCCACCCTCCACGAAACTGGTTGCATACACACTCTGTAGAGGTTTCTAAACCACTATAAAGACGTTAAGCTAAAAAGTTAAGAGGAGGAGGAAAGATAAAGATGAAGAAGAAGAATTACGTTCCGTAAAACATGACAGCGCGGATGGACAACCAGCAATCCCACTTTAGTTTTTTTAATTTTTAATGATCCAGACCTAGCAAAATGATGTTAACTACGCTTCATCTCTGACAGCAGTCTGCTATGCGAACGCCTTTTACCTTGTCTTTGCTTTTTGTCTTGAACCCACGACGAACAAACTCATACCTGTTTATGTTATAATGTGTCAGCTGTGTGTTGGAATTGACCTAACTATTACCATGTAGTTTCAAGACGCAGATATATATAGCTACGAGAGTATATACGGTCACTGCTGTTACCTCATGTCTCGACTACACCGAATCGGGCTAGTCCGTGCTCTAAATACAATGTATTATTACCAAATCCTAATCGAAGACTGCATTGGTTTAAGTAGTAGTGTGTGTTCTGGGGACATATCCCGCCCGCGGTTAAGTTACTGTGTGCTGAAATGTGTCTTAGGATTTGAAGATATTGCGCTTGGGGTGTATATATGATACTACAAACGTCTAGAGGCGCTAAAGCGTTTAAAAAAAAAATCATTATAGCCTAGGTAAGGTCAGAGGGTGTTCGCTTCTATCCGGAAAGTCAATGAGAGGTCTGAATATGTTTGGTTTGCATCGTTATAGACAAGGAGGGATCCTGGGGGGTTCAGTGTTCATAACATATAAGAAGAAGTCGTATGGTGCTTACTCATAGGGTGTTCGGTTGGTCATATCAGATAATAAATGTCCTAGGGTGTTCGGTAGGTCATGTCAGAGAAGGAGAGGTCATAGGGTGTTCGATAGGTCATGTTAGAGAAGGAGAGGTCATAGGGTGTTCAGTAGGTCGTGTCGGATAAGGAAAGGTCCTAGGGTGTTCGATTGGTAATGTCAGATAAGGAAACGTCCTAGGGCGTTCGGTTAGTCATACAAGAGAGGGAGAGTTCCTAGGGTATTCGGTTGCTGATACCCGAGACGTAAAGGTCCTACGGTATTCGATTGCTCATACCAGAGAAGGAAAGGTCCTATGATGTTCGGCTGCTCATAACATAGATGTAAAGGTCCTAAGGTGTTCGGCTGCTCATACCAGAGAAAGAGAGATACTAAGGTATTGACTTTCTTATACCAGAGAAGGATAGGGTCTAGGGTGTTTCCTTGCTCATACCATCCAAGGATAGGTCCAAATCTGTTCAATTCCACTAAAACGGAAAAGGATAGGTTTTAAGGTGTTCTTTTCCACTAAAACAGACTAATAGATCCTAAAGTCAACAGACAGTGAAAGTTCCTAAAGCTTTCACTTTTTTAACACAGACAAGAGGAGATCCTAATGTGTTTGCTTCTCCGTAATCAGTAAGGAATTGACTTAACTAGTTTATTTCAAATTATCAACAGCAACAACTCTAACAGTATAACAAATGCGACAAAGCCTGCCGTTGCAGGATTGCTATTAACAGTAATAAAGAACACATTCTCACAGCACACGTCTCACGCTGTCACTATCTTTGCTTAAGAAGGACGACAATTATTATTACTACGGAATTTATAATATTCGTATCCCTGTTATCGGTAATTCTCTTTGGGCAGTCTGTGCAGATGTTTAACAATTCATAAAGTGAAATTCATGAATGGCTCTTGAGTGTTGACGAAGAAGAAACAGCTTAAGAATAGTCACCATCTTCCTCTGGTTAATCAGTCCTAAAACTGGGTGTAAGGTTGTCTGAACTATTTGGCCCCATCCTCTAAAGCCGTCTCTTCATTTCAGCAAATGTTCGTATTCTGAGTGCCTACGATGTAAAGGTAAGTCTTGGTCTACCCCTTCCTCTTTTTCCCTGGATCTTGCCTTATATCTTCTGTAGAAGGCTTTCGTGTCGCTTTTTTTTCTCCCAGCCAATTCAATCCTCGTTTTTGTATCATTTTCAATATTTGTCTTTGTACGCCTGTCTCACAGAGAACACTGTAATTGTATCTTATCTCTGTTCAACTCACGACTTCCATTCTATCCTCTTTTTCCCTGGATCTTGCCTTATATCTTCTGTAGAAGGCTTTCGTGTCGCTTTTTTTTCTCCCAGCCAATTCAATCCTCGTTTTTGTATCATTTTCAATATTTGTCTTTGTACGCCTGTCTCACAGAGAACACTGTAATTGTATCTTATCTCTGTTCAACTCACTACTTCCATTCTATCGAAGAACACCCCATTTGAAACCATCCCAAGTTGTTTTTTTTTATCCTTCTTTCTCAGTGTTCATGTTTCATCCTCGTACAGTTTAATTGACCATGCAGGAGTAGTGAATATTTTTCTCAGCTCTATTCTGATATTCTTTGAGGTTATCAATTTCTGTTTTTCTCTGAAGTTTTTTTTTACCAATGCAATTCTTGTCTTTATATCCGTCTCATCACTGCCATCTTCTATGACGGTGTACTCTGAACATATAAATGTATGTACGTGTTCGATTATTTCTCCATTGATGTTTATACTCATTTGCATTTGATTCTTGTATGCTAGGATAGTTTTTGACTTCAATATATTTATGTTCATGCCATGCTCTTTGGCAATGCTGTTAACTTTTTGTCAAGCAGTCTTTGCAACGTTGCCATTGATTAGTAAGAACATTATGCCGAAGACGGATGTGTCGGACCGAAAGGTGCAAATATCGCAGTCAAGCTGTAAACTAACGACACAACGCATTCTGTTCTCCGGACTACATCCTGCTGCTTGCGAAGCCCTGTTTCGGGCTTGGTAGTGGGAGATTGAGAACGAACGCAGAAGAAGAAGAAGTAATAACATTATTTGCCACTATGCAGATATGTATTCGAAGATTTTTTTAATTGGTTGGCGTTACAAGATGAATCAGGAAGTACTATAGTGTTACTTTTACGTAAGAATTTAATATTGTGTCCAGAATGAATAAAGGTTTTCATACAACCCAAAATAGCTTTATTTTTAAACACATAATCAATTTCAAATGTAAATATGTAAGAAAAACTTGTTTTCTGTTGCTTTACTCAATGAAGAAATGTACATCAAAATATTTTGAAATGATTTCCCAAGTGATCGACTCTGGTCTTTGTGTATGGCAAGGACAATAATAGCACCACTGTTCCACAGAGAGCATGTCGCAAGAGGCGACTAACTGTGGACATGACGTAACACCGACCATGGTTTGGTGGTTTATTAAGAGCAGCATAGATGGCGCCTAACTAGTCTACTTTGATTTAGTTTTGAGTCTATTAAGATGTACTCGCAAATCGATTAACGACTCTCCTGGGCACGTGGCCAACGCAACGTAGTGATAAGCTGCACGAATCTATCCCAATTAGCAGGAAATCCTCATGCAGTTCACACCAAAGCTAGGTCGTGCACATGGGCAGATGCCCCTGTAGAAGTACAGGTCGACTAAAACTAAGAAATTATTTTGCATGTTAAATAACATAATGTTACGCCTGCCAGGCGCCTAATTATGTGCATATTCGCATATCCTAGCTTAATCTTTGTTCAGCACCGGGGCCAAATATTCAATGTTCAACTATAAACATCTATCAGTGAAACGTATTATGGCAATCACTACCCCGTGGAGTAATTGATCTGGAAGATTTAAATATATTAACAGTATGGTCCCTTACATACTGTAGTGGAGATTCCAAAACTTCGCAGAAGAGCAGAGGCATGCATATTCTCGTTTTGATCGTGTAACCCGTTACAACATAAGAAAAGTAAAAAACTTGCTTCTTCACTTGTATACAATTTGTGTGTAAATTATATGTTACGATGTGCCATTATACAATAAAAGTGAAATAATGCATTATACAAACTAATAGTTATAGTTTCTGAACTCTTTCCAGTCCACGCTAATTTTGCCGAATTCTGTCTTTCATTCCACGCCAAGTTACACAACTCTGTAGATTCAGTTAATTAAAGTGCCATCTCCGCATCGAAGGTCGGCTACCATGGCTCTCCAGTGTACTCTATCTCTTGCCGTAATTGTGCAATCTGAGAGGCTTTTTCCAGTCCATCTTCTGATGTTATCTACACACTCAAAAAAGTTGTCTGCCCCTTGAACGACTGCCTTCCACCCTACCCTCCAGTATGGTCTTCAATAAGGAGGTATGTCTTGTTATATGACCAAAATAACGTAAATGTCTAGCCCTGATTTCGGTAATTAATTCTCTTTTCCCTCCAAACTTTTCCAATACCACCAAATTTGTTTTCTTCTCTTTCCAAGAAATGCGAGCCAATCTTCTATATATCCACATTTCGAAGGCTTCAATACTCTTTTCCAACTTCTTTATCAATTGTAATCTGTAGATTAAATAGTTACTACTATCGATACCATAATTATTTCTGCTTTCAATCTCCCGTTATAATCACCAGTCCCTTTCTTTTGTGTGCCAGTCAAAGTATGAATCAAACTTATGTTACTTAACCATTGGTCTCATCAAATAATACATTTCTTCATTCCTAACATCCCAAATTTAATGGAGCGGAAAAGCCAACTTAAAATCTTCACCACACATGTAAATCATGCAGGGATATCGTGAATTAAACATTAAATTAATTTACGCCTAAATCGAATGTCTGGTTTTAATTTACGTCTCCTAACCAACACGTTTGTTGCGTTGTAACAATTGGCAGTATTTTCCTAATTCACCCCAATCAGACTGAGACTCATGTTTTGTTCGCGCCAAAATCCTTACTTAACTGGAAAGAGATAGCAACAAATATATTGACATTTTAGGGTGTAGTGTGTTAAATCTAGGAACAAAGCTAAAAACTTGTTTGCACTAATGTACATTATATGTACCTTATGGCTAGACCTAACTGCCGAAACAAATGTATCATGAACAAAGTTTAGTACACACGTCTAATTACGTAATTATCTAAGTTTGGTTCATTATATTTTTCTGCAGTAGACCCGTGTCAAATATGCTATAAATTGTTGTGTATTGTTCGTACAACTAACTTATCACAACTAATGTGGACACCATTCCATTATCTTAACACGACATTTGATACGTCACTAGCAATCAGTTCAGCTGCTTCCATTGAATATTTAATAATTAGCGAACCCATTGTTCTAAGAACCTCAACCTGTAAACAAACCTTATTCTGTTGGAGCATTGAAATGAAAATGAAAATCTGTAATTGCGTGATCAGTGTAAGTGTCTTTAATTGTAGATTTTTGTTAAAATTGAGCGTATTATTGTGAGGCAAAAGTTGATAACGAGGAGGATGTATGGTATTCAAGGAATGCGTTAAGAGGGGAATCATTTAATTGTTAATCTTCTGTTGTTCCTTTCAAACTGTTCAGTTCAATTGACCGGCATATCTCCTTCACGGAAATTGCTTTTTATGTATAATCAACACCAACAAAACTGTCATTACTGCCTCTAATCCCATTAGGGCCGATAGGTAAAGGTCGCTTGCCCATGCACTCGCCACACACAGTACAGTCTAGTTTGCATTTTAATTGCAACAGAAAAGCAACCTTTACACTACCAAGGATTTGAATGCATTATTATCGTGATCAACGACCGGAAACCAAACCGCTCGACCAGAGTTCCACCTCCTCATTACTTAATTTAGAATTAAAATCGTTTCTTATTTTGCTAATAATCTTTAAACAAAAAGCACAGATTTGGCGTCGACCATTCAAAAAACACTTATATATCATATAAAACTGCTGCTTTAGCAAAACACCGGAATTTTGGAGCATATTTTTTACGGTAGAATCACAATTTCGCGAATTCAACTTACGCGAATTTAATTTTCACGAATTTAACTTTCGCGAATTTGATTTACGCGAATTTAACTTACGCGAATTTAACTTTCGAGAATTTAATTTACGCGAATGTAAGTATTATAGTATTTTTGTTTTGCACACACTGCGAAAGATTCTTCTCTGTCCGGATTGGTCTTTCGAGTCACATTCGTTCTCGTCATGGACTAGTTACATCCTTTCTTTCAAAGCACAACTGACTATCGTCTGACAAAACGGACAGAGCCAATGAATGATGAATGCGTCTGTCCATTACCTAAGAGGTATGGAGTATCACGTTTCACTACATTCTTAAATGTTTGTTCTCACATCCGTCAATCTCTGGCCAATGTTTGTAGTGGTTTCGCATTGATGTGTTAATATTATCTATCACATGTTTTAATTTTATCCATAACATGTCTTAATATTATATACCAGCTGTCTTAATATTATTTATCAGGTGTCTTAATATTATATCAGGTGTCTTAATATTATATATCAGATTTATTAATATTACTTATCATATGTCTCAATAGTATCTATTAGATGCCTTAATGTTATCTATCGTATGCCTCAATATTATCTATCAGGTGCATCTTAGGTCATCCGCTCTTTCACACTCTCCGTGACTGCACTTTTGAGTGTAATGTCTGACACACCGTTTAAGCCCTACCATTGGATGTTGCGTGTTTCTGAGACAATATGACCAAATACGGTCCGTTATTTTGACATGTGAATTTATTCTTATATATTATTCCAAGATTTATATCATCTTCATTGCTTGTGTTGTTGCATTGTAAATTCATTATTTAATTTCTATTTTACAAATTGTGCATGTGTACATACAGAATACAATGTTGCATTACATTTATCTTAGCTTTTATCTATATTGCCCTAACATTCCATATTGGTGTTACTGTTGTGAGAATTTACTTATATAATAATCATATTTTAACCGTTCCTCCGTATATTTTGACTCGAAAATACAATTCCATCACTTACATTGAAGAGGCAATTAAAATGTTACATTTTAATTTCAATTTTTCATTGATAGCTGAACACAGGACGAAGTTCTATTTACATTTTAAAGTTACGAGAACGCTGGTTTCGCTACTTATTAGGTGTCCAATGGAAGCAAAGGAGCTGACTGTCGCATTAAAACTACGCGTTAGTAAATAACGTCATCATCATCATCAAGTGCCGTTTCCGCATCAGAGGATGGAGGTAATGAATCTCCAGCTGTCTCTGTCTCCCGTCAGGCTGGTACACTCAGTCAAACTGTTCCGACCACATCTTGATGGCGTATGTCTATCCGTACCTCTGTCACCCTCTGACTCTCTTGCCTTCTACTCTTCCCTTCAATTCAACTGTCAGCAGACTGCCGTGTCGCTTGACATGACCAAACCATTTTAGTTCTTTGCTTTTTATCTCATAAAAGTATCTTCTAAACATTGAATAGTTCCAGAATCTCAGTATTTGATTTCCTATCTTTCAAAGACCCACATTTCAAAGGCCTCAATAGGCTTCTCCATTGTCTTGGTCATGGTCCAGGTTTCTACTCCATACAATAAAACTGAGACCACATAGCATTTAAATAATCTCATTTTCAAGTTATAAGATATCAGCTTGGACAGAAGTGTATGGCGTGGCTTGGCTTCGTTCATTCTCAATCTCCCATTACCAAACCCTGAAAGGGCTTAAGTAGCAGAATGTAGTCCAGAGAACGAAATGTGTTGTGTCGTAGTTTACAGCTTGACTGCGATATTTGCACCTTTGGGTCCAACACATCCGACTTCAGCAAGCATTTTTTGAGTCCCAGGTTAGCATTCCCTCTTCGATCCCTTCTCCTTAGCCAGTCTGCCCTACTGTAGCCATTTGTCCAGGATCACCGCGTGGAGGTATAGAAGGGTCTTGGCTGCTTTAGTTCGCTGACCCTGACACTAGCAGTCAGCTATGAGTCGCTGACCACTGCAGTTCATGCGCTGCTAAGTATCTTGATCCCGGACAGAAGTGTATCACGCAAGTACTACACAAAGTTGACAATTCGTGAGAGTAATTTATAAGACCAATCCACAACAAATTGCTAACATATTAGGCACTTGTCGGTCACCATATATATCTACGGGAACAAACCTAGAGAATTATTTTATTTATTTTATGTATATACGCTGAAGAAGAAGAGATACAGTACTGCTTGATCTACACTAACTCTACTATCAACAAATACTATTGTCACGAATAGGAGCAGTATTTGCTATTTTTAAAGTTTACTTGTGCATACATTTGTTTCTGTACAGATCCACTCCAGCGGTAAGAGGGAAGCAAAGAATATGCCTACTTACATGACATAAATTTATACAGTAATTGACACTGCAATAACGCTCACAAATGCCCTTTCTGCAGGCTCCAAATTAAGAGCCCTGCTACTGTAGTAGACCTATGCTTAGTACGTGGCAGGAAAGAAAATCAGATAACAATTTAATAATATGGTTTAGTGTTTCTCAAACGGTTTATCTCTGTACCCAGTAATGTATACCATGAGATTTGTATAAATTGATTGCATTAAGAATGTTGGTTTGTGATCAGGGCACTTATATATTTGATTTGCAGCTTGGAAAATTCACTTTAAGAGCAGATTTCTGTTTTCCAAAGCTGCTATATATTAGTGTATATACTTGCAGTTCATTTCCAAAATTGGACTACAAGTGTGATTCTTTATACTTATGCCAGTGTATATGATTTCTTTATAGAAGCAGAGGAGAGACTATACATGTGGTTCTCTGTACAAAGTCCAGCGTATGCAATGCCTTCATAAAAGCAGAGAAGAGACTATAAATGTGATTTTTGGTACTTAAGTCAGTCTAAATCATTTCTTTTCTTTTGGAGGGTGGTCTCCAAGTAAAGTTTTCGCCTCGGGTGCTGGAGGTCGCGGTTTCAAATCCCGGGGGGGGGGGGGGGGGACTGGGATTGTTTTCACGCGGATCATTTCCCGGTACACATTTCCCTTGATCTCTGCGTAGTGAGATCAGACACCCGTGTTCAGTGGCGCGGCCGTTAAAAATACCTTAGCAGTAGGAAATCTAAAAGAGTTAGGCTTAAGGGTCTCTGCTCTGGCGAAATTCAAAGTTAAAAATGTACTCAAATTATTCTAGGGATTCTCACCCCACAGAGAATATATCACAACAAGAGCACTGTGTGGCTATAACATCAGTTCTTGGTTATGCGGTTAGCGGAGCGGCATAGATGGCGCCTGAAGGATGCGATTCTACTTGCTCTAATTACCAGCCCCAAAAATAGGCGATGGAATATTCCAAGGGCTAACAGGTGCTGGGATTGACCTGTCAAGTCACCGGCAGAAATTCGCATGCCAAAAAATATGAAACAAAGGAGGTCACAACTCCCTACGACGTCTAACGACATAAGTAGACTGAAGATAGATATATAGATAGATCTATTTTCCTGTTAAAATCGAAGAATTAATTATAAATAGTGTTCTTCATTCTTAAGCCAGTGTAAACAATTTGTATAAAGAACCGGTGGAGAGAATATACATGTGAGTATTTTTACATAAACCAGTGAATATAATTTATGTTCAGAATTGAAGTACGTATTATAAATATTGTACTTTATCTTTAGGTCAGTGTACACAATTTAAAAAAAAAAGAAAAGCAAATTATAATATAATTTTTGTTACTTAGGTCAGTAAATTTAATTTTCTTTATAGAACCTGAGAAGAGACTTAATATTGTTCATTTTACTTAGGTTGGTGTAAATAATTTTTTTGAAATCGAGGAAAAGACTAAATATTACTCTGTATAGTTAGGTAAGTATATATAGATTCTTTATAGAACCGGAGATGAGATTATAAATGTTAATTTTATATACTTAGAACAGTGCATATATTTCTTTAAGAAATTTTAGAGGAGACTATGAATGTGATTCTTTATGCTCAGTGTATATAATTTCTTGTTAAAACTACAATGTAGTTTAAATAGTATTCTTTATACTTAAGTCAATGTGTAAATGTATATAATTAGTTTTACAGAAACATAGACGAAGCTATAAGTTGTTTTCTTTTTGCTCAGGTCAGAGTTTAAAATTACTTGTCTGCAGAAACGGCAAGTCCACACATATTCGATATATATTTGGGTCAGGGTATAGAATTATTTCTTTGCAGAACCAGTGAAAGACTATACATATTATTCTAAACATTTACATCAAAGTATAGAATTTCTTTATAGAGATTATAAATGTTATACGGACTAATCCTTATGTAATCTACTCGGCGAACGCCATCAATTGTAATACATATTAGTCATAGTTTTATTAGTGGTCATTTGAGAAGTGATGGTTTGAGTAGTGATACGTTTATTAAAAGAGGGCCACTCATATACACACATATATATATATGTATATATATACACACACACACACACACATATATACATACATACACACATACATACTACATACACAACCCACACACATTTATATGTACATACATTAATACATGAACTAGCTGTAGTAACAGGCGTAGTACGGGCTAATTATATAACCATCCATCTTGTATAACCCCCTTTCTGACGCCCCTAGTGTCCATCACTTTGTACTCTGCCTTCCCTCCCTCCGCACAAAGTGACGTTTAACACAATATTTTAAATTACGAAAATTAACACTCCTTTCTACCTACCTATCAATCACACAACATTTTATATTGCCCATCTTTACTCACCCTCAAACTTTACTCTAATAATCCACCCATCCATATCTTCCTCAACCCGCCTATTCACAGCTCATTCGCGCACTTCTCAACCCGCTCACACTGTCCTATCTCAACCCTACACCGAATCATTTAACTTAATATCTTTATACTGGCTTAGAAGACTCTTCAGTGTCTGAATACAACCAGTTTCATTTACATTATGTTGCTCTAAAAGCTATGCGCATCCAATCTATTCTTAAGTGCATTAATTATCTGTCAACCAACTAAGCCAGAAGCACACCTAATTCATTTATTAAATAAATGGTCAATGAATTAATAGCGATCTTAATTGTGTTTTATAATTCTTGTTTAAAACGTAAAACCAAATCGCACCCACAATTCTTTGGGTGATTTGATCATATTATTTACGCATGCGCGTTTTCCATCAATACAAATACATTGAGGCACCGGTTCACCATTCATATTTCTCTATACTGGCTTCATAAATGTTTCGAAAAGTCTTGTGTAATTGTGTTTTATATCCTTTTGAAACCTACATAGCCAGTAGGAGTTCTACGTTGTGACCATACCAGATTTGGTTCAGAGAGCTGGATCTCTTGAGAATTATATAAACAATAAGGGATCAAGATGCTGAGCAGCGCATGAGCTGCATTGGTCATCGACTCATAGCTGACTGCTAGCGTCAGGGCCAGCGAACCATAGCTGCCAAGACACTTCTACACCTCCACGCGGTGATTCTGGATAACAGACTGCAGCAGGGCAAACTGGCTAATTAGAAGTGATCGAAGAGGGAAGGCTAACCCGGTACTCAAAAAATGATTGCTGAAGTCAGAGTGTTGGACCGAAAGGTGCAAATATCGCAGTCAAGCTGTAAACTACGACACAACGCATTCCGTTCTCTGGACTACATTCTGCTACTTACCCTTTCAGGGTTTGGTAGTGGAAGATTGAGAACGAACGAAGAATAAGAAAGAAGATATAAGCAATAAATGTATTAAAAACACAGACTTTCAGTTTAAATATATATATATATACACACACTAGTTTTTATACTTTAAATGTAAGAAACTATAGGTTGTGTTCAATATTTGGGCATGGAGTCAGTTGATTGTCACGGCAAATTTGTAAAATATACAAAATATTTGAGAATAGTGCGTTTATGTTATAAACAGTGCCTTAACATTAGTTTATTAACCACTTAAGTGTTTACTAAAGGCAATTCAGGCGACCTGGGACTTTGACTGCACGGCGTGTTCGGGGGCATATTCACAGCGTAAAACAGCGCTACAGTACGTTACAAATGACTTAATCGCTGCACTTTGGAATGCTTCTTATGTGGCTTGGTATTACTAGTTAACGCGTGCCTATTTCTGTCATACAAACTACAAATTATTTGCTAGTTGCAATTTAAAATTTGTATCACTACCCTGGGAGTAATTTGGTCTGAAATAGCTTAGAGAAAGCGTTCCACCAATCTGTGTGTTTTTATACGTTTAAATTAGAGATTTAGTAGTGGACGTGAAATATGTAGGTTGGATGTCTGCGGAGAATAATGGCTATAGAATGGCATGACATGGGGTGGAAACAAGGACCTCTTGGAAGGGAAACTAACAACATCCAGTGGAGCATCAAATCAAACACGTTACGGAATGCATCATCAAACGTGCTCAGACAGACCCGGACATGGAAACAACAGGGAATAAAGAAAAGAGGTAGACCAAAAAATATCAGGAGAAGAGACTGAAAATGAACTTTGGTACTTGAACTTCAATTGGAGAGACGCAGAAAGTACTGCTCAAGATCGGACTTGATGGATGAGAGTTGTCAATGGCATATGCATCAAATTTAGCGACATATATTGATTGATCGATATATATTAGTTGAAGTGTCTCAACAGATCATTATCTACGAAAAGGGCTAACAAAACTCCACCCAGAAAACAGCAGATATTTCTCAATAGTCTCAGCTCCAAATACGCCAAATGTTCTCAAGGACATAAACAGTTCTTTTAGATAGAGCATGATCTTAATCAGTGTACCATAATTTCCAGCCTTTTAACAGTTTATTGTCCTGCGATTAGAAGTTGAACCCATCGAAAATATCAATTCCTGTCTACATAGACCAGGAAATCAACAACAACCACAGCATTAATAAAAAGATCTCACCGAAGAGAGCAGCCAATTGGCTCAGCTTCAACCGCATCAAACCAGCAAATGACAGACGTCAACGCCAGGGCTCACACCTTCAATAGCATGGCAATTCCAGCAATAGAATATGGAAAGGAGGTTTGTAGTCTTACATACATCAGACGAAAAAAAGCTCAGAATTACTGAAAGAGCAATGGGCCGCAGAGTCCTAAATATATCCATACAAGACCACATCCAATACACCAACGTCCTGGGCGAAACAGCTCTAAGACGTCATCGACACTGCATCAGTACGGAAGTACAGATGGGTGGGCCACGTGGTCCGCATGACTGGGAACAGATGGTCGAGAAGGATGTCTTTCTGGTGGCCATATAACTACCACCGCAACGTGGGGCTGCCCAGCGACGAGATGGAGAGATGATCTGCACCACGCCCTTGGGTCGTCATGGTACTCCAAAGCTAAGGACAGACACTGACTCAAGCAGCTGTTTGGGTACCTGGCTTATTTGAATACTAGGATTCAAGGATTAAGGTATAAAATCAACGTTTGAAACCAGTTAAAAGTATCACACTTTGGAGTACAGTTTTATAAACCTGCTATTAAATATGAACGAGCAACGTTAATCCTCTTCCACATAGTTCCGTTGTGTTTAAAGTGCTAGTCTATAAACTACAGGCCACACATTTATAACCTCTGTTGACAATACACGTTCTTGAATGTTTTCAGAAGTTTGACCTCGATCTCTCTGCCTTTTCAACAACTGTTTTTATGTCTTGCTTATGGTAACGTTATCGTATTAATAGTCAAGATTATAGTTTGTGTTGTTGAATTATTTGTAAAGTTTATAGTTTCTGTATACATTACGCAGTCGAATTATTAGTGAACGTTTTAACTGCGTTTTATTTCACACGTATTCTTCTTCTTCTTTCGTTCGCTTGGAGTATGCCTACATCTGCATAGTTGTCTCTTGCATGAACCTCACTGTCTTCTGTATCTCACACAGAGGTCCATATAGTTTGTCTTCCAGTGTTGTTTCTCTTGGCCAGTATGTCCGCCTCAGTATCTCATACTCAGGACAGTCCTGACCTGAAGTATCTGCTCCGCAGTCTGGGGTCCCTGTCCACATGTACACATACTTGAGCTACCAATCCAAAATTGTGAATACATGTGGCTGCGGAGTCGGTTGTGTCCTGTTGTGAAGCTCAGTATGCCAATCTGCTCCTGGATACTTATATTATGATAGTCATCTTGTATTTGTGTTGGAAACTCTCTCATTGATTTAATCATCTTTTTTTTTTGATGGTATGTAACTGGTACATCTGGTTGCTCGTCTACGTCACCTTACTTTGCCGGTGTGTCAGCTCTTTCATGGTCTGGTATTCCGCAATGCGACTGTATCCACTGCACCGTGATTCTGCGCTGGCTGCTCAATGTTGACAATAAAACTTGTAGATATGACAGCTTCCTGGATGATAGTGCTCAGAGTACTGATTTTATATCTGTTATTTCACACGTGTGATTTGCCTACTGTTCTATTCTCCTATGACTATAAACGCCGTAGAGAGCTAACGTTGTCTTGGTCCAAGCTATGTTCTGTTCTCTTAAGAATCGACCTAATTGATACTCCATGAGACCCAAAGGGGCTCAATCCCTCTCAGCAAACTACTAAGAGTCACCTCTTCGATCTTTATTCTGATACTGGACGTTCTTGTTAAGTATGCAGCTCTCCTCTCAGATTTTTATCTAAGTTTGTTGTGTCAATTTGTTTGTCAGTCCATGTTGTTGTAGAATTTATGTTGTGTCATTTATTTTTAGTCCACTTGCGTCGTTAGACGTCGTTGGGAGGTGCGACCTCCTTTGTTGCCTTTTTTTTGTTTGGCAGGCACAATCCTTTGGTAGGTAAGTTGCAAGGTCAATCCCAGTTACTATTACCAAACGTTAGGTTGGCTGTCCCTGGAATATACGATCGCCTTTTTTGGGACTGGTAGTGATTGAAGAGTAAATTAGAGCAAGGTAGACTAGCATCCTGTCAGGCGCCATCTATGCCGCTCCGCTGACCACATAACCAAGGCCTGATGTTATAACTACACAGTCCGCTTATGGTGACATTTTCTTTGTGGCAAAAAATATTTTCATATGACTTGACAAAAACAAAATTATAGTGTGTCTTATCGAAGTAAGGAATCTAAATCTCTTTAATTTCACTCTGTAAAATTTTTTATCTCTTCTGAAAATGAAGTTCATAATTACTGAAACATTGGGTTTGTTCAGAGCCGTTTATAACTTCCTGTTTTACATATTTAATGTATTAATGTCGTTTAGAACTTCCTAATGTTTTACATTTTCAATGTATTAATGCCGTTTATAAATTCATTTGCCGAAGTCGAGCAGATTTTAACCAGGCTGTATATGTATATTGAACTGAACTGAACTTAACTTCTTTATACTGGTTTAGAAGACTCTTTAGAGTCTGTAGACAACCAATGTGTTATTCAAGTCGTGCAGTTTCGTCCCAAACTGACCATCGAATAATTGGGATGTTCATGTCCCCCTAGGTCGCCCCCGGTTATGTTGGAGCTGGAGGGGTTAGACCTGTTGGTTCTAGGATTACCATAGGGCTTCTTTTTCCTGATCAGTGGGCCAGGCTTGAGCAGGGTAGTTGGTTTCATTACTTTGGTCCGGCTGCTGCACTACTGCCTATGCCTCCGCTACCCACCGTGAACTTATAGATTAACCGCAGCAAGAGTAAGCGCACTGATGAGGTTTCCGGAATAGGGTGTTCTGTGTGATATCCCCATAAAAACAGGGCATGTACATAAAATTGGTAGTAATATTGACGGCTAGGCAAACATAGATGACCAGACTACAGTGACCTACATCATTCAATGGTGACGAAATCAAACCAGCGGGAATGCACGTTTTGGTACGTTTGGTCGGATTATATTGTGTTGAAATAACTAGCTGACCGCTGAATGAGCAAAATGGTGAATTAGGATGCACGGATCCAATTTTATTTTGGCTATTGAGTGATGGTATACAATAGCAAGACTACGAACCTGTCCAAGAGGTGAAAGGAATGGCTATACGATGCTGATTGCAATGTCTGCATGCTCACCCGTTTTCGATAATAGGTGGCAACATTTTTGATTCCATGTAATTGAAAACTAAAGATAATACCAGCATTATGTTTAAATTTATCAATTTATTTGGAAGTTTACCACATTTTTTGGTGTGACAGTTGGGTAAAGTGAATACTTTTCATAGTATCACATTGTTAAGGGACGCCTACACTTCCTCGTGTTTTACTTGTTTATTAAATTGTTAGTGAAGTTTGAATCTTCCTTGTTCTTCACATTGACAAATTATTAGACAGTGGATATCTTATTTACCCCTCACTTTGTCGAATTGTTAGCTCACGTAATTAATATCTGATTTTCTCACCACATTGTCGAATTATTAGCTCACTGAATATCTTATTTTCCCTCCACTTAATCGAATTATTAGCTCACTTAATATTGTATTTTTCCCACCACTTTGTCGAATTATTAACTCAATATCTTATTTTCCCTCCACTTTGTTGAATTATTAGCTCACTTAATTAATATCTTATTTTTCCTCCACTTAATCGAATTATTAGCTCACTTAATATCCTATTTTCCCTCCACTTTGTTGAAATTATTAACCAAGCTTAAAACTTTCTTACGCTTTACTTTCTCGAATTATTTGTCAAGTCTATAAATTCTTTACGTTTCCATTTATCGATTTTTCAGCTGTCTATAACTTATTCTCCAGCTTGTCAAATTATTTACCAAGTGTAGAACTTACTGACACTTCCCATTTTTGAGTGTTTAGCCAAATTTACAATTTACTTATTTTCCAAATTGTATAATTATTAGCTAAACTTATAACTTTCTTACACTCCTTCACTTTGTATAAGACTACCACAAACAGATACTAGTATGACGTACGAAGAGTCAAAACGGCTTATCAAAACCAGATACATGACCAAATGGGAAACCGAACATACTGGTTACACCAAAAACGATGCCTATTACCAGTTGAACCGAAGAGAGCAGGTCGTTGTCTTCAGACTTCGCACTGGCCACAATAGACTGAGGTACCACCTATTCAACAAATTGAAGATAGGTGGTACCGACGAATGCCCGTGCGGTACTGGTAAAATGACCGCCGAACATCTGCTGCAGAACTGCCCGACATACGAGGATCAGAGAGAGCAGATGTGGCCATCACCAGTGGAACTGCAAGACAAGCTCTATGGCAGTGGCGACAGCCTCAGGATGACCGCCGCTTTTTTCGAAAAAATAATGGTTACTGTCTGACTGCGTACGCAGAAGAGAGAAGTAGAAGTATAAGTGTTAGCCAATCTTATAACTTCCTTACACTCTTTCATTTTCTATTATTGTTAGCCAATCTTATAACTTCCTTACACTCTTTCATTTTCTATTATTGTTAGCCAATCTTATAACTTCCTTACACTCTTTCATTTTCTATTATTGTTAGCCAATCTTATAACTTCCTTACACTCTTTCATTTTCTATTATTGTTAGCCAATCTTATAACTTCCTTACACTCTTTCATTTTCTATTATTGTTAGCCAATCTTATAACTTCCTTACACTCTTTCATTTTCAATTATTGTTAGCCAATCTTATAACTTGCTTACACTTCACTTTATCGAATTATTAATAAAATATATAGCTTACCTATCCAGTTTCCCTCCTTCCCTTCATTTTGTCGAATTAATAATTATGTTATATCTTCTATACTTCGTCCAATTATTCACTTAATTTATAATTACGTAGGCTTCACTTTGTCAAACATGTAACCAAGTGAATATCGTGCTTATGCTTGACCATGTCGAGTTATTAATCAAGTACACAACTGCCTTACCTTTCATTATATCGAATTATTAATTTAGTTTCTCGTCATATTTTTACAAATCATTATTAGTGATGAGTATAACTTATTTATTTTTCATTTTGTCAAATTACTAGTGCAGTTTATATAACTTTCCATACCATTCATTTTATCAAATTATTTGTGACGTTTATACATTTCATACCCTTCATCGTATCGAGTTGTCTGTGACGTTTAATAATTCTCTACGCTTCATTTTGTCGAATTATTAGTGAAGTTTATAACTTCCCTATGTTTCATTGTGTTTAATTATTAATGAAGTTTATAACTTCCCTATGTTTCAACATATTCGAAATAAAGTTTATAGCTGATCCATGTTTTAATGTTATAGTTTTAGGTCAAGACGTTTAACACGACATGCATACATACCTAACATTCTATAAACTAGATAGGGTTGATAAGTTTTGGTTATGTAAATAATTGTGCTACACCCGGAAGTAAACATTGTGATAAAAGATGCTGTTTCATATTACTTACTGCTGAGTACTTCTCTAAGTCCTTTTGCGTTGCGCTTGAGAATAGAGAAATCATCTACTTCCATACATTGTTTATTCTTACCTTGTTGCTGTTTTTGTTTTGTTGTTGTTGTAGCTGCTGCTGATGCTGTTGTTGTGGTTGTTCGTTGTTGCTATCGTCGTTGCCTTTGCTGTTGTTTTTTTTAAAATCTTCTCCTCAGTTCTGCATCTTTTTCTCCTTCTTAATTTTCCTCTTCGTCTTCCTCTCCAGCTTCGTCTTCTTTTTTCGTTTTATTCCCCCTCTTCTTCTTCTTTTTCCTCTTCTTCTTCCTCCTTCTTTTCTTCTTCTTCTTCTTCTCTTTCTTTGTCTTCTATTCTTCCTCTTTTTTGTTTTCTCACTCTTCCTATTCTATTCCTCTTCTTCCTCCTTCTTTTCTTCTTCTCTTTCTTTTTCCTCTTCTGCATCCTCTGCTTTTTGGTATTTCGTTTTCTTCCGCATGTCTCCAATAGTCAGTCCTTCCACAATAAGCTGTACTGAAGTTCACGAAGCCTCAAGTCGACTGTTGCCTTAGTTAGAGTCATTGAAGTCGAGGTCTGAAGACGAGGTCTGAAGTCGAGGTCTGAAGTCGAGGTATGAAGACGAGGTCTGAAGTCGAGGTCTGAAGTCGAGGTCTGGAGTCGATGTCTGAAGTCGAGGTCTGAAGTCGAGGCCTGAAGACGAGGTCTGAGGTCGAGGTCTGAAGTCGAGGTCTGAAGTCGAGGTCTGAAGTCGAGGTCTGAAGACGAACGAGGAAGAAGAAGATGAAAATAACAATTAACAGTCTGGTCAACTAGATTATGTAACCGTTGAGTTACAGTTGCTATTATTGTTTCTAATGCCTACAATGAGCAGGTTTACTCTGTTTGTGCGCCCGGAAAAGGACGTTAAGTGACGGGTTGCAGGTAACTTTTCTCACATCCCGAGCGTGCTGATGAAGGTGGACCGGGGTCTCCATACTCTTGTGCCATGCTTGGCTTCACTTGCGTGTCGCTCACTACTACGGTGATCACGTCGATACTTCACCTTGTTAGCCAGTCTGCCTTGAAAACTGCCCGTTCCCAGGAACGGCCACGACGAAGCCAAAGTGAGAGTCTTGTCCAGTATGTTTTGCCTGACCCTAACATGTCTGACCAGTATATTTTACCTGATCAGACGTTAGTCTTCCTTCCATGAATCAGAGTTAAATGTACACATTTTCACATCAACAATAAAAAACTAACAACAATAAAACAAACCACGTTAAATTTGATTACTACTACATTATTTCATTACAAATGTACTTTCAGGTATAATGGAGAGATGAGATTTGGAATGGCGAACTGAAGCAGGCTTTCATAGAGGACAGATTTCATAAAGGAAATCTGAACTTCATTCAGAATTTATACTGTGCAGTTCTACTTTACGTGTGTGTTCCTAAAGACATGACCTAAGATTGGCTAAAAGACGACACTAGTTGAGTGAATATACATGTCAGCTGATGCTTCAAAAAAGCACATCGATGTTGGAATTATACTTGAGCGAGAGACAGATGCAATAGGTGTGAAAAGACGATATAAGAAAGTTGAAGATAGCGGAGATATTGAACGATAAAACAGGAGAGAAAAGAACAATTCAACCTGGCTGGAGTTTGCGATTCATTGCTTGAATTTACCTAGGAAGATTAAGCGAGAGAGCGAGAGAGTGAGGACTTTTGTACAAAGGGTGGGGAAGAACAAGTGAAGGAAGTAACAGGCAGAGGCAGGTGAAGTTGGGTTTATTACCTGGGACTTTTCAAGGTTGTCTGCCCGGAGAGTGCAATTCACAGAGAACAGGAGAAGTGGAAGTACAGAAAGGTAGGATCAGTGTCTGCCTGTTGTGGTATTGTGTGAGTGTGTGTGTGGGGGTTGAGAGTGTGTTAGATTTGTGTGCGTAGGTTTATCGTCTGTGTTGGTTTGTGTCAGCGGGTTTATATATGTGTTTTGTTTATGTGTACGTGTCGTCGTAACGCTTTTATATATTCCTGTCTGCTATTTAGAAACACGTTGCTGATTCTTGTTAGTTCTTAAAGGCCAGATACGACCAGCGATCAATCTATGGAAGGTTTATCTCGTGTCTCCAACAACATTATGATAATCTTGTCACTACCCATCTCATTGACAGCATCCTTCGGTTGGTTGGTTGGTTGGTTATTGATCCAGCGGCCCTACAGGCTTTTGCCATTTGGCCCAGTGTCATATAGTGATATCTGCAAGTCTTTGTAAGCTGTTGTTTAGTTCCGGACAAAGTGTTCCATTTGTTTGGTCTCGGAGGAAGAAGCTCTTTCCTAACACTGGCACGCGCCGGACATTAAAAAAGATGATGTTTAAAAGTTTCATAGAGATGGGCACCCAGCCGGCACTCTAGAGTATGTTCTGGTTGGATTCTGTTAAGTGACTGTTAAGTTGTATGTGTTGAGTGCGAAGTCGGAAAATGGTGCTTTGACCTCTTTTTTCAGGAGGTTGATGTTGTCTTTGAGATTTGGGATGGTCATGTGCTTGTAGATTTCTCTCCTAGTATTATCCATTGCGCATCTATTCAGTCAGTCCTCATTGTTTGCAGTCTTCCATAGTTGTTTGGCTGTCTGTAGAGTTGTTGCTGTATATTATTGTTCTTGAATTGCTCCCTTTTTAGCGAATCTGTTTGCCTTGTCATTGTCATGTCTATTTCAGTGACATGGGATCCATTGTATCACTATTTTGACTTCATGGGATGTGAGGAGTTGGTTGGCATCTAGGAATATTTAGATAAGTTCAGACTTACAGTATTGTTCTTGCTCTTCGCGTTTTCCTATTTACTTTCCTGCAAGTAACGTTTTCAATGCTGGTCGTTAGTGTTGATTTTTGTTTTGCTTAAATTAAGCGCTCATAGATTATAGAGAGGTCAGTTATTTCAGAGCGAGCGAGCAATCAATCAATATTTGGTATTAGATTTAATAGGCAATAGAGAAGTCAGTTATATCAGAGCGAATGAGCAATCAATCAATATTTTGTATTAGATCTAATAAGCTATAGAGAGGTCAGTTATATCAGAGCGAGTGAGCAATCAATCAGTATTTTGTATTAGATCTAATAAGCTATAGAGTGGTCAGTTATATCAGAGCGAGTGAGCAATCAATCAGTATTTGGTATTATATATAATAGGCAATAGAAAGGTCAGTTATATCAGAGCGAGTGAGCAATCAATCAATATTTGGTATTAGATCTAATAAGCTATAGAGAGGTCAGTTATATCAGAGCGAGTGAGCAATCAATCAATATTTGGTATTATATATAATAGGCAATAGAGAGGTCAGTTATTTCAGAGCGAGTGAGCAATCAATCAATATTTGGTATTAGATTTAAACTCCCTTCCAGAACTTAGGGGTAGAGGTAGACCAAGAAGGTGATGGCAAGAAGATGGCAAGGAATTCTTGAGTATGACTATGGAGCAGGCTAGAAATTTGGAAGGAGTTCGAGTTTCTTTCAGACGGGCTGTGATGGGAGCGACGTTCTTTTAAGGACATGCTACATAATGAACTGTGTTTCCTTTTCATTCTTCATTCAGTATTTTGTTATTACAACTAGTTTTGCATAAATTAGTTCACTATTTGTATGTGTGCTCATTTTTGTACCTCTTGATGACTACACTTAACGTTTTTATACTGGTTTAGAAAACTGCAGAGTCTGTATAGAACCAATTTATTTTACATTCACTTGATCTACAAAAAAGTTATCCGCGTCCAATCTATTATTCAATGCATTCATTGACCCTGTCGCCACTATTTCATGTGGTAAATCATTCCAAGTATTCACCACTCTCTGACTTACAAAAGTATTTCCTGGTATCTGATCTGGACGTTTCTTTCTTTACTTAATTTGTGACTCTGCCCCCTTGTTTTTGCAGGCGGCTGTAATTAAACAAAAACAATTTATTAAAGTAGAATTTATAATATATGTGGAATATCTTATAAGCCTCCATAAAATCACTTCAAATTCTTCATGTTTCTAGACATTATGGACCGGTGGATTGTTTTGTTGTTGTTAGTTTTTCTTGGTAACTACAACCGTTTGATTACGTTCGAATTTAAAGAGAAGGGGATATAGGGATAATGAGATATTCAAATGGATAGCAACACGAGACCTAGAACACCTTTATGATCTGCCAAAACCTTCTGGTAGGATCCAATATCGATGATACTTTTAGGGGCAATGACAAAGCATTCCATGTGGCTAAACTTTGGAAACATATCACACGTGTGTTGCCTGGGACAGGGGAAGTAAAAAGTTAGGTCTAAACGTCAGTTAACATTGACTACTGGTCTCATGCAATTCTGCCTTGTCTCCGTGTTTGTATTTCAATCCTTTTTAGTTGTTGAATGTTACTGTATACCCTCCGATATTTTAGAATTGACAAATTATCACGAATATTATCAAATGGCCGTGCAATTAAAATCGTGTTAAAAGTAATTGTTCGAAAACCAACATTTACTTCAATTGTTATGTCAGATTTTAATGATTGCAAATGTATACCTGACATCTTATGTTTTATGGACAAGGCAAGAGATTGATTTTCAGATGTGGTTCGGACTAGGGATGCGCCGAATATATTTCTTATTTATGTCTCTGTTGTTCATACTGAAAATAATTTGTTTGTCATCTAAATGACGTTTAATTACATCAATGACTTTTGATTAGATCAATGATTTTTGATTAGATCAATGACTTTTGATTACATCAATGACTTTTGATTATATCAATGACTTTTGATTACATCAATGACTTTTGATTAGATCAATAACTTTTGATTACATCAATGACTTTTGATTAGATCAATGACTTTTGATTACATCAATGACTTTTGATTATATCAATGACTTGATTACATCAATGACTTTTGATTACATCAATGACTTTTGATTTCATCAATGACTTTTTATTTCATCAATGACTTTGATGTGAATTACTTGCTTTCCAGTGACATGCTACCTCACAAAGTATTGTATCAGAGAACCTATGCCATCGAAGCTTTTTCATTCGCCATGAAAGCCGTCAAAGTAGATGATTCTTGCATTTTTTGGCAGTTTTAAAGATGCTATGGGTCTTGGCGTTGTCAGACATCATCGTTCGTATATCCCATTTTTGTGAAGTTCGATCTACACCTGGATCCTCTCGCCGGTCTTAATCTGTTTAGGGCTCTCCACGCAGGGTATGATTTATTATGAAGTGATTTACAAAACTGATTAGTGATTAATTAGCAGCATTCAATAAATTTTAGAAATTATTTTTATAAAGTTTTATGACGTCATGTATGTGAACAATTTATAATTAGATGTTTAGATCACGGCTTTGTATGTCAAATGTTAACTCACCTGTACACCATTGCAGCTCTATGCCGTGATGAACAATAGTGTGTTCGGACCATCACAGGCAACATTGATTGGTTTTGATTAAAAACTGAATTGAAACAGGGCTGTAATATGTTTGTTTTACAATTTTCCCTAGCTTTGAATTGGATTATAAAAACTGTGCCCTTTCCGAAAATGTTGGCATAAAATAGATATATGGCACGATTATGGAGGATCTTGATTTCACAGAAGACCTGGCTTTCTTGTGAACCACGCCTGGAAAAACGCAAAACAGGTTAGATTGACTATCTCGCCTATTTCAATAAAAAAGGCTTAAATCTTTTCAAGACGAAGGCCATGAATGTCACCAGCAAACCGAATATTTGTGTATTGCAAGGAGAACTATTATAAACAGTTGACAGTTTCACCTGTCTAAGAAGCAAACTGGCTTGAAATGGAGATTCATCTAAGGGAATGATCACTGGCACTACTCTAACCGCAAGTGGCTTTACCCAACTAACGAACATCTGGAAATCAAAATTACTGAGTCTGCAAAACACACAACGCTAGATTATTTAACTCCAACGTAAAACGACATACTGACCAGGGCGTCGCGTCAGGGTCAAACACAATATACTGACCAAGACTACTATATATCTTCTGTGTACCGTTCACTGGAAATAGGCTGTTTGCAAGGCAGTCTGCTTGACGATATGTAGATCTACGTCGTCCCCATGGTAGTGAGCAGCACGCAGATGAAGTCCACCATATTAGAACTGCTTGGAGGACCACGGTCCATCTTCATCATCACACTTGGGATGTCAGGACAGCTACTACAACTCGTCGCAACTTTTGGCCCACAAAAGAGTCAACTTACTCCTTGTGGCCATTAAACAACAACATTTTACTTTGACACGATTGTAGTTCGTTTATGTTCATTTCTATTTCTCCTATTTTAACCAACTCCCCCATAACCTTGAGAAGGGAAATTTTGTACACCAGCCACTACTAGTCCGATTTATTATCTATCCCATTTTGAGAGATTCAGAAGCTTGTACCGAAAAACGTAGATTAGCTAGACAGATTCGAGCAGGCATACATGTTTAGTCAGCTGGAAGATCACAAACCACCGAAAGTTAACATAGAAGATGGCGCAGATGATGAAATCAACACGAATGATGATCATTTTCAAAGATTATAAGTCGGCTATGAATGTTGAATATCTTGATCGCTTTAATTTCACTACGAGAAATCTATATGATCAAGTGATAAATGACTCAGATCAACGCATCAAACATTTCATTCAGAAATAAAACCAGAACATCACATTCTTGTAAACAATAGCGCCAATACACAAATGACAAAAGAAGCACCAAAATAATTTTAAAATAACAATTATCTCCTGTAGTCCTAAACAACGAAACAAACACATGTCTTAGTTTAGGAAGGTACAGATCACCAATCCGTATTCGTAATGTCACACCAACGCTACAGGCTGCTTCATAAAAATGTTTGATTCGTACGGTAACGTTTATATTGTGTTTGAAACCATTCGTGTAGAGGTATCTCCAACTGATGTAAAAATGTTTTGGTTTCAATTTCAGTTTTGGGATTGCTCTGGAATGTTCTCACATATTTAATTTCTGCCTTTAGAAAATATGTTCTTCTTCTGTTTGTTGTCATGGACACCTAGCCTTTCACTGCTGATGCTTTTTTCGTGGTAGTGCCTCATTTTGTATATCGGTGCGTACTAGTTTAGGAGGAACTGAGTGTTCTTAGCTGTAGTGCAATGTATGTTTTTTCATCCGGCAACACCTCTATTGTGAATAGAATGACGACCCACATCTCTATTGGGAATAGAGTGACGTCCCACACCTCTATTGTGAAGAGTGACGACCCACATCTCTATTGGGAATAGAGTGACGTCCCACACCTCTATTGTGAAGAGTGACGACCCACATCTCTATTGTGAATAGAGTGACGACCCACATCTCTATTGGGAATAGAGTGACGACCCACATCTCTATTGTGAATAGAGTGACGTCCCACACCTCTATTGTGAATAGAGTGACGACCCACACCTCTATTGGGAATATGGTGACGACCCACACTTCTATTGGGAACACAGTGACGGCCCACACATCTTTTGGGAATATGGTGACGATCCACGCCTCTTTTGGGAACAGTGACGATCCACATCTCTATTTGGGAATATAGTGACGACCCACACCTCTATTGGGAACACAGTGACGGCCCACACATCTTTCGGGAATATAGTGATGACCTACAGCTCTATTGGGAATAGAGTGATGACACATACTTCTATTGGGAATAATGTGACGACCCACATCTCTTTTGGGAATATAGTGCCGACCCACATTTCTATTTGGAATATAGTGACGAACCACATCGCTGGAACTTTACTGCTGTACGACAGTCTGGATCTAAGTGCACGTCGTGGACTCCAGATGGCATGTTTTGGCCAGCATATTATACTTGATCCTAACGCTATCAACATGTCACACCCTCCCTGATACTAAAAGCATATCACCGCCTCCCTGATCCTAACGACATATCACCCCTTCCCTGATCCTAACGACATATCACCCCTTCCCTGATCCTAACGACATATCACCCCTTCCCTGATCCTAACGACATATCACCCCTTCCCTGATCCTAACGACATATCACCCCTCCCTGATCCTAACGACATATCACCCCTTCCCTGATCCTAACGACATATCACCCCTCCCTGATCCTAACGACATATCACCCCTCCCTGATCCTAACGACATATCACCCCTTCCCTGATCCTAACGACATATCACCCCTTCCCTGATCCTAACGACATATCACCCCTTCCTTGATCCTAACGACATATCACACCCTACCTGATTCTAACGACATATCACCCCTTCCCTGATCCTAACGACATATCACCCCCTCCCTGATCCTAACGACATATCACCCTCTCCCTGATCCTATCGACATATCACCCCTTCCTTGATCCTAACGACATATCACACCCTACCTGATTCTAACGACATATCACCCCTTCCCTGATCCTAACGACATATCACCCCCTCCCTGATCCTAACGACATATCACCCTCTCCCTGATCATATCGACATATCACCACCTCCCTGATCCTAACGATATAGCACATCCTCCTTCTGTTTCTTAATCAGAAGGAAAGATGTACATCCTTTTAAAAGCACGTTTTATGTTAAACGCTTTTATTTATGTTAAGCCTTATTGCTTTGTTGTTGTGTTTCTTCTTCTTTGTCTTCTTCGTCTTCGTCTTCTTCTTCGCTCGCTATCAGACGTCGACTTGAGTTTGTTCAAAGAAAGCAACTGGCATCCTGAGTCTTTGAATACTGCCATAGAGCTTGTCTAGTATTGGCACTGGTGATGGCCACATGTGCTTTCTCTGGCTGGTCATCGTATGTCGGGAAATTTTGCACAGATGTTCAGGGGTCATTTTCCCAGTACAACATTCGTCAGTAGAACATACAATAAGTTTATTGAACAGATGATATCTCAGTCGGTTGTGGTCTGTGTGGAGTCTGAAGACCACGACCTGCTCTCTTCTGTTCAACTGACAATAATCATTTCTTGTGTAGCCAGTATGCTCTGTTTTCAATTTGTTCATGTATCTGGCCCTAAAAATTATTTTGTCTTCTTCATAAGTTACACTTCGATCTGCTTGTAGTAAATAACCTTCCATTTTTCTTATACCAGTCTGTTTACCACCTCGTTGACTTGAATGTTAGTTAGTTAGTTGTTGAAGATCGCGACAGCACCACACATGTTTTTTTTCAGATGTGACAGCATATGACTGTACAGTCCGATCTGAGTGTGACAAACTTTACCGCACGTAGGACACTCGTGAACAACATTTATAGTTGGACAGTCTTGAGTGTTACAGTCTGATGAGACCCACTGTACTACGACTCTTCTGGGCTTAAACTGCTGGCATAGTTGACAGAGTACTGATCTTAGGTCAATTAGGTCTGTATGTTTCTGTCTCTTTAGTGCTATAACCACAGATATGGCATCTATAAATTTCCGTTTTTGAGACTAGCGAGTGTCCTTTTGGGGGGGGGGGGGGGGGAGGGGGTTAGTGTTTGTTTGATGAATTTGTGTATTTATGTTTTTGGTAGGTCATTCGAGGATCTGTCAACATGTGACAGATTAACAGATCGTGTTAATAGAGCTTGTGTACACTATTTCAGCTCTCTATGTTGTTGGGATGTTGTTGTTGTTTAATGCTCATAATGAGTATGTTTATTTTATTGTGCGCCGTGAAAAGTTAAGTGGCGCGTTGTAGTAGCTTTCCTCACATCCCGAGCGTTCTGATTAAGGTGGACCGCTGCCCTACTGGCAGTTGTGCTATACTTGGCTGCATCTGTGTGGCGGTTACTACTACGGGGATCACGTCGATCCAAGGCTTATCAGCCAGATTGACTTAAAAACAGCATGTTTCCAGGCAACGCTACAAGGAAAAGAGATAGTGGTCTTGGTTGGTATGTTGTGCCTGACTCTGACGCAGCGTACTGGTCAGTATGTTGGACGTCCTGGTCAGATTTTGTGTCTGTCTCTGACTCGACGTCCTGGTCAGATTTATGTGTCTGTCTCTGACTCGACGCCCTGCTCAGTATGTTGTGCCTGACTCTGACTCGACGTCCTGGTCAGATTTTTGAATCTGTCTCTGACTCGACGTCCTGGTCAGTATGTTGTATCTGACTCTGACTCGACGTTCCATGGTAGTATGTTGTGTCTGACTCTGACGTGACGTACTGATCAGTATGAATTGCCTGACTCTTTGACGGCGTACTGGTCAGTATGTTGTGGTGACTCTGACTTGACGTACTGGTTAGTACGTTGTGCCTTACTGACTCGACGTACTGGTCAGAATGTTGTGCCTGACTCTGACTCAACGTACTGGACAGTATGTTTTGCCTGACGCTGACTCGACGTCCTGGACAGTATGTTGGGCCTGTCCTTCCTAGCGTTTCTGTTTCGGTGAAGTTGGTTAAAATAAGAGAAAAAGAAGTCCACGCAAACGGAAAACGGTCGTGTGAAGTTAAATACAAGTTTTTTTCAAAACGTGGTCCCTTGTCAAACACTGCAGTCGGGGATAAAGTATTATATATTAAGTTGTAGGCCCCCGCTATTTTGGGGATAATGATGACAGACCCCACCTTCGCTGGCTTACCTCTTCCAACAGTTAGTCGGGTATCCATTTTCAACTAATGCTAGTCTGGATTGTGTCAATACCGGAAATTGAAATCGTCTCCTCTGCTCTGAAAAGATGGCGCATGATAAGCCAAGTGAATAGATTGCTTGTTTCCTCACCTGCCTGAACTTGCTGCAGATTACCCACATGTAAATTGGCACCTTATTTTCAGCTAGACAAATCAAGTCAGCTAGGAAGGAGTCTGTCTACCACACCTAAAAGACTATTATAAATAGCACAATGACATCATTAAGACTTCATCTCCGCCGGCAATATACTTTATTCGTCTTTCATGACAGGGAGATCTGGCGAGCATTTGTTGTGGACTTATGGAGTTGAATGGTTTTCATTGAATATCGTTAATTGTGCCTCCTTATATTGAATTTGTCTTTCTACAACCAGTTATATAGCTTGGCTTGGCTTCTTTCGTTCTCAATCTCCCGCTACCAAACCCTGAAAGGGCTTAAGTAGCAGAATGCAGTCCAGAGAACGGAGTGCGTTGTGTCGTAGTTTACAGCTAAACTGCGATATTTACACCATTCGGTCCAACACATCCGACTTCAGAAAGTATTTTTTGAGTACCGGGTTAGCATTCATTCTTCGATCATGTCTCCTTAGCCAGTCTGCCCTGCTGCAGCCAGTTATTCAAGATCACCACGTGGAGGTGTAGAAGGGTCTTGATAGCTCTCAACCAGTTTTTTTAATGTACATATACTCTCTCGAACATTCTTCAAAAAACTTATTGTGACCAGGAGTTTCTCTGTACTTTTTGAAAGAATATAAAGCGTATACAGTAATCCAGTCCAGCACGGTTAAGAGCAATTCGTTTAATAAGAACGTGCAGTCTCAAATAATGATTATATTCCCACGCGAATGTGCCATCGCGGCTGTCCGTGTAGGGGACGTTAAACAAACATTAGAACATGTTCACCAAGTTTGCCGGCCCCATGAGAGGAGCAGAGTGACATCTTGGCGTTCCGTAACCCAATTAAGGCACAGGCTTATGAGAAAAAAACATGGGAATTTTTGTTAGATGGAACATAGGTGAAGACTTGAACATTTATGGACAACTTGAAGCAAGCGAACCAAAATTCATCTCCGTCAAAGTCTCATGCGGCCCGTAGCTAAAGCAAATATTGTATTTTGCTGTTAATTTGGACAAACTGTAAAATGTGATCAATTTGAATTATCTGTAAGGAAGAGAATTGAATTTTCTCTTTTATATCTCCTTATATAAGTATCCTCTTTGTGTATCTGGGACTCAACGTTAGAGGAAAGAATACCTACACTGTAACCTGACATGCATGCGGTCATGAACGACAGAGAATATTGAGGATTATGGCGCGGCTAGTCACTGATCTTTTGTCTTGTTATATACTGACATATTTTGTGTTTTAAACTGAAACTATTTTCTTGTTATATACTGACCCATTTCCTTGTTAAATACTGACCTATTTTCTTGTCATATACTGACTAATTTTCTTGTTAATACACTGACCCATTTTTTTGTAAATACTGACCTATTTTTGTAATATGCTGGCCTATTTTCATGATAAATACTGACTAATGTTCTTGCTATATACTGACCTGCATTTTTGTTATATACTCACCTATTTTCTTGTTAAATATTGACATTTTCTTGTTAAATACTGACAAATTGTTGTAATATGATGACCAATTTTCTTGATTAAAACTGACTTATAATCTTGTTATATACAAACATGCGTATTTGTTATATGCTAACCTGCATTGTTCTTATATCCTGACATATTTTCTTGTTAAATCCTGATATATTTTCTTGTTTTATGCTGGCCTATTTTCTTGTCTTATACTGACTTTTTTTCGTGTTGCAAGATGACCTATATTATTGTAATATAGATAGTTGTATTCCTGTCTTGTAGGCACCTATATTTGTGTTACAATCACATTTCTTATTGTTAAACACTAATATATATTATTGTTATATACTGACCAATTATAGTGTTATATAATGACATATATTATGTTATATGACCTATGTTCTTGTTATATTATAACTAATATTAGTGTTACATAATGACTTATTTTTCTTTTTATATAATTGCATATATTGTTACTAAATAATGACATATTTTCTTGTTATATCTTGACCTAGATTCTTGTTAAATAATGACATATTTTCTTGTTATATCTTAACCTAGATTCTTGTTAAATAATGACCTATTTTACTGTTATTAATTACCTTTATTATTGTTATATAATGACTTATTTGCCATTAATTAAAATGACCTATTTTGTTGTTAAATAATGACCTATTTTCCTGTTATATCGTGAACGATATTAATGTTATTATATGACCTTTCTTCCTCTTTAGTAATGACTTACATTACTTTTTTCTGATTTAAAGTTAAATTACCCGTCTGTACACAAATTACTTTGCGGGCCGGAGAAAATGACTGAGCATTCCGAATGCGGCTTCCAGGTTGCAGTTAAATAACATTTGGTCTAGGAAATATAGGCCAAAGCTTTCATCATCCCAGGGTTATGTGGGATACCGGTGCTGTATTGTCTTAGACACATGGATGAAATAAATGTATGCGTAATAAATGTTTTTATTGTGAAAGGTAGGCGAAACTGATAAAACACATTGATACATATGGATTGTAACAAGGAACATATCCTAACACATTGACATAAATAGCCACACGCGTGTTGAGTCGCTACAGATACATAGCATACTCAACCAAACCTATATACATACATTCACGTTGAGAGATAACCACACTCATGGGCAGTAACAGAGCTACGTACAATAGCATCCACGCGTGGTCGAACACACATAAAGAACCTGGACATATATGCACAGATGAAAGGAAAAGATCCCGTTAACCCGCCCGCCAATGGGGCATATAATGAATATGGTGTAAGACCCATATTCATCTTGACCAGGGGTGATTTGGTGGTCTTTACTTTCCCAGTTTATTCTGGTACCCAATCTTTCTGGCTCGGGCGACCGCAGGAGCAGTTTTACGTTCGGAAAAATCCTGCAAGAACTGTTGACCAAATCCCGATCTTTCGTTTGGGAAACAATTTAACTAATCACTGCGGTAACTCGACTCCATACAGAGCACGAACACGCACATATATTCACAAGTTGAAGCATGGTTATATACGAACTGACAACCATATTGATACGCATACCTGAAAACGTATGTATACACGTATGTGGATGCATACAGCAACATGTATGGAAATACATAATGCTGCACGAGATGGCATACATACAGATACACGCATTAGCACAAGTAGACACGCGCGATGAGGTATACACACAGATGAATAAACACACCTATAGATATGCAAACGTAAATTCACGAATATACTGCCATACAAATATCATACTAGCACAATACAATGCATATAGGCATACAAACATACATATAGACACAGACAAATACATACACGTATACTGAAGAAAGTGAAAGAAGATGTATTTAAATACATTTAAACATACATGTAATGGAACGGGAATACACACAGATACACTGACGGGAATGCATACAGATAAACGAACATATATGCATACAGATACACTGACATCTGAGCATACGAATACACGAACGGGTATACATAAAGATACACATAACGGGTATGAACACAAATACACTGAGTTGTATGCATACAGATACACGAATGGATATACATACCAATACACGGACAGGTATGCATACAGATTCACGGATTGGTATGCGCACGTATACACTGACTGGAATACATACAGATGCACGAACGAGTATGGATACAGAAACACTGACTTGTATACACACATATTCACCGACTGGATTACATACATATACACATAGTCACAGAAAAGTACAACAGACTACGGACACATACACTGGAACAAACACGTAGACAAATGAGTCAACGGAAGAGAATGGGAGAAGATGGATTTAACTATTTGAACAACATGTCCTTTGAACGGCCTTACACGTATCTCAAAAAGAAGGGAACAAATATCTCAGCCTGTAAAATGTCTGTTTTATAGTCCATATCCGCCAGAACATGACCATTTCGCATTTCAAAGATCACACTAACACTTTGTCAGAGTTTCTCAAACCTTATTCCAGAGAACACAAGTTTGCCTTCTAACAACTGTTAACTTCTTCGCAGAACAGGTGTAAAATTTCTGTATGAATCTATTTTTCCATGATCAAGAAAAATATATTATTCCTAAAAGATGATCTCAGTTAAAAATAATTCGAACTATCACGGAATTTAAACAAAAATGGATTTCTTTTAGATTTCAGAATATCGTAGGAAAGATAGCAAACGAATAGACAATGTCTCCAACACCAAAATCTTTTTGTAAATAGATCTATAGATAAAACTACTATAGATCCTCTGTTTCTTCGCTCTTATCAACACCAGGCAGACAGGACATCAGAGAATCCTCTCAAACAACCATGTTTTGTGCAACCTTGTCTAGTTCTTGCAAACTTTTTCGCATGTACTTCTATCGGCCTATAGGTCTCATCTCTGTGTTCTTTGTTCTTTCTATTTAGTTTCTTCCGGTGGGGCGGGGGAAGAGAGGAGGGGGGGGGGTGAGGGCGGAGGAAGGGGGAGGGGGATTCCACGTCTGAAATATCCGGATGAGACCGGTTTCATGCTTGACATTGGGGAACCAGTTCAGAGCGATTTCCAACCGAACTAAGATATTCTGTTTCAACGGTCTGCGCCATGTTCTTTACTCTAGACTTGTCTTTGTTAGCTGTCACAGCATTGCAGACCATACATCCTCCACATTGACATATTGTCCATGATGCTTTGGTGCCTAAAACCGACACTTGATGAACAGATGTACCCCATATTTGGGAAAGCACCCCCGCCACCTGGAGCAGAAGAATAAGGGTTGCAGGAGAAGTTGTGAGAGCCTTTTCCCCCATTCTGCTTCTTTCACTTCCTCCATTCTCTTTCTTCCACGTATCTCCGTTCCCCTTGTTCCGTGTTCTCCAGTTCTTTCTCTTTCCCTTGTCCCGCAGTTATGTCTCTTCCCCTTGTCCCATTTCTACTTTTCCCCTTGTCCCAGTTTTCCTTCTTCCAATTATTCTCATTCTCTTTCTTCCACTTATTTCAGTTCTTCGTATTCCATATCTCCTTATTTCAGTTCTTCGTATTCCACATCTCCTTATTTCAGTTCTCCGTATTCCATATCTCCTTATTTCAGTTCTCCGTATTCCATATCTTCTTATTTCAGTTCTCCGTATTCCATATCTCCTTATTTCAGTTCTTCGTATTCCATATCTCCTTATTTCAGTTCTCCGTATTCCATATCTCCTTATTTCAGTTCTCCGTATTCCATATCTCCTTATTTCAGTTCTCCGTATTCCATATCTCCTTATTTCAGTTCTCCGTATTCCATATCTCCTTATTTCAGTTCTCCGTATTCCATATCTCCTTATTTCAGTTCTCTGTATTCCATATCTCCTTATTTAAGTTCTCCGTATTCCATATCTCCTTTTTTCAGTTCTCCATATTCCATATCTCCTTCTTCCAGTCCTCCTTCTTCAAGTTCTCCTTCTACCAGTTCTCCTTCTTCAAGTTCTCCTTCTACCAGTTCTCCTTCTTTCAATCCTCCTTCTTGCAGTCCTCCTTCTTCAAATCCTCCTTCTTCAAATCCTCCTTCTTCAAGTTCTCTTTCTTTAATTCTCCTTCTTTCATTTCTTCCAGTTCTCATTCTTCAGTTCTCCTTCTTCCCTTTCTCCTTTTTGCATCCCTTCCAGTTTTTTTCTATTTTTTCTCTTTTTTATTCTTTTACTTATTCCCATTCTCTTTCTGTCACTTATTCCCGTTTTCCCTCTTCCATTTTTCTAGTTTACCCTCTTTTATTTCTTTCCGTATTCCCTCTCACATTTCTTCCCGTTCTCACTCTTCCATGTCTTCCATTTCTCATTCTTCCAATTAATTTCGATCTCCCTTTTCCCATGTCTTCCCGTTTATCTCCTTCCACTTTCCCCAATACCGAGGTTCACCGAGGAAAATTGTAATGGCTGGGGAATAAAATAAACGCCGCTCATCCCTGCAATCACCACGCACAGTATAGGCTATATTTGTATTCAACCCATCATTATCATCCTGTGCCAATCTGACATGGGCTCAGGTATATGTAACGTAACATTGAAACACTTCTCATGTAGGCCCTAAACAGGCAAGGTATGAGAACCACTGCGATTACTGTAGCAGCCTGAACCGCTTCTGGTGGCATACTTCCAACGTAACTGCAGGCAGTGGTGTGTAGGTATGTGATTTTAGCTCAGACTGCTTCACGCTACCTAGGCTGTGTCTAAATCTAATAGTACACGTTTGTTCAGAGTACACGGAGCCAATCTTGGCTCATGCTCTAGTTGGTTCCTTCGCGGCTTTCTGTTCCTTGCTCGTATTGTCTCCGATTCGCTCCCTGCAAAGGATAGGTTCACCACAGCAGTTTGCAGTTGATATGAAGTTTACATCAAAACTCTCTGTGCCTTCTTAAAGCCATGATTTTGTTATAGATGTGTTGTATGTGATGAGGTTTCAGGTCCACTACAATCGTCGTTAGTGACCTATATCGACATGCAAGGGGAAACTAATACGCTAGTCTATATATATATATATATATATATATATATATGTAGAGAGAGAGAGAGAGAGAGAGAGAGAAAGAGGAACACACAATCGTCCTATTCTTTGCTGACTGAGATCAGGGTTGTACTTCATTTTCATGTAAGTGAAAAGGTTACACATGCCACATGATAGTACTTACATCGCCATAATATATCATTACCACCAAATTGTCATTTACCATAGCGAAGATTCAGGCAGTTAAGTGATAAAACCTTAGAATACAATAAGAAACTCCACATGGCCTTCATTGATCAGGAAAAGGCATTTGACCGGGTAAACTGCTGTAAACTATGGGAGGTAATGGAGGAATATGCTGTTAGAGGGTCAAGGCATTCGTGCACTGTACGTAAACAACGAAGCTGCAGTACGAACCAATGCCGATATGAGAAATTGGTTTCCATTGCTGATTGGTATGCGATAGGTGTGCGCTCTTCCTCCACTTTTGTTCATAGATTATATGGTTAAAATCACACAGTTGGCTAACTATCATGAGGAGTCCCTAAATTAAATGAAGTTTGCTGATGATCAGGTCAACTTTTACCTAAATTGAGAAGACATACATCCCATAATCTATCGAAATTTCTGGGTCCTGTTTGACTGGGGATGTCAGGAATTTTTCTCAGTATGACCGCTTCTTCACGTACAGAAAGGATTGGGACACGTACTGTATTGTAAAACTGCCATAGTGAAACACATTACAAACAAATACACACACGCATTCCTACACTGGTCAATACGTCCACATTACAAACAGATACACACACGCATTCCTACACTGGTCAATACGTCCACATTACAAACAGATACACACACGCATTCCTACACTGGTCAATACGTCCACATTACAAACAGATACACACACGCATTCCTACACTGGTCAATACGTCCACATTACAAACAGATATACACACTCATCCATACGCTGGTCAATACGGCCACATTACAAACAGATACACACACTCATCCGTATACTGGTCAATACGTCCACATTACAAACATATATACACAATCATCCATACGCTGGTCAATACGTCCACATTACAAACAGATACACACACTCGTCCGTATACTGGTCAATACGTCTACATTACAAACAGATATACACACTCATCCATACTCTGGTCAATACGTCCACATTACAAACAGATACACACACTCATCCATATACTGGTCAATTCACCCTGAAATCGTCCAAAGGACTACGGTCGGGTGTGGAAAGAGGCGTGTCTTCGCCAGTAGAATCCAGAAAAATAAACCTTAAAAAAAACAACAGATATATAAATATCAATATAATTGTGCTGGGCGAGACGGTACTAGAAAAGGTAGATTCATTTATTTTATCTTGGCAGTAATATACACAAAGTCGACGGTGCTCACAGTGGTTTCGAATCAAGAATTCAAAAGGCGACATGGGCGTTCATTGCTTTAGGGAATCGGTGTAATCGAAAGAATTTCAGTCGGCAAGGAAAATACAGATCTTCGAGTCAAGCTGTCTAGTTTGTCTTTTTGTACATGATGTGGGGAACAAAGAAAAGTGCAACTAAAAAGGTACGCACTTTCATCAATGGGAGGTTATGGCGAATTAAGAGGATCGAATGGTTTGATATAGTCACTGATATAGAACTGTGGGAGAGAGGTGTCAGTGGAACTAGATGCATACAAGGGCGTTGGAAATGGATAGGACGCACGGAAACCAGTTCATAATGGATTAGACAACAGCTAGTCACTGTTCCAAAAGACAAACAAAATTAGGGTCAATGCAGCAAATACAGAACCATTCAGGCCGAGAGGAACGCCACTGGAAGAGATAGAGGTATTTACATACCTAGGAAGTATCATCAACAAGGAAGGAGGGACAGACGTGGATATAAAAACAAGGACACAAAAACAAGAGTTGCATTCGAAATGTTGAAACCAAGATGGAACTCCAACGAAATAAGAAGGAAGACAAAAATAAGGATTTTCAATTCAAATGTGAAGCCAGTCCTGCTATATGGAACGGAAACATGGAGGATGACCAGAAGTAATGACAGGAGATTACAGGGTTTTGTCAACAGATACCTGAGAAAGATTCTTTGTGTAAAATGGTTTGACAAATGTTACAAACGACAGATTGTGGGAGAGAGCGGGACAAGGAAATTGGAACCGAAAATCTTAGGAAGAAAGTAGAGATGGATGGGTCATACATTAAGAAAACCCCAGGCCAGTATCACCAGGCCATCCCTGTCATGGAACCCCCAGGGAAGGAGAGGCATAGGTAGACCAAGGAATACATGGAGACGAGATCAGGAGGCGGAAGCATAGAGAACAGGAAAAAGCTGGAAGGAAGTGGAAAATTATTGCACAGGACAGAGCTGCATATCGAGGGTTGGTTGAAGGTCTATGCACCCCTGGGTGATAGTTGGCGAAAGAGGGTTGGTTGAAGGTCTATGCACCCCTGGCTGATAGTTGGCGAAAGAGGGTTGGTTGAAGGTCTATGCACCCCTGGCTGATAGAAGGCGAAAGAGGGTTGGTTGAAGGTCTATGCACCCCTGACTGATAGAAGGCGAAAGAGGGTTGGTTGAAGGCCTATGCACCCCTGGCTGATAGAAGGCGAAAGAGGGTTGGTTGAAGGTCTATGCACCTCAGGCTGATAGAAGGCGAACGGGAGGTCACTATTACGGAATCCTCAGGGCAAACGAAGTACGGGCAGTCTGAACCACTCATAGATAAGTGACGTTTAGATAAACCTAAAAACGGAAGAGGGGGGGGGGGGGGGGGTTGTTATGCTGGAAATAAGGGCACACGACGAGAAGACATGCGAGTATTTGTTTATATGATTGCTGTTCTCATGAACTGTTTGCTGAGTTGTTGATGTGTGTGTCTGTTCTGATTGCTGTTCTCATGAACTGTTTGCTGAGTTGTTGATGTGTGTGTCTGTTCTGATTGCTGTTCTCATGAACTGTTTGCTGAGTTGTTGATGTGTGTGTCTGTTCTGATTGCTGTTCTCATGAACTGTTTGCTGAGTTGTTGATGTGTGTGTCTGTTCTGATTGCTGTTCTCATGAACTGTTTGCTGAGTTGTTGATGTGTGTGTCTGTTCTGATTGCTGTTCTCATGAACTGTTTGCTGAGTTGTTGATGTGTGTGTCTGTTCTGATTGCTGTTCTCATGAACTGTTTGCTGAGTTGTTGATGTGTGTGTCTGTTCTGATTGCTGTTCTCATGAACTGTTTGCTTAGTTGTTGATGTGTGTGTCTGTTCTGATTGCTGTTCTCATGAACTGTTTGCTGAGTTGTTGATGTGTGTGTCTGTTCTGATTGCTGTTCTCATGAACTGTTTGCTGAGTTGTTGATGTGTGTGTCTGTTCTGATTGCTGTTCTCATGAACTGTTTGCTGAGTTGTTGATGTGTGTGTCTGTTCTGATTGCTGTTCTCATGAACTGTTTGCTGAGTTGTTGATGTGTGTGACTGTTCTGATTGCTGTTCTCATGAACTGTTTGCTTAGTTGTTGATGTGTGTGACTGTTCTGATTGCTGTTCTCATGAACTGTTTGCTTAGTTGTTGATGTGTGTGACTGTTCTGATTGCTATTCTCATGAACTGTTTGCTTAGTTGTTGATGTGTGTGTCTGTTCTTGTCTTGATTTTTTCGTTGCGAGTATGTCTGTCCTGTCATTACTATATGTTTTGAGTATCTAGGGATACACCGCATAGCTATTTTGACGACACGGGAGGAGATTATGTGGCCAACATACAGAGATACATGAATAAAAGCCGGGACTACACTGGCCAGCATCTTCTAAAGCTTGAAGGGCGTACATAAAGCCTGTAATAAAACAATGTTGTAACTCTTGAGGGAAAGACATACAAAAATGATCTTCAAATAGCACAAGGCGTTTTCCAGCTCCGTAATTTCATCTTCACAGTTGAGGCAAACAAGCCCGCAAGCATCAGACAGTTCATTAGATGAGCTGTAGGTATTCTATATAAACGTGATAACCTGCTTTAATGGTGGCTTGAAATGCAGATCCATCATTATATACATGTATCCATTCATCTGGATAATAATCATTAGTTCTTTAAGCTACCTGCACGTGGATCTGAACGTGTGGTTATATTATATGTTAGTTTGAACACGAGTTACTAAACTGTACACATTAACATAGTAATGTACAAGTCTCAACATATTATTGTGTACGACTGAAACAGTTTTAACGTAGTATCTTGCAGTTAGTAAGGAAAGTATATACACTAACGCTGCGAACACTTTTTAATACAGAAACAAACAACGAATGTAGGGGCTTTTCGATGAACAAGAATGGAAAGAATTAGAACCGAAGAAATTAGGAGATATGTAAGCACAACGCAAGTGCCAGACTTCGGCAGAAAAATATTAAACCAAATGGTTCAGTCACGTGACACAATTATCACCAGATGGTATTCTGCAGAAAACAAGGCTATACTAAAAGACATAATTGATACACTGCAAAAGGCCGCCAACGCTAAAGATGGACAACATAAATAACAGAAGCAGTAAGATTCCCCTTGTTTGAAGCACATACTAGGCTCGCTCAAGTAGCCTCTTTATAACCTGAAACTGAAAGGAACAATAAGAAGAACAGTGAAAAGCAGAAGAGACATGGATTTCAAATGTTTAAGACATTTCCTGAACCGACACAATAATATTTCTTTATATCATAACAGTCAACCAAAAAAATTACAATTTGAACAATTAATTAAGTAAATACATTATTACACAACTTTATTAACAAATTAAGAAATGTTATAATGAAAGCATAATTTTTATAAATTATAATCTTTAATTAATTGGTTATTGAAAGAGATTATCCATTTGTTTATATGACGTTTTTAACTTTTAAAACAAAGAATATGTTTTATTATTCAAAGAGATTACTCTTAACTGATGTAATATTAACAGACCTAAAGCTTCCAAGACCTATATTCATCTCTACGTGGATATCCTGAATAACATCCTGCAACATTGCAGACTATCTAAGGAGAATGGATCGAAGGTTGAATGCAAACCTAGTACCCAAGAATGCCAATCTAAATTCGGATGTGTCATAGCAGAAGGTGCAACAATCGCAGTCAAGCTGTAAATAAGGACACAACGAATCCCGCTCTCAGGACTACATCCTGTTACTTGCAGAACAGTTTTCATGGCTTGGTACCGGGAATTTAAGAACGAATGGCGAAAAAGGAGCAGATGATGAAGAAGATGAAGAAAAAGAAGAAGATAGTGAAGGAAAACTGAGATCAGGAAAAGCCAAATGGCATGAATCAAAATCCATAATAATGTTGAAGACCATCTAACGGAATTCTGTGAAAAAGTGATCCAGATGTAAGGTTGCTACCTGTTCATTATGCACTGCTGAAGTCTGAACATCAATTAATCAAATCAATCAAAACCATCAACTCTCTGCGGACCATCTGTCCTCAATTCGTCTAGTCGTCCTGTCATGCGCCATCATTGTCTGCTTCCCTCGAGTCTTTTCAGCCATTTTTAGGTTTGTCTCGCCTGATCATCTCATTGAGTATTAATTCTGCCCCTTCTTCTCTCCCCTTGATGTTTTCAGAACAGTGACTGTATAGTAATGGTATCAGCTGGCATCCGCAATGTGTCTTTATCCATCATCAAAGCCTTGTCTTTACTTCAAGTTCCGCTGGCATCTGTCCAGTTCTTCAGCATAGTTCCACATGAATGACTTTATCATCATTTTATTGATACCCTCAATTTGACGAAGCTTTCATTGTTGAAAGATTGGACCAGTTTAGTTGTACGTTTCTTTGTTCCCCGCGTCACGGAGCTATACAATAAGACAGGCGACATTAGAGTTGAAGATCTGTATTTTTGTGGCAGACCATTAAAATAAGGAAAAGACCTGCCGATGAGTGTGTCTGTGGTACTGGCAAATCGGTCACTGAATTATTGCATAAGTACCGATAGTATGAAGAAATTAAAAAGCACTCTACGCCATTATACGTAACAGTTCAAAGTCTGTGATTCTTTGAGTTTTTGTTGAATGAGAAACTGTACTCTTTTGTGTGCCTATAAACAATTATTTGGGTGGTGGGTTGCAAATCTTTCCTCACATCCTGAGCGTGCAAAAGCAGATGAACCGGAATCATTCATGTTACTTTGTTATGATTGGGTTCATCTGAATATAACTTACTACTACGATCCCCCATTAAGTCAGACAGACTGTCATGAAACATGTCTATTTCCAGGGAATACAGCATGGAAGTAATGTGGAGGTGTTGGTCAGTAGATTTTACCTGAACCTGGCTAACGTGGACTGATCAATATGTTTTGTCTGAACATGTCACTCTTGTGTCCCCGATCTATCTATCTATCTATCTATCTATCTATCTATCTATCTATCTATCTATCTATCTATCTATCTATCTATCTATCTATCTATCTATCTATCTATCTATCTATCTATCTATCTATCTATCTATCTATCTATCTATCTATCTATCTATCTATCTATCTATCTATCTATCTATCTATCTATCTATCTATCTATCTATCTATCTATCTATCTATCTATCTATCTATCTATCTATCTATCTATCTATCTATCTATCTATCTATCTATCTATATACCTGTCTATCTATCTATCTATCTATCTATCTATCTATCTATCTATCTATCTATCTATCTATCTATCTATCTATCTATCTATCTGTCTGTCTGTCTGTCTGTCTGTCTGTCTGTCTGTCTGTCTGTGTCTGTCTGTCTGTTTGTCGTGGTCTGTCATGGTCTGTCTGTATGTCTGTCTGTCTGTTTGTCTGTCCGTCCGTCCGAGTCCTCGCCCGCGCCCTGCCCAGCCGTCCGCCCGCACGTCCGCCCGTCTGTTTGTTTGTCTGCCTTTCTGTCTGTCTGTATTTCTGTCTGTCTGTCTCTCTCTGTCGGTCTGTCTGTCTTGCCCTACCTGACTGGCTGTCTGCCCTGCTTTGTCCGCTTGGCTGCCCCAACCCCCTATCTTCAAAAACTGAAAACCCGTCTATCGTATCCCATTGACTACAATGTTAAGCGTTGGCACTTTCGTCACCACAACGAAACAAACGGTGGAAGTACTACAGACCCGCCACAGCTAATAGCATAAGTGGATAGGGAAATGTGTTTGAGGGATCAGTGAATATCCACTGACAACTCGGGAGATCACGGTTAAGGTACACATCCGAGTGGAGCCTTCTGGTCAAATAATGGGACTTCAGTAAATGAATTAGGCCATGAAGAGGCACCACACTATACTTGCGGTGTAGTCCTGATTGAACATAATCTACGTACTGTCCTATACTGGTTGTATAATGTGTACGTACTGTCCTATTATGTTTGTATAATGTGTACGTACTGTCCTATTCTGTTTGTATAATGTGTACGTATTACTCTATTGTGTTTGTACAATGTGTACGTACTGCCCTATTGTGTTTTTATGATGTGTACGTACTGTCCTATTATTCTTAGATAATGTGAACATCCTGCCCTCTTGTGTTTGGATAATGTGTGCGCACTGCCCTATTGTGATTGTATAATGTATACGTACTGCCCTATTGTATTTGGATAATGTGTACGCACTGCCATATATTGGGGATCTTGTGTACGTACTTTCTTATTATACTTGCATTGTGTACGTACTGTCTTATGGCTGGGTCATATGTACGCACTGTCCTCTTATGCCTGGATCATGTGTGCGAGCTGTCCTATTCTGTTTGGATCGTGTTTACGCATTCGCCTTTGTAATTGGCTCACATGAAAGTATTGCACTATCTCAACTGGATTATGTGTCTATAATATACTTGTATGATTGAATCAGACGTACGCACCGTCCCATCCCGTTCGAAATTGCTTAAGTGCTGATCTTGTTTCAATATAAACAGTGCAAATCTGTATTAGACACAGTGAATATACTGTTACTTCCCAATGAACCCCGAATAATTGCTACAACTTAAGAAAGTGTATAAAATATAAATCAGTGAGGGATGACAGACGAACCCATATAATCTAATGAGATTTGACAGTTTCATAACTATACATTAATGGTTTTTACATTCTGATGTTGCTAGACCCATGCGCAACTTTCTTCACTCGTATTTAACGACATGATTGCAAGGTTCATATATTTCTTTGATCTTTTGTCATTGATCAGAAAATTGATCAGTAACCACGACTGAAGGCGCCTTTATGGACTGCAACAAACTCCAACCAGTATCCCAGCCTGCAGTCATCCCTTTGCCGGTGACCTGGCTCTGGCTGATTTGCTTATCCAGCTTTTATGCTTCATGGCGTAGTTGTCTTATCGCCTTCACAACGGTGTTCAGAGCATGGCTGTTCTTCTGAATGATTCTCTTCTTTCGACATAGGCAATTTAATTACAACGTCGACCGGTTTTTACAGTGTACGAGTGGTCAGTCGGGGTCTTTATGTATAGCAAACGCAAGAATAGCACCACTGCCCCATAGTGGAAAGGAAGACACACGACTGGTCTAATAAAATATATTAATAAGACATGTTAGGTTCAGACATAATATACTGGACAAGACCCTCACCTTGGCTGCTTCGTAGGACTTCTAGGAAACCGTCTGTTTTCATGGCAAACTGGTTAACAAGGTGAGGGATCAACGTGATCCCCGTAGTATTTAGAGACATGCAGATTAAGCTAAGTATAGCACCTCCGCTTGGAAGACCACGTTCCACCGTCATCAGCACGCTCGGGATGTGAGGAAAGCTACGACAACCTGCCACCTAACGTCCTTTTTAGGGCACATGCAAAAGTAATCCTACTCGTTGTGGGCATTCAACAACAACTGCCGCATATAGAGCATGTGGGAAGAGGCGACTAACTGTGTGACATGCCATAACACCGAACATGTTTAGGTGGTTTATTAAGAACAACATAGATAGCGCTTAAAAGGCTGCGGGTCAACTACGCTCTAGTGTTTGAGTCTATTAAGATGGATTCGCACATCGGTTAATCACCATCCACGGCACATGTCCTAACGCAGTGGAGTAATAAGCTGCTCGAGCCTAGCCCGATACGCAGGAAATCCTTCTCGCGGCTACATTCAGCTCATGCCAGAGATTGGACCTGCACACGAGCATCCGCCCCTGTAGAAGTACAAGTCGACTAAGACTAAGATCAGGTGTGTTCAAAAAGTATCCGATCTTAATTGTTTTCCGCGGAAACAAATGAGCCTGGATGTTGTCCGTCAGCAGGGAGAGATATGGTACCGTCATGCGCATACGTGAATATTTTGCCGCCCGCAGATTGAGCCAATCTCTGGCAGTCAGCCTTACAGTGTTGAGTGCAGTGAGCACACGTCGGGTTTTCATTCACCGCGACATCACGGCGAGAATTGAGCAGCGGTGTTGCATCAAATGTTGTCAAAGGCTAGGCGATACCCTAGTAGAAACCATTCGTAATATTCAACAATCTTTGAATGACACTGCCACGAGCGTCACACACAATAATGAGTGGTACAATCGCTTCAGTGTTGGCCGCACTTCGGTGGAGAGCTAGCTGATCACGTTCTGGTAGGCCCTCAACAGATCGAAATAATGAAGATATCGACTAAATAAATAGAAAGAAAAAAATTGATCCTTCTCACAATACTAACATCAGTAGTTACTGTTGGATATGGTTCTGAATGACAACGTTGCTATACCCAAGCGCAATCTTCTTCAGCCGCCTTTAACAATAGGCACGATAGACTACAGTGGTCGTACTTTCCTCCTACGTCCCTACTCGGGTGAGCAACTATTCACACATACCATTACAAGCGTGTAGCTTAACCCTGGCTACTGCAGACACGCGCAGCGAAATCAGTGCGTAAAAATAATATTACCACAAAGTGTTGCAATTGACATTTAGAATACACATCGAGTGGCCGACCAGGCATTTCATGCGGGAACTGTGTTTCAGAACTCCTTGTTAATCAATGCAGTCTCTTACATGGATAGTTTGCAAAAGGTTCACTTATCAAGCTGGCTAAATATAGCATCTTAGATCACGGGTCTCAAACGTGCGGCCCCTGGAAGCGTGCAGCCAGTCAATGTTCACATCGTGCGGGTCACATCCCTAAGCATTTCTGGCGAGAATTGTGTTTAAGAACTCATTGTTAATCAATGCAGTCTCTTACATAGATAGTTTGTGAAAGGTTCAATTATCGCGCTGGATAAATTTAGCATTTCAGATCACGGGTCTCAAAAGTGCAGCCCCCGGACGGCATGCATCCAGTCTAGGGCCACATCGTGTGGTTTCACAGCTTTGAGTCACTACGGTTTGAGAAGAGGAGCATTATGTAACCTAGTTTCATCGTCTATTCTCGTTATCGTCTTCGTTTTCTTCTTCTTCTCTGGTCGTCTTATTTTTCATTTTTATTTTCGTGCATGTGTTGTTCCTGTCCGTTGGTCTCTTTGTTGTTATGTTTATTTTGCTTTGCTGTTGCTTTTCTTCTTGTTCTTCTGATTCTTCTGTTTTTTGTTCTTCTGATTCTTCTGTTTCTTGTTCTTCTGATTCTTCTGTTTTTTGTTCTTCTGATTCTTCTGTTTTTAGTTCTTCTGATTCTTCTGTTTTTTGTTATTCGGATTCTTCTGTTTCTTGTTCTTCTGATTCTTCTGTTTTTTGTTCTTCTGATTCTTCTGTTTTTTGTTCTTCTGATTCTTCTGTTTTTTTGTTTTTCTGATTCTTCTGTTTTTTGTTCTTCTGATTCTTCTGTTTTTTGTTATTCTGATTCTTCTGTTTTTTGTTCTCCTGATTCTTCTGTTTTTTTGTTCTTCTGATTCTTCTGTTTTTTTGTTCTTCTGATTCTTCTGTTTTTTGTTATTCTGAATCTTCTGTTTTTTGTTTTTCTGATTTTTCTGTTTTTTGTTCTTCTGATTCTTATGTTTTCTTCTTGTCTATGCTGCTCTTGTGCATATTCGTCTCCTTGCTCGTGTTCTTCTTCTTTTTCTTCTTGTTCTTCTTGTCACTTCTTATTCTCTTCTTCTTCTTTTTCTTCTGCTTGTTGTTTTTCTTCTTCTTATTCTCATTCTTCTTCGACCTTGTGTTCTTGTTGTTGTTATTTTTCTTCTTGATGCTCGGTTAACTCTTGTTCTTCTTGTTCGTTCTTGCTTTTTTCTTAAAGTTTCTTCTTGTTTGTCTTGTTTTTCTGTTTCTTCTTTTTCTCTTGTTCTTCTTATTCCTATTTTTTTCTTTCTGATCTTCTACTGTTCTTATTCTTCTTACCCTTTTGATCTTGTTCTTCTTTTTCTTCTTCTACTCTTTTTCCTACTTTTGGTCTTCGTAGTCTTCCTCTTCTCACTCGTCTTGTTATTCGTCCACTTCTTCTTGCCCTTAATCTTTTGTTTCTTTATTCTTCTTCCTCTCCTTGTTCTTCCTCTCCTTGTTCTTCCTCTTCTTGTTCTTCCTCTCCTTGTTCTTCCTCTTCTTCTGCTTCATCATCACCTTCTTCTTCTTCCTATCATCTTCTTCATCAACTTCTGATACCCAAGAAAACTAGATATTCCCACTTATGTTCCGGGAATTTAAACAGACAAGAAATGCCTGCTGCCAGGCAGCCGAAGGCTATCCATATTACGTTTTTTTTGTTCACAATGTTTACTTCCTGCGGTATACTAGTCTTGGAAGAACGAAGATTACGTATGCTATAGCAATCTCATTCCTGTTTGTAGAATGTTGTTCACACTTTTAGTTTTATTCCATATTTAGCTCGTAGTTGTAGAGCGTTCTTTACAATCAAATTTCATCTGCGCAATCTGCATGTTGTTTTGCCTGTTATGTATTTTTACGTGAAATAATATCCACGAAAACAGAGAAGACACTGCTAAAATTAGATTTTTACTTAGAACGAAATATTTACAAAACAAATGAAAATATGAATGGCGAATGATCAGTAACGTAAGTTTAACCATTTTATACAATGGAAGACACAGATGCACCACTTTTATGTTAAAGAATATCTATAAAATACCTTCACAGTTGTTCTTGTGGCTCCGCTGTTGTGATATTGAATTTGGTTTCGACAAAAGCAGCCAACGTACAGTGCAGAATAGAAAACAGGTCCAACCTGTTCATATAGAAAACGATGCCTGCCACCAACTCTTTGGTCAGTATATTTTGTCTGATCAGACGTTAGTCTTCCTCCCCGCCTTAAGCAACATGAAAGTCACTAAATAGACGCCCAACTATCACTAGGCCAAAAAAAATAAGCAAAGGCCGCCGTCCAGCGTAGACGATGATGGCATAATGTATTTTGCTAGGGATATTTTTAGCAATGATTAACTGCGCTACTTTTTCTCCTCATTCTCTCGTATCGAGCCGCCGGACCCCAGTGGCAAGTCAAGGACAAGACGACTAGGGGGCGAATTCGGGATGCAGGGGACTCCGCATCAAGCACCCGTGAAAAACACGACGGAGTCCGGAGTCGAACCCACACCACCTGATCACGAGGCCGACGGCTTAACCACTTCGCCACGGAATATCCCGCGAGGAATATCACGAGCCATGACTAGATTAAACAGATGGGTATACGGAGATGATGAGACATTCGACTGTGAAGCAGTGAAAGAACTGGTTTACCTGAAAATCTTCCAAACGTTCTGGAAACATGCAATATGGATGACATTCGAGCTGTGTGAGGAACCTGCCCTTGGACACCACTTGCCTTACGCAACACGGAAGTCACTAAATACATTCCCAATTGGTGTATCACGATGCAAGAATAACTTAAAGATGTGGCGACGATACATGGAGAATACGGCATACGACTGTGGAGTAACGCAAGACACAGACTACCTGATGATCTGCCCAAACCATCTGGAAACATGCAGTCTGGATGACATGTTTAGTGCAAATGACAAGGCAATTCACGTGGCTGAACATTGGAAACTTGAGTTATGACGTGGTGCCCAGAACTCCCTGACGTGGTGCCTAGGACTGTCTGACGTAATGCCCAGGACTGCGTGACGTGCTACGTAGGACAGATGAAGTAAGTCAGTAAATTGATATCCTACGGCCCTGTAAGTGACTGAAGTTTGAGAACAACTAACCCAGACTACTACCACTAAACATTTCACGCCTGTGTATAACAATGCAATGATTGTCAATTTTAGTAGCAAAAAACAGCGTTTATGTATTTAAGAAATAATAAAATCTCGTCTTAGGGAAAGGTGGATAAAAGTGTTGCTACAACAATAAAATAAGGATGTTGAAGTCGTCTACTTCTCTTCCTAAGTAATGCGTTTAACCTCATTACAGGAATATTGGCGTTCTTTCAGATTCAGGGAGTGTAAATGTGTATAATAAATAGCTGAGATGGATATCTGTCCTGGAAAACATCTGGCGGCCATTTAAAAAGTAGTTTTTAGTAGTTATCAAGATGTCGTGTAATGTCGCAAAGAAAGACTGTGTTACTATTGTAAAAGTTCATGTGGATTTGTTCATCTGTGAAAGCGAATTTGTCCCAACTGTTGCATGAATACAATCCAGTAGATGTTATAGTACGTGTTGCATTGTATATATTTGTTATAAATAAATTATCAGTTGTTACAATAGTTATATTAAAATGCGTTATTTTAGGTGCAGTAATATTAGTAGTTATTGCAATTGTTATAATAGTTTCAATCATCATCATTGACTCTTTTCGTCTTGTCAGACAATAGTAATTCTGCTTTTAGCACAAAGTCCGGGCAGAAATATAGAGACCATGTGTTGCCCATGCAGTATGGTCCCTCTCTCGGTCTGCCTTGTTTGCTCCAAGGAAAAGGTGATACCAAAACATTTGGAACAAGGCAAGCTGCAGAAGCTGCCGGATCAGCAGAGAAATGCTCTATCTGCTCGCCTGTCGGGGCTTGACTCCTAGACCAGACGCCAACCAAGGCTAAGGGCCTGGTCTGCCCTGCCACAACACTTAGCTGAGGTTACCTTTCCTCGCTCTAGGAAAAGGCCGTGTATCCTCTTGCGTGTGTTCCTTCGCACATCGTTGGTTGTCAAGTTTGGTAGACGCTGACCAACTTTCAGAGTTATCAGAAAACAAGTTGCCCAACCATATCTGACAAAACCTATCAAGATACGCCAGTATCTTATCTGCAAAGATTCATGTGGTTTGAAATCAGAGTTTTCCTTCTTCTAGAAGAGTTGCCTTCCAAAGCTTTCGAGCCCCATCTGCCCGATGGATTGATAATAATATCAATATGAGGCCTTATATTAGATGTAGTAGTATTGTAGCTGTTGTAGTCGTTATAATAGTAGTATTAGAATGCGTAATAGTAGAATTAGTGACAATTTTAGTCGTTTTACAAATATACGGTGTTGTTGTAGTAGTTGATGTAGGTGTAGTAGTAGTAGTAGTAGTAGTAGTAGTAGTAGTAGTAGTAGTAGTAGTAGTAGTAGTTGTAGTATTAGTAGTAGTAGTAGCAGCAGCAGCAGTAGTAGTTTTTGTTTATGTTGCAGTTGCAATTTCCGTAGTAGAAGGTATTGTAGTAGTTGCAGTAGCATTATTATCTAATGTTGTTGTACTAATAGTAGAAACAGTTCCAACAGTTTTGATAGTAATTGTAGTAGTATTAATTGTAATTGTGTAGTAGTTGATATAGTAGCAGTTGAAGTAATATTGTGTAACAGTCGGGGTTGTAGTAGTAGTAGTAGAAGTAGTAGTAGTAGTAGTAGTAGAATTAGCAGTAGTAGTAATTAGGGTAGTGGTAGTAGTAAGTGAATTAGTAATAGTAAATATAGTGATAGTAGTAGTTGTAGTAGTAGTAGTACTAGTCGTAGCAGTACTAGTAGTAGTATTGGTAACGGTAGTAGTGCTAATAGCGGTAGTAGTAGTAGCACCAGGCGTAGCCACAGTAGTAGTAATAACAGCAATGTTGCTGAGGCATTGCCCTTTCATCGTCAGTAACCATTTTTGGTACCATGTAGAGAAGGAGCTAATAATAAAGTAGCTACGATGGTTGAAGTGGAGAGGTAAATATCGGTCTCTTGTTTTCTAATTAGTGCATTTAAATTCCAGGGCTGTACTATCAACGGCTTTGTAGATGTGATACTAATACTATTTTAGAATGTGGTGATAATATTTACTTCGACAGAATTATGTAAATAAAGAATGATATAATACAATTTAAAGAATTAATACTATTTATAGTAGCAGTAGTAGTTGTAGAAGTAGGAATAGAAGTAGTAGTAGCAGTCTGCCGTGCGGGATACCTGTTAACGGGAAAAGCTTTGGAAGTAAACCCTGAATAAATAATCTACATCCGGAAAGATTTCCAGTTGTCTCGATATTTGTCTTGCCAATGGTATTAAGATATTTTGGGACGAAAGAGTGAGACTGACAAATGGCGCAGTTTCTTCCTCAGAAAGCAGCGCAAGTCAACCATTTCAGCAGACAAAGAAAGCAAAGACGGTCCAATTGGCTGAACAGAAAAGTAGTCTTCATAACTGGTGACATACAAACATTATTGTTACTTGGAATACTTTGAATCCTGGTATTCAAACAGTCATGTGGGGGGACAAGCGTGGGCTAATGGTTAAGTGACATAGCTCACACCCCGAAGGTGCTGGGTTCGATCCCCATCACAGCACCGGCCGTTACTCCGGGGAAGCAAACCCTTAGAAAATGCAGGAGGAAGCGGACCCTTACATAAAGTGCATGCCGAAGTCGGATGCACTGGGCCGACAGGCGCAAAATAAAAACTATGCTACAACGCACACTGCCTTGGGGAATAGAGAATTAAGGCGAACGCAAAAAAAAACAACCCCAAAATAGGCATGTTAGTGTCTGGTGCCAGGTAGCCTAATGCTTTGGCTACATGTTAGTAGATATTTTACTTCTTTCGGCTTACTAGGCCTGGAGGAAGGTACAAATAATTTGGGTAGATTTTTAAACTTGAATTTTTGTCCTGGCTGTGGCCGTTAAGCCTACTCTTTTCGATTTCTATTTGCCAAGGTATTTTTAACTTGCTTGACACTGACCACGGGTGTCCGATCTCACTACCCAGAGATCATGGACATTTTTACCAGAAAATCCACGTGAAAAAGTCACAGTCTTCACCGTGATTCGAATCAGCGACCTCCAGCACTCGAGGCGGAGACCTTGGCTCGAGATCACATTATTATTATTAGTATTAGTGGTGGTAGTAATAGTAGTAGTAGTAGTAGTGCTAATGGTGATAGATGGGGTCGGCATACTGCCGTAATTGTACTAGAAACTTCGTTGACCGGCACTTGTTTGCCGGATATCACTTTTGGAAGCGTTGAGATGGTTTGTTCTGCTGATGTCCTTGTGATGGTGTGAGTTTGACACCCCTGGTTCATATAGTTCATTTGGAACTCAACATAAAACACTTTGACTGTTCTCAAGATAAACAGAACAGACATTGTCTTGTTCGAGTGCCTGGTACTTTGTTCTTTCCGGAATGTTGACACACTTTCAAACTGTCCATCCTTGACTGTTTCAAACCTTGCCTGTTTTGTAAGTTTCTCTCATTGTGGTGTCGCTTGCATGTTTCTCATTTTTCCACGAAAACATTTCTGTTCAAGTACTGAACAAACACGATTTTGCAACGCCATTAAACAACTCAAGTATGGTGAAAAACATTGCATACATCTTTTTGTTTCTCAGTCTTTCGTCAAATACATTATGCTTCCTGTCATTGTATGTATTCATCATTATTATACCTTGCGTTTTCGATATTCTGTTATTTGTATGTGGTTTCAATGCCATATTATTATGTTTCAGTATTCAACATTAATTTGTTTTGTTTCTTTAAATACTTCTCTCATTTTTTGTCTCTAGTTATTATGTTTCTGTCGCTATTATTTTGTACATTATGCATTCTCTAAATTCTTTGCGATGAATTAACATTTAGTGTCTGCTAGTGTAGTGTCACTATTTTCATTTTGAAACTGATTTTTGTATCTCTTATTACATTATCCATTTCGAGAAAGTGTATATCTCTTTCTAGGGTACCTCCTTTCATAAATGTTTTGTCTCTTATTAAAGTTTTAAATATTGAAATTGTATATCTCATTAGTTTTTCCTTTATGTGAAGCTGTATCTCTCTTATTGAGGCTGCGCGGCCTAGAGATGAAGCGTCCGTTTCACAATCCCAACGCACCGGGTTCGGATAACGTTCGTGTCCAATTTGGCAGACATTGTTTTTTTTCCCCTACACCCACGTAAAGTTATGGCAACCTCCGGTACTGCATACTTGCAAAAAACTTATAACATCCAATTAGGTTGGCGGTTGTAAAAAGTGACGTTCTGCAATGGACATGCTACTTACTTTTCTATCTTTCTTATTAGAGTATTACTTTTTTTTAAATCGTAGAAGTGGTAATCTCTTTTCAGTCGTCGGACTATAAATTGATGCGAACTTGAAGTAGAAACTCTTTGCTGAGTTTTTGGTTTTCTTTTCCTTTCGGCCTTGTCTCTTCACTTCCCTTTATTGCATGAGCTTATTTTCGCCCAGCCTGAGGTGACTCTTCAGGGGACATCTCCATTTGGATCCGTCTGCAACTATATCGTCGCAAGATGTCAGATGAATATCTAGATCTTTCATGTCCCGCTTACCTGAGTCTTTGAGACGCACCTTGTGGTCGGCCAGCTGTTCTTTTGCCATATAACATCTGCCCATAGGGAATATCTTTAGGGACTCGATCATCTTCCATGCGACGAACATGACCAAGCCATCTCAGTCTTCTCTGGTGAAAGAGGGTGTACATAATTGGAAGACCAGTACGAGAATGCAACTCTACATTTGTCATACTTTTTCTCTATGAAATGCCAAGGGTGGATCTCATGTGCTGTAGGTGAAATGTGTTGAGCGAATGCTCTTGTTTGACATATGTTGTCTTCGCCTCGCCAGTTCCATTCCACGCTGCCTTTTCTTTCCTTAACCATAAGTTATGTACCCATTTACAGCTGGGTCAACTGGAGCGAAACAATTGCGGAGTTTAAACCCCATATCTACATCATGAAAACCGATTGTTCTTCCACTAAACTAATCAGGCGCTCGCTTGTCGTAAAATGCAAAAATGCGTCTATATAAAGGTGTGTAAGGGTCTAACAACCCAATGCAACATAAATTCCTACCAAAATAAAAATAATTCTACTCCAGCAAGTAGATGCTGTACACAAGTTTCCATGGAAGGAGTCCATCTACAGTGCAGATAATGACTGGCCACTTGTAACTTCGCACTCTTGACAGTTGAATCTCAACGCTTGCATCAGGAATCAAGTGGCACAACTGTCAAAAATCAGGGCAGCCATTAATGGCCGTGCACTTGATAAGCTGCCATTGTTTCCTTTTGTTGAAATTTGACAGTTGTAAGTTGCGTAACTGAAGTGGTCAGGGAACAAAGATCTCCTTTACATTTGGGGAAATTAGGTAAATTCTATTGTTTCGGTGACAAAGTGGATAAGTGGCAGAGTTTGTATGAAACAATATCCAGCTGGTTTGTTGGGATAGATTCGTCTGGAGGAACAGAATGAATACGCTATTTGAGGAGGGGTGAAGAAGAAAGGGGGTGGCTATGTAGCAGTGGATTGCCACGCAGCTTAACAACCCAAAGATGTCAATAATTGGATTCAGCAAGGTAGAGTCTTATGGGACGTAATCCCGTCTAAAAATGAGGGCTGAAGTAGGACGCGCTGTAGCATGAGGTGCAAAAACGAAAACACAGCCCAACACATTTTGCTTTAGGAAACGGGAGAACGAAGAAACAAGGATGTGGCCGAGTAGGTTTGTGGCAGAGCGCTCGCTTCTCACTGCAAAAGTGTCTGGTTAGATTCTCGATAATGGCACGTTCTAGTCTACCCATCCGCAAATGGATAGCTGGTTTACTATTTAGAAAGAAAAGGTAAAAGAGAGGAACTGACAACCTCTTAAAAGAATGAGTCCTGACACAATGAGGTCTCTCTTCGCTTCATTTCCAACCCCAGTGTCTGCAATGGCATTACCGTCACTGTGTATACACGTGTGAGTATTGCGTATATGTGTGTATGTGTCTGTTTGTGTGTGTTGGCCTGTGTGTAAGTGTCTGTTTGTGTGGGTTGGCCTGTGTGCATGTGTCTGTTTGTGTGTGTTGGCCTGTGTGCATGTGTCTGTTTGTGTGTGTTGGCCTGTGTGTATGTGTCTGATGTATATGTGTGTGTCTATATGTGTATGGCAGTTTCTTCTTCTTCTACTTCTTCTTCTTCTTCTTCCTCTACTTCTTCTTTTTCTTCTTCCTCTTCTTCCTCTTCTTCTTCTTCTTCTTCTTCTTCTTCTTTGTCAATCAACTGATGCTATGCTTCTAGCCCGATGAGGTCTACGAAGAATACGCCTGTTCGAAGAGAGCAGGTCGTGGTCTTCAGACTTCGCACTGGCCACAATAGACTGAGGTACCACCTATTCAATAAATTGAAGATAGGTGGCACTGACGAATGCATATGCGGTACTGGGAAAATGACCGCTGAACATCTGCTGCAAAACTGCCCGACATACGAGGATCAGAGAAAACACATGTGGCCATCACCAGTGGCAACACTAGACAAGCTCTATGGCAGTGTCGACAGCTTCAGGATGACCCCTGCTTTTTTTCGAAAAAATAAAGTTTAACGTCTGACAGCGTACGAAGAAGAAGAAGAAGAAGAAGAAGAAGAAGGAGAAGAAGAAAACGCCTGTTGAGGTCGTCGCCGGTCTCTCATAGCTATCCGAGCATGGTCGCTTCCCCGGGCCAGACTGCCTCTCTTTGGTCTGTATAAGAAGGGCAGTCCTGCAGGATAAGTTCTGCTGTTTGTGTTATTGCTCATCACTCAATTGCACGTGTCATGTCTCTGAGACCCATTCTGTGGAGGTGGGCCTTGAGTCGGCAGTGTTCCATTCTGAGTCTGAAGATCTCTGCCAAGTTTGTCTATGCTGTCATTTTCTGGCTTGTTTTCTTTGTGCTGGTCTCTCCGTTCCATCCTCATGGAATGTTTGATGGGTGTTTCCTTTCTGTGGATGGTGAGTCTGTGTGCCGCTACCGGCTTTTGCAAGCTCATCTACCTGCATAAGGATTCTACAACAGGACACAAGCCACTGTAGGTTCAGATCTGTTTTTTTGGGAATAGCACTGTTATGTTTTATTTCGTGAGAGAGTCTATCTATCTTGGGGATTGAAATGTCTTGGAGTACGCTCCTGAAGTATGTTAGAACGACCATTTTTCTTATATTTTAAAAAAATCGTGAAAACCATTTATCATCCAATCTCAATTTCGTTGTCTAATCCGCCATCTTGCAGTTTGTCTCACTCAAACTGTGAGAAACTATAAAAGAATATATACTGGACACAATTATTTAAAATGCTTATAGTTTTTCTTAATTTGAAACTACCATATTTCCTTGTTAAATGGTTGCCATTGACACAAACATGAATGTTATGTGTGGTCTGTTCTTTGTGGAAGGACAATTAGGATGTTCTGTTCTTTTAAGAATCGACGTGATTGTACTCCGGGCAGAGCAATAAGTACTCAGTGTCTTTCAAGAGATGGCGATGAGTGTAGATGCTGATGGTTCTTTTATCTAGCTGAGTGTACACACTCCTGAAAATCCACACAGGCTCCTTTTCCTGCTAGACGCGTGAATGTTGTTAAAAATCCTTCTTTCTGGGCACATCTTGTTCATCACTGCCGTCTCTTCAACCAATTGTCGGTTGTTAATCAACTTCGAAATGCCATGTTTATTCATTGCTCCCACTGTGGGTGCCTCTGACGCCAAAATGTCAGCTCTGTCATTAGCACATATCTCAGCATGGCCAAGACAATTGATACTTTAAGCACTTGGATGTTCGAGACCTCTATGTCCACTATCCACTCAACCAGCCTTTCCGAAGTAAGGATTGAGAGATCGTGTCGATTACTGCCTTCATTAAAGAGGTCACAGATAGCCAGCCATCTCAGAGCCGAAGTCACGGCTTCGACCTCCATTCTGATACTAAACGCTGTTGTCGTGTATCCACCGCTCTTCTGGACAAAAACGTTGCCTCTCATTCTAGCGGAGAAGACACAAGTTGCATTGTTCTTTGGTCCCCACATCCCATTCAATAAGACATAATTGGAATGACGTTCTCTATTTTAGTACCAGCCTAACTTTCGATTTCCACAAATTCTCAAAAGCCATTAAATCTTAACTCAACTTAAGTATTCTTAATCTGATAACATAATCAGTACCTACGACTTTGTCTACACTTCTACTAAGATATATGAATAAATCTACCTCTTTTAGTACCGTGTCTCAAAGTACATTCAGATACTCGTTATATGTTTTTATCTGTGTTTCTTTGTTCTCAATATCAACAGACCTAATTTCATTGATCCTTCAATAAGTACATTGTAATTATGTGTTAGCTGCTAAAAAAAATACAAACACAGCGTTTATTTGGTGTACCGTTGTAGTTATGATTTGTCAATTACGGTTACTTTTTACTTACAATAACGATTACAATTACTTACGATTGCGTTGATATTTGGACCTGCGACGAAGCCCTGAAACCGTAACACAAACTGTGGCTGTTTTTGTAATTTCACTCACAACAAACTGACCGTTACCTGTCCAGGTATTTATCTATATCCGGTTTGAGAAGCATTGCAACAATGATTTCGACGATAGTGTTGATTGCTTGTTTTGTATTTATTTTATTTTTTTAATCTACACAAAATCTACCATTCTTTCAATTACTCATTCCAAGTTAATTCCACTTTTTCGGATACGCTCCATCGACACAAAGCTCACGACAAGAAATTGTTTCGTTTATAAGTTAAAGCCACGTTTAACTTTTGTAGAAATCAATACGGTAGTTGCGAGAAAATTATACCAGGAAAATTATACCGAAATTAAAAACGACTGTGCCAACATTTATTTTACCTGTTTCGGATCGATTATCCTGACAAGCGGTTTGTTTTCTCAGCATTTGACTTGAGATTAAGTATATAATTGCTTCTTCAATCCGCGAACATGAAGTAGGACATAGAGTAAATATTACTGCACTTTTTTATTGTCTTCTTTTTAATTTTCTATTGTTGCTGTTGTTGTTGTTTATTTCTTCAATGAAGGATAGTTTTCTTATTTGCGAAGAGTATACATTTATTTATGGCTGAATTGTAAATTGTCATGTTTCAGCCATTATGAATTTATATATCTCAGTGATAATGTGTCATGTTCATTATATGTCAGTGGCTTTCTATCTATCTGTTATTTTTGTATCTGTCAGTTGTTTTCTATGTCAGTGGTTTTTTCTGTTATTTACTCTCTATCTGTCAGTGGTTTTATATCTGTCGTTGGTTCTCTATCTGTCAGTGGTTTTCTGTCAGTCGTTTTCTACCTGTCAATGTTTCCTTTATCTTCCATGTTTTCTCTGTCAATGGTTTTTTAAATCTGTCAGAGGTTTTCTATATGTCAGTCGTTTTCTATATGCCAATGGTTTTCTATATGTGAGTGGTTTTCTATACGTTAGCCGTTTTTGTATTTGCAAGTGGCTTTCTCTCTAATAGTCGTTATTTATCTGCCAATGGTTTTCTCTCTATTATTCGTTTTCTACATGTCAGTAATTTTCTATCTGTCAGTTGTTTTCTATCTGTCAAATGTTTTCTATCTGTCAGTTGTTTTCTGTTTGTTATTCGTTCTTTATATGGCAGTAGTTTTCTATTTGTCAGTGATTTTGTATCTGTCATTGGTTCCCTATGTCAGTGGTTCTCTCTGTCTTAGTCGTTCTCTCTCTCTGTTAGTCGTTCTATATCAGTGGTTTTCTATCTGCCAGTGGTTCTCTATCTGCCAGTGGTTTTCTATCTGCAAGTGGTACTTGTAGTTCTTCATCTCTTGCTTTTGTTCTGTTGTAGTGTTTTTGTGTTTACAGCGAGCCTGCAAAATCTGAGCCTTTCAACAGACGGCTTAAGGGCGCCATTTTTAAAACAGGGTTTACCATTCCTGACGACTGGTCAGCCAACTCTCTAACGACTGGTCAGCCAACTCTCTAGCGACTGGTCAGCCAACTCTCTAACGACTGGTCAGCCAACTCTCTAACGACTGGTCAGCCAACTCTCTAACAACTGGTCAGCCAACGCTCTAACGACTGGTCAGCCAACTCTCTAGCGACTGGTTAACAAAAAAATGTTAGTCAGGGTTCAGGTGAATATATTAATCGACCTCTACCTGATTCCATGCAATTCTCCCTGGAAACATACTGTTTTATGACAGACTGGCCAGCGATGTGAATGATTGACGTGATCTCCGTAGTAGGGAGCGATACGCAGATTATAGCACAGGCAATTATAGCACAGTCGCCTGAAGGACGCTTGGTCCAATTCCATCAGCACGCTCGGGATATGAGGTTAACTACTGCAACCCGCCACTTAACGCCCTCTTCATGGCGTGAAATTAGTAGTTACCCATTGCGGATAGTCAACAACAACAACCACAACAACAACAACAACCTTCCCTATTTGATCCTTATTCTACCAGTTAGGATGCAAGGGTGCAGTCTGTTCACAGAACCGCCGATTGATTGCGGAAACGGTTCTCGGTCATCTCTGATTCGCTGTCCCTGACGCAAGCATACGACTACGAGTCGCATGATGTCAGCGCATTCGCCGGATCTTCCGCCATTGTCAGCGGTGCACTATCTGCTAGTGTGGCGTCTCTTAGTCATTTGTTTTCTTCTTCCTCTGTCCTTGACCCTGTCCAATCCCCCTTTTCTTAGTCTTTTGTATCCTTGAGTCCCTTGCTGGGGATTAAAAAAGAAAAAAAGAGGAGTAGAGTAACTTCAATCCAGAACAAGTAATAACATGCGGTTAGAAATGGGTGTGCATAAGTTTAGCAGCCCCATTATGTGAAGCAAATGACAACAACGACACTGCAGTAAAGATACACAATGTACTTGGGATCATGTTTTTTGTAAATAAATTTTTCATTTTATTTTATAGATGTGACACTATTCTGAGTAAGGAGCAGAAAGGAAAAGAAGTTAAATGTCTTTCATGATTCTGTTTTTGATTTTCTTGTTATTTAGCTGATAATCTTCCCTTCACTGTCTGTGTTTGTCTGTCTTTCATGCTACTGTTTTTATACTTCTGTTTATTTGCATGACATTCTTCTTTTCATTATTTGTTTTTGTCTGTTTTTATGCTACTGTTTTTGTCATTTAATTTACATGATAATCTTCCTTCCTCTGCATGTGTTTGTATGTTTTCTATGCTACTGTTTTTGGGCATTTTATTTACCTGATAATCTTTTTTTCACTCTAGGTTTTTGTATGTTTTCTATGCTACTGTTTTGGGCATTTTATTTACCTGATAATCTTCTTTTCGCTGTAAGTTTATCTGTTTTTCATGCTCATATTTTTGTCCTTCACTTAATACTCTTCATTTCACGGTGCTTGTCTGTAGAGTAGAGGTCTCTCCAACTCAAGAACCCACGCAAACCCAGCATTTCACACAACTCAAATAAACTTGTTGAGTTGGAGACGCTGTCGCTGAAAGTAATAATAAAAAAAAAAAAAGACTCCGTGTATAACATAGTCATTAAGGGTTTAGATACATTCCTACAGTCCACTACAGTAAATTGTTTAATTTGAAGAATAAAAGCTTTTCCTGCATGTGGTCACCGCGCTTGGGGCAGGTTCAGTTTACCTAATTAGAAAAAATAACGTACTTTTCCTGAGATTTGAACCTATGACCCCTCGGTTGAGAGGCCGCTCAGTCACCACTTTAAGGAATACAGAAATGATACAGAAAAGACCTTGTTGTACCGTGGATCGGAAGACAAATACAAGATTAATTTGTCCTATTCTCTGCTGAATTTATTAGCTTCGCCATTCATATTTTTATGTCATTGAATACACAGGGACGAGGTTGAAACTATCTCACATTTGTACAGGTGTGTACAGGTAGTTTCGTGCCCGTCTCAGCTGTGTACACCATGCCGTTGTTTATAACCAGTTCAAGGTTATGGGCAGGTACTGTCCCCCATAATATGTTTCTGAGGTAAAATACGATACCTACTAGGTCACACGGCAGGTATACTGAAACCTGAGTACCCCGTGCAAAATTAGTTAGGTTATGTGTATTTAGAAGACGCACTACAGAATGTGTATGGAGAAGTAATTTGGGTGTTTTATCTAAAGGTAGTCATGAAGTCATACCTGACTGCGTGAGTTTGGGAAGGCAATAACAGCAAAGGAGATAACTGGCCATCCCACATTGCATAGGTTGCGGCTTATTATATGAATAAACAGATTAATCCTCGACGTTTCTACCAAGGGTCAGCTGTGTTCAATGTAGAAAAGGGAGTAAGGCATAGATGTGTCCTCTCCAGGGTCGTCACGTCAATGAACTAATAGGACAGGCTAGGTCCCATACATTTTAGTTAAGCTATTTTGAGTTGAACTTCCACGAGACATAAAAGTGTGAAATGAAAATATTTGAATCAACTTAGGACTTCAGGGAAAGAGACTCTCTTCTCGGCTCACTCTATCTTAAACCTCACTCATTTGATATACATATTTCATTTGACTCTGTCCAACAATTACACGCGACCTCAGAGTGTGGCCTTTCAATTGCACCTTGGTCGGACTGGCTTCTGAGAGCGCACAAACGTAGCACACATACACCCAAGCACTGGTTTATGCGTCTTAATATCGCCCAAATTGACTACGGTCTGGGGTGGAATAGGCACGCCTCTGCCAGTAGAAACTAGTGAGGAAAACACATACAATAAATAAAAAATTAACAAAATTGAATGAACAGTATTACTATATTTACGTTTCTCCACAATACGCTATCTGTGCGCCCCCCCCCCCCCGTCCCTCGTCCCCCTTCCCCAAATTGTAGAGCACTCTGGTATCGGAAGCGCTCGAGTCATATCGGCTCTACCCCGGTAGATAACTATCTGAAGCCATTCTACGTCATTGTATTCAATAAGATACATGCTGAAGTTTGGCGTTCTGCCATAAGTAAATGCAATGTTTGTTTGTTTCTTATGACGGGTAGTGTTGTCGTTATTAAGCGTGTGTAATTGTTTCTGTTAATGAAATAGATCTTGTAATGTGTTAAAGTGTTCAATTCTCAATATAGTTTGACAGTGTTCGAAAGAGTCGAATATGGAAGGGGACTCGGATTTGAAAACTATTTCTTCACAACAAAGCTTGCCAGAGACAAGTGGCAGGGTTAGTGGAAGTAGGTCAGCGGAATGTAGCACGATCATGTGCCAGAAGGCTGTGTTCTCGACCCATTATTCACGTTTGGAGCCCTCAATTTTGAAGACAAGAAGCAAGCAATAACTAAAGGAAGGCACTTCCTCCAGATATTTCTGTTAAAAGAAAAACGAAAGACTAAACACGTCATTTCAAAATAAGACAGAACAGAGTGGGGACGGCGCGGGCAAGTAGTTAAGTGGCACGGCTCACAAACCGAAGGTGCTGGGTTTGATTCCCATCACAACACCAGCAGTTACCACGGGAAAGCAAACCCTTAGAAAATGCAGCAGGAAGAAGACCGTTACGTAGAATGCATGCGGAAGTCGGGTGCACTGGGCCGACAGGCGCAAAATAAAAACCACAGTGCAGCGTATACCGCCTTGGAGATTAGAGAAATAAGGTGAACGCAAAAAAAAAGCAACGCAACGCAAAAAAAAAATATTTCAAAACAGAGTATTGCACTTCTTCAAAATGTTGAACTGCATGCAAATCAAGAAACATACTATTGATGGCCTTAACTGATGTTTGAAACAGATACGGGAAATAATAATGGCTTTTGTGATATCAGTGATGTTCACAAAGACATGATGTGCGACATAAAGACTCATATATAGTTCTTAGTCGACCTGTACTTCTACAGGGGCAGATGGCCTTGTGCAGGTCCCATAGTTCTTAGTCGACCTGTACTTCTACAGGGGCAGATGACCTTGTGCAGGTCCCATAGTTCTTAGTCGACCTGTACTTCTACAGGTGCAGACGGCTTTGTGTAGGTCCCATAGTTCTTAGTCTAACTGTACTTCTACAGGGACAGATGGCCTTGTGCAAGTCCCATAGTTCTTAGTCGACTTGTACTTCTTACAGGGACTAATGGCCTTGTGCAGGTCCCATAGTTCTTAGTCGACCTGTACTTCTACAGGGGCAGATGGCTTTGTGTAGGTCCCATAGTTCTTAGTCGACCTGTACTTCTACAGGGACAGATGGCCTTGTGCAGGTCCCATAGTTCTTAGTCGACCTGTACTTCTACAGGGGCAGATGTCCTTGTGTAGGTCTCATAGTTCTTAGTCGACCTGTACTTCTACAGCGACAGATGGCTTTGTGTAGGTCTCATAGTTCTTAGTCGACCTGTACTTCTACAGCGACAGATGGCCTTGTGTAGGTCTCATAATTCTTAGTCGACCTGTACTTCTACAGCGACAGATGGCCTTGTGTAGGTCTCATAGTTCTTAGTCGACCTGTACTTCTACAGCGACAGATGGCCTTGTGTAGGTCTCATAGTTCTTAGTCGACCTGTACTTCTACAGCGACAGATGGCCTTGTGTAGGTCTCATAGTTCTTAGTCGACCTGTACTTCTACAGCGACAGATGGCCTTGTGTAGGTCTCATAGTTCTTAGTCGACCTGTACTTCTACAGCGACAGATGGCCTTGTGTAGGTCTCATAGTTCTTAGTCGACCTGTACTTCTACAGCGACAGATGGCCTTGTGTAGGTCTCATAGTTTTTAGTCGACCTGTACTTCTACAGCGACAGATGGCCTTGTGTAGGTTTCATAGTTCTTAGTCGACCTGTACTTCTACAGCGACAGATGGCCTTGTGTAGGTCTCATAGTTCTTAGTCGACCTGTACTTCTACAGCGACAGATGGCCTTGTGTAGGTCTCATAGTTCTTAGTCGACCTGTACTTCTACAGCGACAGATGGCCTTGTGTAGGTCTCAGTTCAAGGTTTGAGTTGGATGTAGCCGGGAGAAGGGTTTTCTGTCTAGCGGGCTAATTTCGAGCAGTTTATTACTCCGCCCTGCGTTGAGACAAGCGCTTACGGATTGTTGTGAACCGATGCGTGAGTCCATCTTAATAGGATTGCTGCCTGTTAGGCGCCATCTATGCTGCTCTAAGCAAACCACCCTAACCATGGCCGTTGTTATGCCATGTCACAGTTAGTCGCCTATTACGACATGCTCTCTGTAAGGCAGTTGTGCTATTCTTGTCCTTGTCAAGCACAAAAACCCCGGCAGACCACGCGGGACAAATGGAAAAAAAATATATTCGTTTTTAAATTTTTGGAATATCATATATAAAAATATATCTTGATCTTGAAACTATTGGAAAACTATAAATATAAAAACTTATTGATCTTGAAATTATTTTAATATCACATATAGAAAACTATATTGAAGCTAAACTTATTTGAATATGACATCAAGAACATTATATTGATCTTAAAATTATTGAAATATCCCATATGCAAAAAAAATGTATTCTTCTTGGAATTATTGAAATCCTGCAAAAAGAAAAATATATTGATCTTGAAATCATTTTAATTATCAAATGTAGAAAATTGTATTCGTTTTGACGTTATTGGAATTTTACAATTTTCAAATAAGGTACTCATTTTGAATTTATTGAAATATTACATATATAACTCATAAATAATAGAATAGATTTGCTCGTTTATTTAATTTCTAAATATAGTGTTAAAGTGAGCTACACTATTCAAACGGTGACTGCTAGATGTGCCATTGATAAGCGACATATTGCAAATTATGTGGAGATAATCCCTATTTAGTTTACTAATGAAAGGTGTCGAATCAAGTCTCCTTTAAGAAAAGTCCCCACACTCCACTGACCCTATCTCTATACCTATTTAACATCTATGCAGAATACATAATAAGGAACGTTAGAGAGGATGAAATATCAACAGTTACGATCCCTTTACAATCGGCGGAAATAAGATCGCAGAGCTAAGATACGCTAACGACAGAGTGATACTATCAAACAATGTAAACGGGTGAGAGTAGTTAATTACAGTCGTAAGCAGATGCAGCGAAGATCAAACCATTTTCATAAACAGAAACAAAACAAGGAAAAGGTCCACCCACAAGACAAGTAGTCAACATAATTTAAAATTTGCAGGTGTGGAAATAAAACAAGTCACGACCTTCGAGTTTCTGGGCTCCAGAATTAATAGCAATGGCGATAGCTCAAAGGAAATCAGAAGGAAATTGAGAACGACAGTGCGCAAGCTACACGTCCTGGGGGGAAGTATGACAGAATTTCAGCAAAAACACCCAATTGAACATTTTGGAAATCTGTGATTTTCTCCTGGCATCGTATGGCTAAGAAACATGGACAGTTACCAATGTCTCAAAAAGAGAATCGAATCCATCGAGTAAAAATTTTATAGAAAGGTTATCAGAATAACATAGGTAGACACACAAGAGGAATTCAGACGCCCGACAAGGGTTGGGCTTATAGTAGAAATGGTTAATAAATTCCACCATGAACAGAAAATTGAAATTCTTTAGACAAAGCAAAAGTCACAACTGTCTCGAGAGAAAGGTAATAACAGAGAATAGACATCTCCCCACGGCACTCAAGAGCATATCTGGAACACGAAAGAACCACGTGCACAATATTCTCGCTTTCATTAAAACCCCAAAGTACCAAATTAAGTCTAAATGGCAAAATCCTGCAGCCAAACGACAACCCAACCTATCTGGGAGTCACATTTGATCGGCGCATGACATGGAAAAGTCAGATTGAGAGAAACCGAATGAAAGCCAGAGAAAGAATGGCAATCATGAGGAAACTTGCTGGCACAAGCTGGGGAGCAGACGAAGGCATACTAAAGAAACTGTACACTGGAAGAGTGAGACCAGTTCTCGAGTATGGCATTGCGGCATGGACAACAGCAGCGAAGGCGAACTTCGATAAAGTTAACAAACTTCAAAACCAAGCCATGAGAATTATAACAGGTGGCATGAAGTCAACGCCAATTGTAGAACTTGAAAAGATTACAAAACTGCAATCCATGACCGATAGAAGAGACTGCAGAGCCCAGCTGCAGTCAGAGAAACTCCGAAGACTGACGGACCACCCAATGTACCAAAGACTAAACAATTTGGGAAATGGGAAACTAAAGCGGGGAAACTTTGCAGAAATAGCCAAAGCAAAGATGCACGAAGATCCCATAAACGCACTAACAACACCAAAACCCATCACTACTGTACGAAAACCTACCTGGAGGCAGGATATATTTCCAGAGGTGGTAGAAAATATACCAGGTATTGCAAACAAAAACTGCCAGACTGAAAAAGAAAGGAGAGACACTACCCTAAGCTTCATAACGAAAAGCTACCCAAGCATGGACTGGACCCATGCATACACCGACGGTTCTGTAACAAACACTACACAGAACGGAGGGGCAGGAGCATTCCTGAACCTACCAAATGGCAGAAAAATAACACTGTCATTCGCTACTGGTAAGTACACAAGCAATTTCAGAGCGGAGGCAGAGGCACTGAGGGCAGCAGTGGAAGAAATGGTGACACACAGTGAAAATGAGAGCCATATAGTCCTGCTGACAGATGCTCTCGCCGTAGTCACAGCGCTAAAAAGCCAGAAAAACACTGAGCTTAATGACTTAAGAGCAGCACTCTGCAAACTGTGCCAGCAGTCCGCACCAAAAAGGGTAGTGGTACAGTGGGTCCCGGCACATGCAACATCCAAGGCAACGAGGAGGCAGACAGACTGGCAAAAGAAGGTGCAAGACTACCACAAACAGATACCAGTATGACGTACGAAGAGTCAAAACGGCTTATCAAAGCCAGATAGATGACCAAATGGGAAACCGAACATACTGGTTACACCAAAAACGATGCCTATTACCAGTTGAACCGAAGAGAGCAGGTCGTTGTCTTCAGACTTCGCACTGGCCACAACAGACTGAGGTACCACCTATTCAACAAATTGAAGATAGGGAGCACCGACGAATGCCCGTGCGGTACTGGTAAAATGACCACTGAACATATGCTGCAGAACTGCCTGACATACGAGGATCAGAGAGAGCAGATGTGGCCATTACCAGTGGAACTGCAAGACAAGCTCTATGGCAGTAGCGAGAGCCTCAGGATGACCGCCGCTTTTTTCGAAAAAATAATGGTTACTGTCTGACTGTGTACGCAGAAGAAGAAGAAGAAGAAGAAGAACACGAAAGAAAGCTACACCTCCAAATAGCGTCCAACGACACATCTGGCACACGAAGGAAGCTACAGCTCCCAATGGCGTCCAACGACACATCTGGCACACAAATAAAGCTACAGCTCCCCATGGCGCCCAACGACACATCTGCCACACGAATAAAGCCACTGGTCACAATGTCGTCCAACAACACATCTGACACACGAAGAAAGCTACAGCTCCCCATGGCGCTCAACAACACATCTGCCACACGAATAAAGCTACAGCTCCCCATGGCGCCCAACAACACATCTGCCACACGAATAAAGCTACAGCTCCCCATGGCGCCCAACAACACATCTGGCACACGAATAAAGCTACAGCTCGCAATGGCGTCCAACGACACATCTGCCACACGAAGAAAGCTACAGCTCCCCATGGCGCTTAACAACACATCTGGCACACGAAGAAAGCTACAGCTCCCCATGGCGCTCAACAACACATCTGGCACACGAAGAAAGCTACAGCTCCCCATGGCGCTCAACAACACATCTGGCACACGAATAAAGCTACAGCTCCCCATGGCGCCTAACAACACATCTGCCACACGAAGAAAGCTACAGCTCCCAATGGCGCCCAACGACACATCTCGCACACGAAGAAAGCTACTCTTCCCTATTTCGCCATGAAGATTCGTCTAAATCTTCATGAGTTTGCAAAGGCAATGTAATGTTTTTCTGTCTATGTTACAGACAGCACAAACGAATGATTCCATATCTTTTTGTGTTGTGGATTGCATTTCCGGTAGCATCATTTATTCTCATAACATTGACATGTCTCTATATCCTCAGTAATGCGTTAACTTGTCATCGCGCAACATTATTTGATGTTGCATCAGGTAAAGGTACAGGTGTGTTTTGGTAGTTTAGCGTGTCTCAGTTGTGTTTTGGTAGTTTAGTGTGTCTCAGGTGTGTTATGTTAGTTTAGTGTGTCTCAGGTGTGTTTTGTTAGGTTAGTGTGCCTCAGGTGTGTTTTGATAGTTTAGTGTGTCTCAGGTGTGTTTTGGTAGTTTAGTGTGTCTCAGGTGTGTTTTTGGTAGTTTAGTGTGTCTCAGGTGTGTTTTAGTAGTTTAGTGTATACCTCAGGTGTGTTTTTGGTAGTTTAGTGTATACCTCAGGTGTGTTCTGGTAGTTTAGTGTATACCTCATGTGTGTTCTGGTAGTTTAGTGTATACCTCAAGTGTGTTCTGGTAGTTTAGTGTGTACCTCAGGTGTGTTATGGTAGTTTAGTGTATACCTCAGGTGTGTTCTGGTAGGTTAGTGTATACCTCATGTGTGTTCTGGTAGTTTAGTGTATACCTCAGGTGTGTTCTGGTAGTTTACACATCATTGTGTATTCTGTAGCTTAGTGTACACCTCAGGTGTGTTCTGGTAGTATACACACCAGGTGTGTTCTGTAGCTTAGTGTACACCTCAGGTGAATTCTGTAGTTTAGTGTACACCTCAGGTGTGTTCTATTAGTGTACACCTCAGGTGTGTTATCTGCCGATTTGTATAGCCATACAACTAGTAAGAATCAAGCCCCTGTAAATTAAGGAGAGAGTAAAGATAAATACAGTAAAGAGTGTGTGAAGAGGAAAGTGGTAGCAAAGCTCAATAGAGAGTAAATAGAGGATAAAAACAGAGAGTAAAGAAAAACAGTCTTAAAGAAGGTGTAAATTGAGAGAGGTGAGAGTAAAATTATACTAACGAAAGGAAAGAGAGAATACAGAGTGCATAAAGAACGAGTAAAGAGGTAATACATCGAGACTAAAGAGATAGTTAAAAGAAAAAGATTAACAAGTTAACTAGTTAAGTTGGTGAAAATAGAGAGTAAAGGGGGATTAAAGAGATGTTAACGAGAGAGAACAAAAGTGTAGACAGAGATAAGAGAGCATTGAAAGAGAAAAGAGAGTTTTGAAAGAGAAAAGTGTGAACAAACAGGCAGTGAAGAGAGTATATAAAGATTTAAGATTGAAAAAGAGAGTGTAAAGAGAGTGTAAAGAGAGTGTAAAGAGAGTGAAGAGGAAGGAAAGAGACACAAAAGACAAATAAAAGAAATAACGACACGTTTAACGAGAAAGGAAATAGACTATAGTGTGATAAAAAAAGAAAGAGATACAGAGTACCGAGATAGTAAAAATAGAAAAGAGATAGGTAAAAAGGGAAACGAGAGAGAAATTAGAAAGTAAAGAGATGGATAGAGAGAAAATATAAGGAAATAGGTAGTAAAGAAAGAAGGTGGGAAGAGAGAGAAGAAGAAATAGAGAGAACTTGAGAGACATGATTTAGCAAATGTAAATTAGAGAAGACATGGTCTTAATTAACTCGATATCTCCTGCCTGTTGATATTTCTTCTTCTTCCAGCTACATTTTTACTCGTTCTTGTAAACGTTTTAAGTGATGTTACTTGATTTAAATGTAGTTTTTGTTGTTGAATACTTCATTGTCCTTTTCTTCCGTTCACTCCACTGTTCTCCTGTCTTCAGCTGTTTTGCAGCGGAAGCAAATAGATAGATTAATGGACAGAGTGAACCAAAGAATAAATATAATACTACTAGACAGAATTGATTCAAGAAGGAACCTGTATTGGGCACGATTATTGAGCAAATGATGCTTTTGAATGGGACGTCTTCCACACCTTAAATCAAGTGAAAGAAGGCGACACAAAAAGTGGATAGATGAGGTGGATGGAAAGAAGTTCGTTAGTGGGAAATCTGGAATAAAGCTCATAATAAACAAACCAACAAAAATATGGTTAAACTCTACTGAGCACGAGTGTTCTACCAATTAGCTGTATTAAATAACACTCTAGATCATTAGTGACTCATTGTATTTATTCCATGGTTAGGAGAATGAATGGTGCGATTAAATGGAGATAGAAGGGGAAAAAAACAGCTTTCTATAAGAGTTGTATACACAAGCAAGGAGATATTCGAGAGAAATTGCCTCCATAGAAAAGCTCTCTCCTTGTTCAAGTGTTAGCTTCAAAGGGTGGGTCTGTTTTCATGTTATTTTCTTGTTACGTGGGTCTTGACTGTGTTGGTGGAAAGTTGTGTTATGTAAACCAGGCGAAGAAGAAATAGGTTAGAAAGAAGATGTGGATAGAAGATGACGAGAAAGAAAGAAAAAAAGAGAGTGTATGAGCTGTAGCGGTCAGCGAACGAAACCTGACTGCTAGAGCCGAGGCCAGCGACCCAGAACCGCCAACACCCCTTCTCCATCTCCACGTGGAATTCCTGGATATGGCAGCCTGACTAAGGAGAAGGGATCGAAGAGTGGGGCTAACTCCGGGCCAACAATTCTATGCTGATGTCGGATGTGTCGGACCGCAAGATGCAAATATCGCAGGTGAATGGAAGTCTGCGTTTTAAAAACGTTTTCAAATTTTTCAAATTTTCAATTAATCTTCTGCCATAAGGAATATTTATCCTTTTGTCATTTTATTTTGGCAAACAATCTCCACAGCATAAAGTAACAAGCTTCATTCCTACCTGTTACAACTTATAATTCCCACAGAATAAAGTAAAAACCTTCATTTCCACCTGTTACAACTTATAATTCCCACATAATAAAGTAACAAGCTTCATTCCTACCTGTTACAACTTATAATTCCCACAGAATAAAGTAACAAGCTTCATTTCCACCTGTTACAACTTATAATTCCCACAGAATAAAGTAACAAGCTTCATTCCCACCTGTTACAACTTATAATTCCCACAGGATAAAGTAACAACCCTCTTGCATACTCATTTTGGCTTATAATTTCCACATAAAAAAGTAGCAAGACCCGTGCCTACCCATCCTGAGTCGCCTCTTAAGAGCACACCTGAAAAGTTACATAGAAACGATAGTTAACTAGTAGCTTTTCCGGACGTGGACTCGAAAATATAAAACAATTTTCACTCTATAACTCTTGACACAATATCACTACACAGAACGAATGAACTATTTCTTGTTTTCAATCAGCGGTTCTGACATTGTATTGCTCTGGGAACCTATCATTAGAAAATCAACATGTGTTTTTAATTATTTAAACTACGTTTTAGCCATCGTTCTTTATTCTTAACTTAACTTTATTTAACTTAACTTGACTTTACTTCTGCATACTGGCCTAGAAGATTCTGCAGATCATGTATGCAGCAAGTTTCTTTTACTTCACTTGATCTAAATACTACGCTCATCCAATATATTCTTAAATGCATTAATTGACCATGCCTCTACAATATCCCGTGGCAATGCATTAATGGTGTTAACCACTATCAGACTGAAACAATTGATCAGTATCTAATCTAGACCTTTCTTTAATTAATTTGTTGCTGTGCCATCTTGTTTTTGTAGACAGCTGAACTTTGAAAAACTTGTTAAATTCTAATTTATTCTTTCCATTGATTATCATATAAACCTGTATTAAGTTACCTCGGATTCTTCTGATTTCTAGACAATGTATGCCGGTTTTTCTGAGTATTTCCTCGAAACTATAATTCCGGAAACCCATTATTACCTTTATCGCTCTTTTATGTATCATTTACAGCATGTTTATATCTCCTCTATGATAAGGACTTTACACATGTACACAGTAGTCCGATCTATATCCAGCTAATACTTTATGCAGTTTATTTGTGGGGGGTTTAGTTTGCGTTCGCCTTATTTCTCTACTCGGACACCCGTGGTCAGTGTTGAGCACGTTAAAAATACCTTGGCAAATAGAAATCGAAAAGAGTAGGTTTAATGGCCACTGCCAGGACAACAATTCTAGTTTAAAAATCTACCCACATTATGTGTACCTTCCCCCAGGCCTAGTAAGCCTCTGGAAGTTGTAAAATACCTTTTACATGTAGCCAAAGCATTAGGCTACCTGGCACCAGACACTAACATGATTGTATTTTTTAATTTTTGTTTTGTTTTTGTTTTTGCGTTCGCCTTATTTCTCTATTCCTCAAGGCGGTGTGCGTTGCACTACGTGTTTTATTTTGCGCCTGTCGGCCCAGTGCATCCGACTTCGGCATTCATTTTATGTAAGTGTCTGCTTCCTCCTGCATGTTCTAAGGGTTTGCTTCCCCGGCGTAACGGCCGGTGCTGTGATGGGGATCTGATCCAGCATCTTCGGTTGTGAGCCGTGTCACGTAACCACTAGCCCAAGCCATCCCCCTTTATATAGTTTGACCATCACATCCGCGCTCCTACGTTTAGTATTTCGTTCTATCATACATGTGACGGCCTGCGTTGTGCTGTGTTTACAGAATGTGTCATCGTGCGTTCCACATAACGGTGAGAGGAACAAGGCTGCAACTTACATTAATGCTGTGTTTACGGAATGTGTCATCGTACGTTCCACATAACGGTGAGCGGAACATAGTTGCAACTTACATTAATGCTGTGTTTACGGAATGTGTCATCGCGCGTTCCATATAACGGTGAGAGGAACATGGTTGCAACTTACATTAATGCTGTGTTTACGGAATGTGTCATCGTGCGTTCCACATAACGGTTAGAGGAACATGGTTGCAACTTACATTAATGCTGTGTTTACGGATTGTGTGTCATCGTGCGTTCCACATAACGGTGAGAGGAACATGGTTGCAACTTACATTAATGCTGTGTTTACGGATTGTGTCATCGTACGTTCCACATAACGGTGAGAGGAACATGGTTGCAACTTACATTAATGCCCTTGTTGCGGATGCCTACAATCAGTTGGTTTTCTCTTTTGTGAGCTGAAAAGGACGTTAAGTAGTACGTTGCTGTAGCTTTCCTTACATCTCGAGCGTGCTGTTGAAGGTGGACCGTAGTATTCCAGACGGTTGTGATATGCTTAGCTTCTCATATTCGTTTCGCTAATTACTACTGGAATCGCCTCGATCCACCACCTCGTTAGCCAGGCTGCCATGAAAACAGCCCGTTTCGAGGTATCACTTCGAGGAAGTCGAGATGGGGAACTTTCCCAGTATATTTTGCCTGAACTTGACATGTCTGGTCAGTATATATTGTGGTACCACATTGCTTTTAGGGATTCCACTAACAACAACGGAGAGCTGTGAGCAGTTTCACTGAATGTCTGCCTCCACCTTTCCCAATGTCACAGTAGTAGTGTGTATGATACATTCCGATGAAACACCTCCATCAAACTCAAGTTTAAACTTGTGAAGGGTAGAAGACTCCAACAACTCAAGACATTGCTTACCAAGCCATTCACGCAGACCAGAAGACGTAGTTCGTGAATCAACCGTCTGTGTTTGAAAGACATATTAACTCTGTTCTGAATAGGCTCCAGGGAATAAAAAAAGGAATTAATCGTTTTCCATGGGATTGGATAAAGAGAAAACGGGGAAGGTTAAAAGGGCAAAGAACCATTCAAGTTTGATTGAATAATTCAGAATAGTTATTCCAAAATATGATACGAGCGATAGAAGAACGAATGATTCTTTCGTTATGAGACCAGAAGTAGAAACAGAAGATAAAAAAGTATAAATGAGGTTTTAAATAGAACAAAAAAACAAAGGCAAAAAAAGAAGTTCAAAATGCAGAAGTTGAAGAAAGAGAAGACCATAAAGAATAATACAAAAGAAAAAGATGAAAAAGAAGAAGAAAACAAAAAGAAATGAAGAAGAAGAAGGAAATGTTTATAAGATTACGATCGAAAGGAAGTTAAGGAATAGTAAAAAAAAAAAGAAGACAAAGAGAAGAAGAATCAGAAGAAAAAATGCAGAAGAAGCCAGTTCGTCTAGAAAAAATACAATATATAAATTACAAGCGCTGGTATTCACGTGTTCAACCCAAGAACAACATAGGACATACCAGTTTAAGAATCGCTGTGGCCACGTCATTAGAATCACACACAGACCACAAGAGTACATAACTACCGTGTGTATAGGTAACGAATCGATGGTAGCTCGATGACGCAAATACGCATGAACAGTAAGGCTTTTTCTTGTCCGTACTCCTCGATACTTCATCTAAATCTTGCCGTAGTTTCTTGACAATCTCTGTGGTGCCACCAACAGACTCTACCCTCAGGTCTCTACCAAGAACTATCGTCACTTTTCGTGTGTTTCCCAAGCTGCTAAGCGTTGTATGGAGGTCATCACCTCTTTCGTGTTGTTAGATGTTTATTTCATGCTTATGTAAGGTTTCTTTAACACCATCAATCTGCCTTTCTCTAAGTCTCCGTCTTCCTCTGAAGTGCAGCAAGCTGGTGTTATAGGTTAGTACGACAGAGCATTTGGTGGAATTCTCGCAATATGTCCAAACAATGATATTTCTTGCATACCAATATAAACCATTCATGACTTGTTTCTAGAGACCATACCATTTTTTCGAAATCTTAGATTAACTACCAAATAGATATCTAAATTTTCAGACTATCTAATATATATATATATGTATATATATATATCTGAATTATCAAATTAACTAACACGTTTATATCGAAGTTCTCAGACTAACTAACAAATGTATATATATAGTCTCAGATAACTATCACATCTGTATATAACGTCTTAGGCTAACACATATGTATACATATAGTCCCTCACTAACACATATTTATATATAAAGTCTCAGACTAACTAACACATATTTATATCTAAAGTCTCAGACTAACTAAGCAGGCTATATCTAAAGTCTCAGGCTAACAAACAAATCGATATCTATAGTCTCAGACGAACTAACGTCTATATCTAAAGTTCCAGGCTAACAAGTAGATATCTAGTCGCAGACTAATAATTCTATATCTAATGTATATATTTAAAGTCACATACTAACTAGCAAGTTTTTTTCTTTTTAATTAGCAAGTATATATCTAAAGTTTCCGACTAACTAACGAGACACAATACAGTCTCAGATTAACTAACAATTCTTTACGATTTATATAAAAACAAGAGAGTAAATTATGTCTCTGTGCTAGATATAAATAATTAAATCGGAAGTATTCTATTCCATTTAAACCATTTATTAATTAATCATAGTTTAAACTCCACCACCATCTTGGTATGGCCATTGTTCTCAAGTCATTACGAGCGGTGTTTTTTTAAATATAATTTTATATTATGGCATTTATATTTTAAATCATTGTTGCGTTTGTCCGACAATTCCCATGATGGCTCGTCTACAGCACGAGGGAGAATTATGTATAGACGTCACGGTCACCACCGGTGTCAAACAGGATTGCGTGCTGGCACCGACCACCTGGGTCAAACAGGATTGTGTTCTGGCACCGACCACCTGGGTCATACAGGATTGCGTGCTGGCACCGACCACCTGGGTCAAACAGGATTGTGTTCTGGCACCGACCACCTGGGTCAAACAGAATTGTGTTCTGGCACCGACCACCTGGGTCATACAGGATTGCGTGCTGGCACCGACCACCTGGGTCAAACAGGATTGTGTTCTGGCACAGACCACCTGGGTCATACAGGATTTCGTGCTGGCACCGACCACCTGGGTCAAACAGGATTGTATTCTGGCACCGATCACCTGGGTCATACAGGATTGCGTGCTGGCACCGACCACCTGGATCAAACAGGATTGTGTTCTGGCACCGACCACCTAGGTCATACAGGATTGCGTGCTGGCACCGATCACCTGGGTCAAACAGGATTGTGTTCTGGCACCGACCACCTGGGTCATACAGGATTGCGTGCTGGCACCGACCACCTGGGTCAAACAGGATTGTGTTCTGGCACCGACCACCTGGGTCATACAGGATTGCGTGCTGGCACCGACCACCTGGGTCAAACAGGATTGTGTTCTGGCACCGACCACCTGGGTCATACAGGATTGCGTGCTGGCACCGACCACCTGGGTCAAACAGGATTGTGTTCTGGCACCGACCACCTGGGTTATACAGGATTGCGTGCTGGCACCGACCACCTGGGTCAAACAGGATTGTGTTCTGGCACAGACCACCTGGGTCATACAGGATTGCATGCTGGCACCGACCACCTGGGTCAAACAGGGTTATGTCCTGGCACCGACCACCAGGGTCATACAGGATTGCGTGCTGGCACCGATACTTTTAAAAATGGCTTTTGCAGCAATGCTCGGTGATGCTGTCGGTGACGCTGCTACTGGCATGCATATCAGCTACAGAGCGCAGGTTCCGCTGTTTATCCCGAAGCGTCTGAAGTCCTGCACAAGGGTGTGTTTTGCAACGATCCTGCATCGCCTGTTCGTGCACGATCACGCTTTGAACACTTGCTCAGAAAAATATATGCACTTCACCATGACGGAGATTTCGGCGGCATGTAGTAGCGTTCGCCTCATGATCAACGCTAGAAAAACGGAGGTACTCTTCCAGTCTGCCTTTAGGAAGCCGCACAAATAGCAACACATTACTTCACAGACCCAACGTCTCCAGGCAGTCGCTAGGTGTTCCTACCAGGGCAGTACCCTCACTAGAGAGGTGAATATAGACAGTGAGGTCAATAACAGGATTCCTTAGAGGAGTTCTGCGATTGGGATACTCCAAGTAAACTTCTGGAATTAGCAAGGCATCAGTGTCCCCACTAAGTTAAAAGTAGATCGTACTGTGGTATTCCCCGCCCAGCTGCATGCATGTAAGACATGGATAGTGTATAGCAGACATGCTAGACAGTTCAATTGTTTTATCTGTCTGCCTACGCTGCTCACGATTAGGTGGCAAGGCAAAGTGCCTAACTTTGATATTCTAAGCAATATTAACATGTTGATCATTCATGCACTTCTGAATTTCGTTAAGCTATGATAGACAGTAGATTTTGTTTGCATGCCAGATAAACGCATCCTCAAGCAGCTGTTATACTGTGAGCTTAAAGCAGGGTGACGTTTACCAGGAGTGCAGAAGAAACCCCATAAGACTATACGGTGGTATGTATCACCGCATGTGCTCAGATCGCAGAGAATGCAGCCAACGCGTAGGTTCAGAAAAAGCGTGTTGTCCGAAATAACATTGCTGACAACGATTCCACATCCGGCTCCACGCACGTGTGCCCTGAAAGTGGCAGAGTGTGCCGATCCAGAATTGGCCTTTCAGCCATCAGGGAACATATATTTCGCAGTAATAGTCTGATGGTATCGCATCTTCGCTTACGATGGACAACTATTTTTTTGATTATTGTAGATTCACTCGTCAGTGAGTTTGGTATCCTTATTCTCAGTCACCTTACCATTCAGATCAGACATGTTGAAATACTCAAATTATGTTAAAATTATTTACTCGCAATTTCAATATATATCTGTCGAATATCTGGGCTCCAGAATTGACAAAATTGCTGACTGTTTCGAAAGAAATCAAAAGAAGACTAGCCATGGCAATGCAGAGACTGAGCAGTCTGGTGGCAGAGCAATAACATAACGATAAAAGTGAAAGTCTTGAGAGCCTGTGTTCTTCCATTAGCAGCATATGGATCATGGATCAAGATGCTGAGCAGCGCATGAGCTGGGGGGATCAAGATGCTGAGCAGCGCATGAGCTGGGGGGATCAAGATGCTGAGCAGCGCATGAGCTGGGGGGGATCAAGATGCTGAGCAGCGCATGAGCTGGGGGGATCAAGATGCTGAGCAGCGCATGAGCTGGGGGGATCAAGATGCTGAGCAGCGCATGAGCTGGGGGGATCAAGATGCTGAGCAGCGCATGAGCTGGGGTGATCAAGATGCTGAGCAGTGCATGAGCTGGGGGGATCAAGATGCTGAGCAGTGCATGAGCTGGAGGGATCAAGATGCTGAGCAGTGCATGAGCTGGGGGGATCAAGATGCTGAGCAGCGCATGAGCTGCGGTGGTCAGCGACCCATAGCTTACTGCTAGCGTCAGGGCCAGCAAACCAGAGCTGCCAAGACCGTTCTACACCTCCACGCGGCGATCCTGGATAACAGGCTGCAGCAGGGCAGACTGGCTAAGAAGAAGGGATCGAAGAGAGAATGCTAACCCGGTACTCGAAAAATGCTTGCTGAATTCGGATGTGTTGGACCGATAGGTGCAAATATCGCAGTCAAGCTGTAAACTATGACACAACGTATTCCGTTCTCTGGACTACATTCTGCTACTTAAGCCCTTTCAGGGTTTGGTAGGGGGAGATTGAGAACGAACGAAGAAGAAGAAGAAGAAGGATACGAATCAAAACGATTACCAAAGCTTCTAGACAGAGAATCGAATCCTTCCAGTCAAAATGTTACATAAAGATCCTCATAATTCCCTGGATAGAGACGAAGAGACATATGGGCATTCTGCAAGAGTTGAACATAGATGCGAACTGGTTTATCCATTTCATTTTGGACAGAAAATGTAAATACTTTGGTCCCATCAAGAGACACAACGGTCTTGAGAGGACAGTGATAGAAGGTATGGTGCCAGATAAAAGTGGCAGGTGGAGGCCAAGAAGACGATGACACCAAGATATCAAGGACTGTCTGGGTATGACTGTGGCTAAGCTTTAGTTTGGCAAGAGAAAGAGTTTCTTTCAGACAGACTGTGATGGGAGCGACGTTATATAAAGGACATGCTACATGATGATATGTATATGTATGTCAATGAAAGGTAGAAAAGTGTTTTACATGTGAAGGGTCTCTCTACCTTTCTCTACAGCTTTTTAGATAAAGAATGCACAGAAGAAAAAGAATAAGAAGTAGAGAAAGAAGAAAATTAAGAAGATGAGGAAGAGGAAGAAGGAGACAGACAATATACAGAAAAAAAGATGACGGAAATAACAATGAAGAAGAAGATACAGATGAAGAAGGAGAAGAAGATGAAGAAGAAGAAGATGAAGAAGAAGAAGAAGATGAAGAAAAAGAAGAAGAATACGGATACAAAAAGAAGAAGAAAAAGATACGGAAAAGAAGAAAAAGAAGAAGAAAGACCCATTAAAACAGCGAAGAGTGTCTGTAACCGAGGCGAAAATGTTAAAAGTACCTCGCTGTCTCTTTCAGACAAGTACAAATATGAAAGACAGCTTTGGGAGTAATGCAACCCCAGAGTGCTACCATTGGAGAATGTTGTCACTGCTTTCGCCCTTGCGTTTGAGACTCATCTTTCACCTCTAAGTCGTCCACTCGTCAGACTGGTCCATGAAGTTGGTTCTACTAAATCAGTGCTTTTCAACCTTTTTGTACATAGCGTCCACTTTTATACATTTCGTGACGGTAAATTGTCCAAACCGCCTACTTAAATCTAAAGCGACAACAGTTCAGTGATCGTACAGGACAACAGTTCAGTGATCGTACCGGACAACAGCTCAGTGATCGTACCGGACAACAGTTCAGTGATCGTACCGGACAACAGTTGAGTGATCGTACCGGACAACAGTTCAGTGATCGTCAAAGACAACAGTTTAGTGATCGTACAGGACAACAGTTCAGTGATCGTCCAGGACAACAGTTCAGTGATCGTCCAAGACAACAGTTCAGTGATCGTCCAGGACAACAGTTCAGTGATCGTCCAGGACAACAGTTCAGTGATCGTCCAGGACAACAGTTCAGTGATCGTCCAAGACAACAGTTCAGTGATCGTCCAAGACAACAGTTCAGTGATCGTCCAGGACAACAGTTCAGTGATCGTCCAAGACAACAGTTCAGTGATCGTCCAAGACAACAATTCAGTGATCGTCCAAGACAACAGTTCAGTGATCGTCCAGAACAACAGTTCAGTGATCGTACAGGACAACAGCTCAGTGATCGTACCGGACAACAGTTCAGTGATCGTACCGGACAATAGTTCAGTGATCGTACCGGACAACAGTTCAGTGATCGTACTGGACAACAGTTCAGTGATCGTTAAAGACAACAGTTCAGTGATCGTCCAGGACAACAATTCAGTGATCGTCCAGGAAAACAGTTCAGTGATCGTACAGGACAACAGTTCAGTGATCGTACCGGACAACAGTTCAGTGATCGTACAGGACAACAGTTCAGTGATCGTACCGGACAACAGTTCAGTGATCGTCCAGGACAACAGTTCAGTGATTGTACCGGACAACAGTTCAGTGATCGTACCGGACAACAGTTCAGTGATAGTCCACCGAGTCTGTGTATTTTTGTATATTTTTAATCGTCATGCCGCATGTCGTTTGTAGAACGTCGCTCCCACCAGAGCCCGTCTTAAAGAAACTCGATCTCTTGCCAAATCTCCAGCCTGCTCCAGAGTCATATCCATGCATTGTTTGACATCTTAGTGTCATCGCCTTATTTGTCTGCCTCTTCTTCTATTGCCAGGCATCATTCATTCCATTAACCTTCTCTCAAGACCTTTGTGTCTTTTGATGTAGCCAAAGTATATCAATTTTCTCTTCAAGATGCATTGTTGAACCAGCTATGCTCTATTCCTAACTCTTGTTGAAACATCAGCATTTTTCTATTTCTGGTCCACTGTATTCTGAGGACTCTTCTATAACACATGGACTCGAAGGACTGGAGGTTTGAGTAAGAGTCCATGTTTCATAGTCGCATGCTGCCAAGGGAATAAAAACAGCTTTTGAAAATGTTGACTTTTGTTGGTTTGCTAGTATTCTGTTACAGTTTGCTCAGGTTGTGTTTTTAATACAGCAGGTAATTATTCTCCAGTCGCCCACCTGAAAGCTCAAATCGCCCACTAGTGGGCAGTAGAGCCCAGGTTGAAGAGCTCTGTACTATCGTGTCACTGATGACGTTTGGTGACTTTGCCATCCTGAATCTTTGGGATACATTTTCGAAGGATTTTAGCAGTAACGGTCTCCTGCACCACCCCACAACACGCACCCATCACAGTTCATCTATAAATGATATCTCTATGTCGACTATTTCGCTACCTAGCCCATTTTTGATTTGTTTCTTCTAGCTGTTTTATTTCTGCTTCTTTATCGTTTTCTTATGCTTTCTTACTTTTTTTCTTTGCTTTCTTCTTTCTCATGATCTTCATTTTTGCCTTTTTCTTCTTCTTCGTCTTCTTCTTTTGTCTTCTTCTTCTTCATCCTCTTATAATTATTTTTATTATAATCTCTCTGTCTTATTCTTGCTCTTCTTCTTCGTTTTCTTTCTTTGTCTTCTTCTTCTTCTTTCTTTGTCTTCTTTTTTTTCTTTCTCTTATTCTTCTTGGCCTTCTCCCTGCACTACTATTTCAGAAATAACAGAAGTCACCCGAACTCATATTGTGCCAAGGTTTATAATCAATCCATGCTCCACACACATAAATAAACCACATTCGCGGTACAAAACACAACGAATCACTGTTGAGAGTGATCCTTTCAAAGGAACCTGCCATGAAACCATCTGCATATCCATCTGTGTTTTCGGAAAACGCTATTATAGTAACACTGATAGTTCACACATGCAAGTTCCGTTATTTAGTCAGCCGTGGAATGTGACGCTTCAAACGGATATCTTCGTGAGTCAGAAGGCCTGTATCTACAGTAGGCTGTGCAACAGGGGTTATACATATTCAATATTATCATGTGAGCCATTCAAGAACCCGAAACGCAGAATGGACTAATGAACTACTTTTATCATACTGTGCCGATTTTCTATTCAACCGAGCACGCTATGAAAACTAATAACTCAACGTATGCTCCATGCACTTTTCGTGAACTAACTTTCATTGTTATCTTTTTAAATGATTCTGTTCTTTATATTCCTCCTTCCACTTCATTTTTCATGTCCTGTTACTGGAATAATAACTACTGGAATCCTCCTTGTCATTTAAGATGGCCACGGTATGCAGTAATTGTAATCCTCAGATGTCAAAGTGTCAAATCTGAGCAGCCACTGCATGAGAACGCATGTTTGCAAAGGAACTGTTGATAACATAAATAGCGACATTATCCATTTCACTTTGGTTCTTACACTTGCGTTGTCAATTGTGTAATCTTGTTGTTTAAGAATGTATGTTATATTATATATATCCATCTGTCTGCCGAGCGGTCTTTTTCGTGTCGTGTAACTAGACCTTTATTGCAGTAGTATTTATATCGGTTTAATTCCAGTGAAATGACCTAACAATCTTGTTTTCTGTCTTGCTTTCACATTTTCATATTTTCGGTTGAATAATTCAGTGATTATAGAGTAGGCTTTTTACAGTAAATTACCCAGCTACAAATAGGTGCCTCACTTGTAATTAGTGAATGTAAGACATCGACTAAGGGAACTGGTCAACTGGTATCAATAATAATAATAATTATATTAATAATAATATAATAATAATAAAAGGCAAAGGCTGCCGTCCATCGCTGACGATGATGGTATAATTAATTTTGCTAGTGATATTTTAAGCAAGGATTAACCGCCCGCCTTTTTATCCACACTCTTTCGTCTCGAGTCGCCCGACCCGGGTGACAAGTCAAGGACAAGTAGACTAAGGAGCGACTACAAGATTCAGGGGACTCCGTATCAAGAACCCGTGAAAAAGACGGAGGAGTCCGGAGTCGAACCCACACCACCTGATCACGAGGCCGACGACTTAACGACTTCACCACGGAATCCTCAATAATAATAATAATAGTAATAATAATAATAGTAATAATAATAAAAATAGTAATAGTAATAATAAAAGTAATAATAATATTAACAGTTGCCCATCCCAAACGAAGATGGGGACATCATGAGACAATTGCTCCAATATGTGTTCTCTTTGGGCTGTAAAGACCAATGCTGGAACGTCATACCCTGCCACATTCTTAGCACAGATGCCGGGAAGCAGGCTGTAGAATCGTCTTATCTTGTGCCATTTGCAGGCACCATGCTTTTGTTGAGCCTCCGTGATGGATATACTCTCTGCGATCTGAGCACCATCGGTGATACCTTTAGCGCCAGGTGGAACCAAACTTTTTAAAACCAGTGGGACAAACCTAGTACATTCAATCAGAAACACTTCATCCCCGAAAACAGTGTCTGCTATAATACCCCTACAATAATATATTCGGCGCTGGATACAGTTCCGAAAACCGCATTTATAAACATGTAAAATGAATTACCTGTCCGTTTTATTTATTAAAAATTATGCTAAGGATAAAATATAGCAAGCAGATAATGAACAAGAATTTGCTCATGTATTTACATATACATTTGATAACATTCACTGACTCATTTATTTATGACTCTATGATTGACATTTGTGAGGATGGAAAGAAAAAAAATGATTGTGAACAATGTATTTATTCATCTTTGAATGACACATGGAAGAAGCGAATGACAAAATTGGGGATTAGTTTGCGAAAAAGGCAGAATACTGAATATGTCGTTGATTGCAAGAAGAGATCAAGGCTATGCAGCCAGCGGTCCGCGGGGTACACGTGTCCACGGAAGCATAGATTGCCGCCTGCTATGTGCTGTGAAAGTGAAATTATGTTTTTCTTTGAAATGACTTGTTTCTTCTTCTTCTTCTTCTTCTTCTTCTTCTTCTTCTTCTTCTTCTTCTTCTTCTTCTTCTTCTTCTTCTTCTTCTTCTTCTTCTTCTTCTTCTTCTTCTTCTTCTTTGTCTTCTTCTTCTTTATCTAATTGCATTTCTTCTTTTCAAATCAAGTCATCCCATAACCAGTGAGGTCGTTGGGGCACTCACGAAGACACCCATAAACACCACGCCACGCCTCTTTGTCAGCGGACGCTTCCTGATCCTCCTGTGGTCAGAGAAAGGTCTATTCGTTTATGTTTGTCCTTCCATCTGTCTTTTGAAAGACATCTTCCTCGTCCACCTTGCACATTTTTCGTACAGGACCGTATTTGCAAAACCGTTTTATCTCGATATGTAGCCGATACAAGCGTTTCCTTCTTTTGACAGTTGCCAAGATGTCTTACATAGGTGCTATTGCCGTATTAATTCTTTCTTGTAATTCCTCAAGTGTAACTCTGTCTTTGAATGGGGCGTTTAGAAGTCTACGCTTCCAAAGACGGATGTGTCGAACCTAAATATACAAATATGGCAGTGAAGCTGTAAACTAACGACACAGCGCCTTCCGTTCTCTGGACTGCATCCTGTTTCTTGCAAAGCTCTGTTCTGGGTTTGGTAGTGGGAGATTGAGAACAAACGCAGATAAAAAAGAAGAAGTAGTCTTCGGAAACATCTCAAATCCTTCTTGAAACATCGTTGTCCAATTCTTCACTGTTGTCTTCGACACACCTTTGTCACCATACACTGCCTGCATTCTGCAATGAATTTCAATTGGTCGACATCCTTCAGCTGTTAGAAACCGAATCACAGCTCGCTGATCAACTCTGGACGGATTCCGTATCACACCCGCCATGTTTTCATTCGATCTGCCGAGATAACCATGAGTCGGAGGATAATGTAATTTTGCAAACTTGACGGTTGATATGTGTTGTTTACACCAGAAGGGACGTTACCATGCGCATCGAACTATGTTCACTTGTTGCAGTTTGGCCCGGTTTCATTGACAGGTAGCCAAATGTCGTCTAAACTTATTTTTGTAAAATTTTTGTTTTACGTTTTTACATCACTGTTTTCTACTGGCAGTAGGCGCGCCGATTCCACGCCACACCGTAGGCAATTGGGCGATATTAAGACGCATAAACCAGTGCTTGGATGTATGTGTGCGTCCATGCTAGGTTTGTGTACTTTCAGAAGCGCAATGGAAGGGCCTCACCCTGAAAGCACGTGTGAAAGTTATGCAAGAATATGATTATTTGGCAAGAGTTAAATGAAACAAGAATGTGTGGTAACAAGAAGCGAGCAAGGTTTCTGAACAGAGTAACATAGTTCTTTTGTTCTGTTGCAGACCATCTCTCCATCTCATAGGTGGACGTCCTGCGTGACGATTATATGTGTAGGGCCACCACGGCGTGACTTTACCTACACATCTATTATCTGACGACTGTCAGAACAAACCGTCTTTATTCCTCAGTTTCTTACAATCTTTTCTCATCCTTTAACTTTTGCCGTCCCCCCTTCCCAACCCCTAAAACATGTACAATTCTTCCCCTGAAGTTCATCCATGAAAACTATTTGTCAATGAAACAAAAAAACCAAGAAAAAAAGCAGACGACATTCCCTTCCGGACAAGTCCGCAGTGTCATTTTTCAAAGCATTTGTTCTTAATCTAAGAATTTGTAAGCGGTAAACAAGTAACATCAGAGCAGAAGTACATTTTTCCATTAGACAAGTTTATAAATTAAACATTTCCGTTGATAAATGTCTAAACATAATTTCCCATTTTCATTCGTTAATTTTGGCGACCGGCACAAGTTGAAATTGACAAAGTTTTAGGCTGTTTTAGGGTTCTATGTTTCTGTGGGTCTGAGTTCTAGGATTATGTGGATCTTGATTTCTGTGGGTTTGGCTTCTAGGTTTATGTGGGTCTTGGTTATGTGTTTTTGGGTCTGGCTTCTAGGTTTATGTGAGTCTGGATTTGTGGGGTTATGACGGTCTGCATTTTAAGACTCATACTTTAGTATGCACGATAAATGCATATAGTGCGTGCAAATTGGTTTGAAGGAAATACCTCTATGGGTCACAGAAATGGGAGTTTTTTTTTTAACTAAGAGGTATGAGGTCTTATTCTAAAGGAACAAACGAAAGTGCGAAGTGCTGAATGTTCTTTTTCTGTTAATTTCAAGCGATCGCTGTTCTCGAGGGAAGTGAGGTGTTGTCCTATCGGAGTCGGACAATAAACTCGGAGATACTGTACACACGTTGTGCGCATTAAGGAACTCATTGGCAGTTCAGATCGGAAAGAACAACCCGTTAAAAGCTGTGTAGTTAAAAATGCTACCCGATAAAGGCGAAAAGGAAACGGCAGGTTCATCATGCAAATACACACCTTAACAATTACTTGTTTGTCGGCACTGAAGATTGCAATAATTTGAAAAGGACATCTACACCCCCATTGTACCCGATTTAGTGGTGGGTAACAGGAAGAAATAGTGGACGTCTGGGAACACATGGAAACAGGCATGTTCAATTGAGGAGCATCCTCTTCTAATTCTCAAATGCATGGCTTTCACGTCCATTTATTAACACAGATCAAAGGATTGATGAATATCGTGCACCCTTCCAAGGTTGGAAAGAAAGTTCTAGAAATAATATCCTTCATGTGGTCATCATCATCAGGTGTTGTAACGAGCGGCGTTGACGCTCAATACCTTCCACAAATATATTTCCTTCAAGTATTTCTTCTTCTTCTTCTTCTTCTTCTTCTTCTTCATCTTCTTCTTCGTTCGTTCTCAACGTCCCACTGTAAAGCTCTGATGCAGGGCTTTGCAGGTAGCAGAAATGTTATCCGGAAAGCGGAATTCGTTGTGTCATCGTTTACAGATTTACCGCGATATTTACACCTTTCGGTTAAACACATCCGACTTCATCCGGCATTTAAAAGAATACTTGGTTAGCCTTCCCTCTTCGATCTTTTCTCATTTGCCAGCCTGCTTTGTTGCAGTCTGTTATCGAGGATCATCTCAAGGAGGTATACAGCGGTCTTGGCGGTTCTGGTTCGCTGGGCCAGACGCTAGCAGTCAGCTTTGGGTCGCTGACTACTGCAGCTCATGATTGTTTAACATCTTGATCCCTCTAGTATTTCAACACATCAGATGCACTGCTTTCCCATCTAGATGTTCATGTCATCACATCCATATTACTTAGTCTCCCTATGCTTCTCTTGGAAATGGTCTTTCCCGTTGTCATTACATTCCCATTGCCCTCCACCCTGAATACGATACAAAAGTATAATGTTTCCAGAATCTGGGATCAAAGAATAATAACACTGTAAGCTACCAGACGTGACATATGAGCTATTTCTTACCTTAGCAACGTTAAACTACCAACGGTGCATTTTATACGTCTACCTGTATTTGTTGAAGACACTTGATCCACGAGATTTGAAATTGATTTGATATGTTTAACGCTGTTTTAGAACTACACATAGTTCCTGAAGTAAGATGGCCGCGCCTTAGTGGCTGCGCTCTTGACTTACTCCGGTGTTTGTGACGAGTTTTCCGATGTTTGGTGGTTCCTGTTCGGATGATATTTTACAACTTATTGATCAGGACTTTAGTCTGTGAAATTGATGTGATTTCGATCGGTTATTCTGTGTGTTATGCTGCATTTCGCTGCATTTCATGCATGGCTCGAGCCAGAACGAAGTTCAACGTTCCGCTTAACTACACACCCGAATTCAGTCCAGGTTCTCACCACTCAAGGACCTTTCCGCACGGATCGAAGCCTACTTCCTCCAGCCCGCCCTCACTCCACAGGAGGTTACACGATACCTCTCCCAAACTCGTATTCTCAGCACATCAAGGGTCACGCTGACCAAAAGTTGGACACCCTCAGAATCCTCGCAAGGCTTCCGATGGTTTGAAATAAGTTTTCCCACTTCTAGATGAGCTCCCTTCCTAGGCTTTCGAGTCCTATCTGCCCTAAACTACTGGTTTTTTAGGCAGCAGTAGCTCGCCTTCCGTCCCTTCTCCTGTTAGTCAAAATGGTCCTGCACCCCCCCCTCCCCCGCATCCCCCCCCCCCCCCCCCCGAAAGCCAGGAGATGGACATTGTTGTCAGAGGCGATATGAGACGCACGCCACGGGAGCATTTCTTTAGTGTTGAGAGTTGATCCTCAACACCAGCCCCGGCTATTGCAGCATTTAAAACCGAAATCTTTTGTTATAGTACTTGACTGTCTCTCCATCTCTCTAGCAATATCGTATCTCTCTTGTTCTAGTACTTGGCTTTCTCTCTCGATAGCAATATCGTACCCCTCTTGTTCTAGTACTTGACTTTCTCTCTATCTCTCTAGTTCAAGTACTTGACTTCTTCTCTCTCTCTCTTTCTCTCTCTCTATCTTTCTCTCTCTCTCTCTCTCTCTCTAGCAATATCGTATCTCTCTTGTTCTAGTACTTGACTATCTCTCTCTCTTGTTTCAGAGTGGGTCGATTTCGCTCTTGTTTGTAATGTGCATCCTATCTGTCCCTCTCTCACACTCTTATAATGTACATCCTATCTTTCCCTCTCTCACACTCTAGTAATGTGCTTCCTATCTTTCTCTCTCTCATTCTCTAGTAATGTACATCCTATCTTTCCCTCTCTCACACTCTAGTAATGTGCTTCCTATCTTTCTCTCTCTCATTCTCTAGTAATGTACATCCTATCTTTCCCTCTCTCACACTCTAGTAATGTGCTTCCTATCTTTCTCTCTCTCATTCTCTAGTAATGTACATCCTATCTTTCCCTCTCTCACACTCTAGTAATGTGCTTCCTATCTTTCTCTCTCTCACGCCCTAGTGGATCATTTCTCTTTCTCACTCTCTAGTTATGTGCTCTCTTTCTTCTTACGTAGCTTCTCTATCATTTCTGCTCTTTCTCTTTCACTCACGTATAATCTTCATTCTCACTTTATTAAAATGCACTCTTTCACTCTTGTCTCTTTTTCCTACATCTGTCCCTCCCCTTCACATTACAATGCATTCTTGTTCATCCTTTCAAGCAATAATGAAGGGACGATGAGCCTAACGTCTGGTCAGGTAAAACACACTGACCAGACAAAGTTAGCCAGAGTCCGGAGAAATATACTGGCCAAGACCCTCACCTGACGGGACGATGAGGCTAACGTCTGGTCAGGTAAAACACACTGATCAGAGAATGTTAGCCAGTGTCAGGAGAAATATACTGGCCAAGACCCTCACCTGACGAGACGATGAGGCTAACGTCTGGTCAGGTAAAACACACTGATCAGAGAATGTTAGCCAGTGTCAGGAGAAATATACTGGCCAAGACCCTCACCTGACGGGACGATGAGGCTAACGTCTAGTCAGGTAAAACACACTGACCAGACAAAGTTAGCCAGGGTCAGGAGAAATATATCGGCCAAAACCCTCACCTGACGGGACGATGAGGCTAACGTCTGGTCAGGCAAAACACACTGATCAGAGAATGTTAGCCAGTGTCAGGAGAAATATACTGGCCAAGACCCTCACCTGACGGGACGATGAGGCTAACGTCTGGTCAGGCAAAACACACTGACTAGACAAAGTTAGCCAGAGTCAGGAGAAATATACTGGCCAAGACCCTCACTTGACGGGACGATGAGGCTAACGTCTGGACAGGCAAAACACACTGACCAGACAAAGTTAGCCAGGGTCAGGAGAAATATATCGGTCAAGACCCTCACCTGACGGGACGATGAGGCTAACGTCTGGTCAGGCAAAACACACTGACCAGACAAAGTTAGACAGGGCCAGGAGAAATATACTGGCCAAGAACTCACCTGGCCTCCTCGTTGGTCGTCCTGGAAACGGGGCTGTTGTCGAAGACAACAGTCTGGCTAACAAGGTGAGGTTCGACGGGATCTCCGTAGTAGTGAGCGACACGCAGATGAAGCCAAGCACAGCACAGCCGCCTGGAGGACCTCGGCCCGCTTCATTAGCACGATCGAGACGTGAGGTAAACTACTGCAACCCGCCACTTAACGCCCTTTTGATGGCGCACATACGGGTAATCTACTCAGTGTGGGAATTCGAAATAACAACAAACTATAATGCTTAGATACTCCGACACCGGCTCCACGAACATATAAGATTGACAGTATTACCCTCATTCTCTCGCTACAACAGGAGTATGCCGCTCCTACCAGCGAAAGTGAAACAGCTCCTTTATTTACATCATAATCATCATCATCTTCTTCTTCCTCTTCCTCAACTTCTGCTTTCAGTGCTATACTCCAACTACAGGCTCATTGTCAGGATTAAGTCCATAGTCCTTTCCAGGTCAAGGTTGAGGACTTCATCATTCTCTTGAAGCGAAAACAAGACCTAAAAAAAAAGTCCCCCTCCCGGCGCAAAGTACCCACAGCGGAAGGATACACGCGGGTACGTGGTTGCTTGCTAGTATTCTAGCTACCACCACGTTCGCTCTAGTCCCAGGACAAACCTATTCACACACGCCACAAGGCAGTTGGTTATTGGGACCCACTGGAACAAGGCGGATACTAAAAATACACAGTAGAAAGAAAGAAAAACGTCAACCCGGCGCGGACAAAGAAAAAACAGGGGGGAAATGGGACATAATTTAGGTGCAGACTTCAGGATTAAGGCAGGACGCGTAATTCAGATGCAGACAGTACTGGCAGATAGTGATACCCAGTAGTTGAAGGTGCACCAGCAAGGTTCCAGTGTAACGAGCCGCCTTTCTTAGTCCCGGCAGATGGTGCTTTCCAAGCTTAGGGTTTGAAACTTGAGATGAGGCGTTAGTGGCGTTGTTGTGTTATGTTTGTTGTGCAACTCAAAGTATTGAAAACGTACTAAGGCGAAGAAGGGCGGGTTTGGATAAGTGTTGACAAAGGAGGGAGAGTTTAAATGGAGAGATGTGGATGGTTGTATGCTGTACTGCAATAGTCAAAGTCGCTTGTTTGCGAGATAACGTGTCAACTGTGGTCTGAGTTGACCTATATCAGTCTTTTTGGTTACATCAGTGCGTATTGGACATACAACAATAGCCGTCATCTCTCAAGCATATTCTTGTACACCACTTAACTTCATCCTTCTTCTTCGTGTACAACTGCTAGTACACACTGCCAGTACTTCTACTACTATTGCTACTACTTCTTCTACTACTACTACTGCTACTACACACTGCCAGTACTTCTACTACTATTGCTACTACTACAACTGCTACTACTACAACTGCTACTACACACTGCCAGTATCTCTACTACTTCTTCTACTACTATTGCTATTACTTCTACTACTACTACTACTACTACTACTATAACTACTACTACTACTGTACTACTACTACTACTACTACTTCTACTTCTACTACTGCTACTACTACTATTACTACTGCTGCTGTGTTTTTAAATATTTACAAGTTGAGTGAGATATAGCCATCTTTATTTTAAAGAAAGCTATATAAACATTTCATCATATGAGACACGAAGTAAAGGTTTGTTCCATCATAGTAGTTACACTATTGTCGGGAAATGAAGTTGTTAGAGACTTCAGTATACTAAGTCAAGGTTTGTCCCATAGTAGTTACACTACTGTCAGGGAATGAAGTTGTTAGGGACTTCAGTATACTAAGTCAAGGTTTGTCCCATAGTTGTTACACTACTTTCAGGGAATGAAGTTGTTAGAGACTTCAGTATACCATGCAACAGCTTGTATGAGATAGGCTGGCCAGTTACTTTCCGCGCTTCCTTTGACTTCCCCAATCGCATGCCATGTACCAATTTAGAACTGTGTCGACTGAAGCGTACATATAGCGGGACCAGTACCTTCACCCTTGCGATGAATAGTGAGGGCTCTAACACTACGCTAATCGTACGCTACTTGATTTTCAAATACAGAAATGAATAACTAATTTGCTTGTTGGGACGAGGAATAGGCAACATAGAAACGGTTAACATTTATCCAACTGATATCAATAATAGTGATTACGACTGGAAACAAGTCGATGAAAGGGCTCTAAGAAACGATTGCGTTACAACAATGTACCCTTAAGAGTTAGCTGGGAGGACATTAAGTTGAGGACTGTATGTCATTGATTGCTAAATAAGCGTACTTAATTTATTGTAAGTCTTAACAAATTTCAGTACTAGACGGATTGGTGGTGGGTAGTGACAGGACGCGCAAGCCAAACTTGCAGGGTGTACGAGTTCACGGATCTAATAGGTTGCAATCACTGTGTTAAGTGAGTCATTTTTAAAAGATGCGCGCTGAAGTAGGAAAAACTGGGCCGTAAGGCGCAAAACGCTGAATTGTGACTTCTGCGTAAAGAAACGAGGCGAATGATTTACAACTTAAATGCAGGTTTACACAAACATGAAATATATATCCCGAAGGGCTTAAACAAAATTTAACATAAATGGTTCAAAGATAACATCATCTCATTCTTTCTTCTTCTGTCCTTTTTTCCATCTTTCTCTGGTCTTTTACTTCCTCCTCCTCATTCTCTTTCGTCTGCTTTGTCTTCTTCTTTTCATCATCTTCTACTTCTTCCCTGTCCTCCTCTTCTTCATCTTTTGCGTTTGTCATCTAAAGGACTGTTATGATGTTGTGTTGGAGTTTACAGCTTCTTGATCCTAACCACGAGATCGCAAAACGGCATAACCATCACTCTTCGAGTCCTAATCCCTTAATCAGGCTGCATGGCTGCAGTCTGTTTCCAGGGAAGGCACTTTGATAAGGAAAAGGGTCTTGGCCAGTTATGGTTCACTGACCCTGATGCAAGCATCCGGCTATAAATCACTTCTACCCACATCTTGGTTTCACAACAAATTGAAAACCAGTAACAAAATGGATTGACAGTGCGAAAGATGGACAGCGAGGCATGTACGGAAAATGTCAAATGTCAAAAATATGATTCAGGAATTAAAATAGCATCTTCCCATTACATCTAACAACATCAGCGAAATCACAAATATACATAATCTCACATTCGGTCTTTCGTCATGGCACGTTAGTACAGGTGACAAACTAGTAGAGTTACACAGGTAAACGAATACCACATTCCATCAAAAAGTTGTATGCATCTATGCAGGTCGGGGTTTGCCCTGCATATAACATTTCTCTGAACCGGATAAAAATAAGGTCTAATGTGCTTTTTTCGTGTGTGTATAAATGCTTTTAGCTTAATTTTTTTTGTTTTTTTTTGTTTCTTTAACCGAATGTTAGCATGTTTATTATTGTATTTATCATTTGTGGTATATCATCAAATGTGTCTTTGCTATTAACGTTTGTTCTAGTTGTTTTCGTCTTCTTCTTCTTCTTCTTCTTCTTCTTCTTCTTCTTCTTCTACTTCTTCGTCTTCCGCTTCTTCTTCTTCTTCTTCTTCTTCTTCTTCTTCTTCTTCTTTTTCTACTTCTTCGTCTTCCGCTTCTTCTTCTTCTTCTTCTTCTTCTTCTTCTTCTTCTTCTTCTTCTTCTTCTTCTTCTTCTTCTTCTTCTACTTCTTCGTCTTCCGCTTCTTCTTCTTCTTCTTCTTCTTCTTCTTCTTCTTCTTCTTCTTCTTCTTCTTCTTCTTCTTCTTCTTCTTTGTATTATTTTTCTCTACAGGCCTACTTTGTCTCTCAGCGTCAGTTTATGAAGAGATCTCTGGACGAGCTGATTGTATACCTCTTCTTATTTGCAACCTTTTTAATTCTATATCACTTCACTGAATTACACCTTTTCTACCACTTGTGTGTGAATGCAGTTGTCTGTTTTTTTTTTACTGCGTTCGCCTTATTTCTCTATCCCCCAAGGCGGTGTGCGTTGCACTGTAGTTTTTGTTTTTGCGCCTGTCAGCCCAGTACATCCGACTTCAGCATGAGTTGTCTCTGTTATACTAACAATCAAGTAGAATGAGAAATAGATGATTAACATCTTGGGTTTTTTGTATGAGGATGTTTCATTTTGGTCTTCATACAGGCCACTATTGGGTATGAATTTCGTTACCTTTATTATATTTGACGGCTCAACGCCAATGGTTCATTTAATTAGGACCGAGTGTATTGTCCATCTCGCGAGAGAGTAAGATATACGAAGAGAAAGTGTAAAGAGAGAAAGACAGAGAAGAAAAAACAGTGAAAGAGAAAACGAGAGATAGAAAGAACAACGGGACTGAGGGATGAAAGAAAGAAAAAAATAGAGAGGGAGAGAGAGAAAGAGAGAGAGAGAAAAAGAGAGAAAGAAAGGACGATAGTGTAAGAAAGGAAGAACGAGAGAGAGAGAGAGAATGGACGAGAGAGTAAGGAAGAAAGAACGAGAGAGAGAGGGGAGAGAAAGAACGGACTAGAGTGTAAGAAAGAAGGAACGAGAGAGAAGGAGAAAGAAAGAAACCAAGAACGAAAGAGAGAGTGAGAGAGAAAAGGAGCGTAAGAAAGACAGACACAATTGAGTAAGAAACAAAGAAAAAAAGAGCGAGAGAGAGATAGACAGGGAGAGAGATAGGCAGGGAGGGAGAGAGATAGGCAGGGAGAGAGAGATAGGCAGGTAGAGAAACAGGCAGGTAGAGAAATAGGCAGGTAGAGAGATAGGCAGAGAGAGAAATAGGCAGGGAGAGAGATAGGCAGGGAGAGAGATAGGCAGGGAGAGAGATAGACAGGGAGAGAGATAGACGGAGAGGGAGATAGGCAGGGAGAGAGATAGCCAGGGAGAGATATAGGCAGGGAAAGAGATATGCAGGGAGAGAGATAGGCAGGGAGAGAAATTGGCAGGTAGAGATATATATGCAGGGAGAGAGATAGACAAGGAGAGAGATAGGCAGGGAGAGAGATAGACAGGGAGAGAGATAGGCAGGGAGAGAGATAGGCAGGGAGAGAGAGGCAGGGAGAGATATAGGCAGGGAGAGAGATAGGCAGGGAGCGAGAGATAGGCAGGGAGAGAGATAGGGAGAGAGATAGGCAGGGAGAGAGATAGGCATGGAGAGAGAAAGGCAGGGAGAGAGAGATATGGGCAGGGAGAGAGATAGGCAGGGAGAGAAATAGGCAGGGAGAGATATAGGCAGGGAAAGAGATATGCAGGGAGAGAGATAGGCAGGGAGAGAGATTGGCAGGGAGAGATATATAGGCAGGGAGAGAGATAGACAGGGAGAGAGATAGGCAGGGAGAGAGATAGGCAGGGAGAGAGAGGCAGGGAGAGATATATAGGCAGGGAGAGAGATAGGCAGGGAGAGATATATAGGCAGGGAGAGAGATATATAGGCAGGGAGAGAGATAGACAGGGAGAGAGATAGGCAGGGAGAGAGATGGGCAGGGAGAGAGAGGCAGGTAGAGAGATAGGCAGGGAGAGAGAGATAGGCAGGGAGAGAGAGATAGACAGGGAGAGAGTGATAGGCAGGGCGAGATATATAGGCAGGGAGAGAGTGATAGGCAGGGAGAGAGAGGCAGGTAGAGAGATAGGCATGGAGAGAGATAGGCAGGGAGAGAGAGATAAGCAGGGAGAGAGATATATCCAGGGAGAGAGATAGGCAGGGAGAGAGATAGACAGGGAGAGAGATAGGCAAGGAGAGAGAGGCAGGGAGAGAGATAGGCAGGGAGAGAGATAAGCAGGGAGAGAGATAGGCAGGGATGGAGAGAGTCAGTGAGAGAGAGATAGGCAGGGAGAGAGAGATAGGCAGGGAGAGAGATAGGCAGGGAGAGAGAGCGACAAAAAAAAAGAACTGAGGAAAGAAAGAAAAAAAATGTGATAAATGAGAAGGGGGGAGAGATAAAAAAGAGTGTATTTGTACGAGACAGATAGAGAGAGAGAGAGAGAGAGAGAGAGAGAGAGATAGAGATGGATTGAGAAATATAGAAAGAGATAAATAAATAAAGATAACAATAAATAGAGAGATAGAGAACGATTAAAAGAGAGGAAGAGAGATGCGAAAAAGCACTCAGTGGTATGAAAGTATGTGCATATATAGGGGACAGATAGAGCAGGAGATAGATAAATGGATAGATAGACAGACAGACAGACAGACAGACAGACAGACAGACAGACAGACAGACAGACAGATATATAGATAGATAGATAGATAGATAGATAGATAGATAGATAGATAGATAGATAGATAGATAGATAGATAGATACATAGATAGATAGATAGATAGAGACAAATAGATAGAGAGAGATAAGCCGCGATATAGATAGAGAGAGGTAAAAAGATAGAGAGAGATAGAGCGCCAGATAGATAGAGAGAATGATCACAAGAGAACAAAAGAGATAATAAAAAGGAGACATTGGTATGAGAGTGTAGTAAATATCAATAGTAAGTGTAGATATGTGTGAGAGTGACACACTCACAGAGAGAGAGAGAGAGAGAGAGAGAGAGAGAGAGACAGACATAGAGACAGGACGACAGAAATGAATAAGTAATTATTAAAAAAGGTGGTGTGAATGAATACGTTCTATATGGATATGAGTACGTGCGTGTGTGTGTGTGCGCGTGTGTCTGTGTGTGTGTGTGTGTGCCCTGGAGCTAGAAGGGGAAGGACTGGTTGTCCCACTAACCTACTATCGATAAAAGGTAGTATCAACTTACGAAAGAGTAGGTTTGTAGTGCGTGTGGTTCGGCAGGTGGCGTCAAAGTCTGCGACCAGTACTATAGGTTAATACTATTAGTTGTTGTAACACCTTCATGGGCTTGGATTATGGCGTTTCTCTGTGGCCCAGATAGCAAAGTGTGCGGAAATTATTGAAAGTCTGACAAACTCATATATAATAATTGTCCCAATGTCCGGATACCCGGAAGCTTTATAATGTGGACTTTTTAAAAGATAGGACACTTGGTAACAGATTATATTTTATATTTTGCAGTTATTATTGTTGTTGTTTAATACGAGCAATGAGTAAGTTTACTCGTGTGTGCGCTATAAAAAGGCATTAAGTGTCGAGTTGTAGTAGCTTTTCCTCACATCCCGAGCGGGGGCACAGCCCACCTCCCCCCCCCCCCCCGCCCCCCAGGCAGTTGTGCTATGCTTGGCTTCACCAGCGTGAAGAAGATGATGTTCATTAATTCATATCTCATCAGCCAGACTGCCTTGAAATCGGCTTGTTTACATGGAAGAAATATACAGGCCTTGGTCAGTATATTGTGCCTGGCCATGTCGCGAAGTCTTGGTCAGTATATTGTGCCTGGCCATGTCGCGAAGTCCTGGTCAGTATATAGTGCCTGGCCATGTCGTGAAGTCCTGGTCAGTATGTTGTGCCTGGCCATGTCGCGAAGTCCTGGTCAGTATATAGTGCCTGGCCATGTCGTGAAGTCTTGGTCAGCATGTTGTGCCCGAAAGGACTAGCGTCCCATTTGCCGTTATTAAAAACTTTATCTCGCATTTTGTCAATTATTTTATGCAATTCTCTGCTCTAACTTTCGTTTTTAAATACCAATTTCAAGAATTGAAAAGGCTGTGTTTTATATTTTATTTTAATCTGATTTGATTAGTCCTTCCAGAGCGTCTGTCCGAATAGTTTCAATCACAGCTTGCTGACAAAGAGGTCTAGGGATCGAATCCCCAGTGGGGACGGCGTGGGCTAGTGAATAAGTGACACGGCTCACAATCCGTAGATGCTGGTTTCGATCCCCATCACAGCACCGGCCGTTACCCCGGGGAAGCAAACCCTTAGAAAATGCAGGAGGAAGCAGACCCTTACATAAAATGCATGCTGAAGTCGGATGCATTGGGCCGACAAGGCGCAAAATAAAAACCACAGTGCAACGCACACCGCCTTGGGGAATAGATAAATAAGGCGAACGCAAAAGAAAAAAAAATATACGGGATCTTAACACTAGAATAATCTGGCATATAAAATAAAAATTTTAAAAAATTTAAAAAAAAGAATCTCCATTATGGCACATGTTGTGTTTCTTTTTTGGCTTAAAAAACGCCAACATAGCCGAGCCATCGATAGAACGGTAAACGGTGTCTCACGTGCTTTTCCAATGACCAAAGGTGTGCACCAGGGATGCGTTTTGTCAGCGCTGCTCTTTTACATTTCTGTAGACAAAATGTCAGGGTTTCGTTTCGAGAGTTTGGCTTGGCTTGGCTTCATTCGCTCTCAATCTCCCGCCACCAAACCCTGAAAGGGCTTAAGTAGCACAATGTAGGCCAGAGAACGAAATGCATTGTGTCGTAGTTTACAACTTGACTGCGATATTTGCACCTTTCGGTCCAACACATCCGACTTCAGCAAGGATTTTTTGAGTACCGGGTTAGCATTCCCTCTTCGATCCCTTCTCCTTACACAGTCTGCCCTGCTGCAGCCTGTTATCCAGGTTCACCGCATGGAGGTGTAGAAGGGTCTTTGCAGCTCTGGATCGCTGGCCCCGACGCTAGCAGTCAGCTTTGAGTCGCTGACCACTGCAGCTCATGCGCTGCTCAGCAACTTGATCCCTAACGGGAGTTTGAAAAATAAATTAAGAAGAAGAAGACCGCATTTAGAGTATAATTAATTTTAGTTCCACTTATGCTGTTAAGCGTCGTCAGGAGTATAAGTCGCCAGTCCTGCGCCAAGTGCGTTGCATCGGGTCAATGTGTCGTTGCAAAATCACTCTAATATCATCTATGCACCTGTCTCGCGGCCGCACACCTGTCAGGTCTACCAGCGTTGTATGCCGATGGTGTTGCAGTCTCATGAGATGACCATATCAACAAGACGAAGTGTCAATCATTTGCGAATGTCCTCGTTCCGCATTCTGTCTCTCCTGGTAACACCGATGACCTTCCTCATCCACTTCATTTCAGACGTCGAGGTTCTACTCTCTCGCTACCCTGGACATATACCATGTATGGCATTGCTGGCACAGAGTCGACATAAATACACTGATTAGCAGCTGTTGTTTTGTTGTCAAACTAATTCTCGGGTGTCTAAAAGTTGCGACAGCTGACAATTCAGCGCAGTTAATTTCTGACACCTAGTCACAATTATGCTGTCAGTATACTGAAGCGTATAGGTAACGAGAGTTGAACTTCGTCCATTTGCTGGAAAGATCGAGTGCTCCAATTCTACGCTAATTAGACAGATGACGTGCAGACGCATCTTATCTAACATTGTCTCCTGTACTTTATTGCAGAATGGTAAGCAAGCCACAAGCAAAACCCTCATTAGCCGCAATACAACCTGCTTGGCAAGTAGCAGTGTAGCTATTCTGTACCCTCCTTTTAGACCGCGATGATACACGGACGTCATGGTCTGAAAAATATCACAATTGACTTATTCCCTTCCTCTAGTTTAGTCGAAGAATCAACGTCATTGCTCACGATTTAATCCATAATTGCTCTGTTTTCCGTATTCTTGGAGAATCTCAGCACAATGCACAAGCTTCGTAGCACCGGCGAGGGTCTCGTAATAGATTTCGTATATTTTAAACATAATTTTGAATTGTTCCCGGGCAGCGGCCGTTAAGTCTACTCTTGTGAATTTCCAACTGCCGATGGATATTTAAGGTGCGCGACACTGGGTACGCACTTCCGATCTCTACTACTCAAAGTTTCGAGGAAATGCCAGAAAGTCCACGTGAAATATTATCGGCCTCCAACGTGATTAAAACCAACGACATCCAGCACCCGAGGCCGACGTCTTATCTCGAGATTACTTAGTACTCCTCCCTTCCTTTTTATTAGAATGTATCTTTAAATTTGAATGTTGAAATTTCCTGTTGGGAATCCGGTTATTCCGAAGATTCGGAACTTCGTATCTCAAGAACAACCTGATTTTTAAGCATTTGCTTTATTTACCCTCTGCACCTTCAGTGTTTTTTATCCGCTTTTGCTTCACTTATATACTTTCTTTCACAAGTGATATTTACATTGTGTTGCAGTTAACAATAAAAGGTGATAACTTCATAGAACAGAAAATAGTTACGGTTTTGTTCAACAAAATATACTGGACATGGTAAGGTCTTAGTCTTATACCTTTTTTAAAAAGTGTTTGCTTCTCTGCATTATTCTCAGCACGGCTCTTTCCACCAGCAGCCTTTTAGGTGATAACAGGACGTATTAACCAGTAAGTGTGTGCGTCTGTATGTACCTTTTCTAGTTTGAGCGCTATCAGAGGTCAACCAAACCAAAGTGCAATGGAAGGGCCTCACCCTGAGCGCGGGTGTGAAAGTTGTGTAATAGTGTGATTGCTGAACAGAATCAAATGAAACAAGAGTGTGAGGTAAGAAGAGATCCCAGTATGGTTATGAGGTGATTCTAGTCTTAGTCTTGGTCAATCTATACTTCTATAGGGGCAGATGCACCTGTACATCTCCCATTTCTGACCTTAGTTTGGTGTGACGGGAAGAAGGATTTCCTGCTATACGGACCAGGATCTAGCAGCTTATTACTAGATGGTGGTTCGGGCAGTATGTTGTGCCTGGCCTGAATTGCGCCTCAGTTCCCTGTTGTACAGGAATAACGGTAGAACAATAACAGAGTCTCCCGTCAGAGACAATGTGTTTGCGCGAGCGAGGTGGAGCTATAATTGTCTTCAGTTTCAGTAATACAGTCTACTTATGTTACAATGAGTTTTAGCCATGACAGATATACAACTGCATATTACTTCTGTAGAAATCAGTTTTGGGGAATATAAGAGTCAACCTGGACTTATTTTTGTATGAAAAATGAAGAAAAAAAAATGTTCGAAGTAGTTAAAGTGCCATTTCGTTTTTGATATAATCTCACGCAACACCTTTGCACTTATCCCAGCGTTAAAGTAATGCTTGAAAAGCTTCAGCGTAGACAGATGTGCCAGTATGTCTGAACCAATCCAGGACAGCCTATTTTACTTCGTCATCAGTTCTGAAATGCTGGCTATCCAGGAATTCTTTCAGGGGTACAAACAGGTGGAAATCGCTTCGAGCCAGGTCTGGGCTGTAAGTTGGGTGTGGCAACACCTCCCAGCCGAGTTGCTGCAGATGGTACACCGTGCGGTGAGCCGTAAGCGATCCATCCTTATCTTGCAGAAGCTGGAGGAGATCATCATTAATGGATGTTCGTCCATGTCTGAAACTTGTACATCACTCACATGAATGGCTGCGGCTGAGTGTCTCATCACCGTATTGTGATTGCAGTCTGCTGTAAATTTCCGCAGGTTTCACGGTTTCACGCCTTCTTTCACAAGAAACTTCATCCCAACACACTGTTCCACGTGTTGTCCGCAATTTGTATTTATCTGTCACGTGATTGGTCCATAGCAAGCGGGCAACCTAGCAGTAAAAGAGCACAAGTGCCCCTAACTAATGTTAGTAGTTCCGGCACGATATATCCCATTCAGATAGAAGTAGAAACAAAAGTTCCCGTTTGATTTGAACACCCCTCGTAGAACAGTTTAATTATCTTGGAACAGTGGTATAACTCAAAAGAAGGGCCGAAGAGGACATAAAATTCTGCGTGAACAAGGCTAGGACTGCTTTTGCAGTGGTGAAACTAATTAGGAAATCCACTATAAATATATAAACATGAATAGTTACCCAAACCTCAAGGAAGAGAATCGAGTCCTTCGAATTGAAATGTTGTATAAGCGTCATCAGATTACCATGAACTGAACAATACCAGAATGGATACATTCGACAAGAGATCAGCATAGAAGAGAACCGGTTTATAAGTTCCATCAAGAATCCAAAAAAATAATTGAAATACTTTGGCCAAATGAAATGACAGAAAGGTATTGAGAAAATGGCAATGCAAGGTATGGTACCGATGAAGAGAGCCAGAGGAAGACCAAGAAGACGATGGCACCAAGATGCCAAAGAATGCGTGGGCATAACTCTGTGGCAGGCTGGAGATATGGGAAGAAATCGAATTTTTTTCAGACTGGCTACGAAAGAAGCAACGTTCTGCAAAGGACATGCCGCACGATGATGTATATATATAGTTGAAAAACTAAACTTGGACTATGTAATATTAGTATCTTACCTGTACTTCTATGTTCTTAGGAATGCTGGAGAACAACAGCGAGGGATACATCATCATTATCATCATCATCATGTAGCATGTCCTTTGCAGAACGTCGCTCGCATGACAGCCTATCTGTAGAAAACTATCTTTCGCCAGTCTTCCGTGCTGCTCCAAGGTCAAATCCAGCGTCTCCTTGATGTCATGACCCCATCGTCTTCTCGGTCGGCCCCTTCCTTGCTTTCCAGTGACCATGCCCTCCTTAACCAAACATTCCAGTCCGTTGTGTAGTTTAATGTGTCCAAAAAAACCTCAGTTTTCCGGTCGTAAGTCATCTATGAGCCAATTCTCCTCTACATTCAAGTCTTGTCGGATGGATCTGTTTGTTTCTTTCTTTGTCCACATGATTTTCAGGACTCTTCTGTAGCATTGTGTTTCAAAAGCACCGATCTTCGCTGTCATTGTTTATGTAATCGTTCATGTTTCACATCCATAGGTTGCCACAGGAAATTGCATATTTTTAGGATCTTTAGTTTTAGTTCCTTGTTTGAATTATGCCATAGGTTCTCCATACTCCTCATCTTCTGCATTGCTATAGTCAGTCGTCTTCTTCTTTTCTACAGAGGGATACACGTTGGAAAAATATCTTTCACATTGCATTGCTTTCCATAATTATTAGAATGTTTTGGCCAGACAAAATATAACATGACAAATTCCTACAGGACACCAAGAATAAATGGATATAATCATAAAAGCAAGAAGATGAAAATAGTTGGTTTTGTTATAGAGATCAGTCAATGCCCGATGAAACAGCGGAGGGTACAAAAAAAAGAAGTAGACCATGAACTGTTTGCAGATGTATGGGGAAGAATCAGCTGTGCTGCACGTCTCTGACATGTGGGTCTATGTGAAAGATTGCCTAAGACAGAAAAGCATGGAAAGTTCACGTAGAAGGATCATATGTCGTAGAGCAAGAAAAGGTTCATAATGCTGTATATGTGCCAATTTTGTTTTTTATTCAATAACTTCAGGAAGTCTGTCATTTGTCTTGTTCAATATCTATGATATTCTGTGAATTGTTCTGTATCATTTCAGCTCGAAGGATTCAATATTTTCCTGCAGTATTTGTGTGGTCGCTCATGTCTCGCATCTCTGCGTCACACACGGAAGATGCATCTCACCAGGACTTGTATTTTTGTGTGTTTGTTAGTGTTCTACCATACGGTATTCTTTTCATTTAACTTCTACATTCTCGTTATTATTCTTCTTACTCCTTTTTGGCAGTCTCTGCTATTGCGTATAATAGAGGCGAGATACTGAAAACTTGAAACATGTTCGACTTCTTCGTTTCGCACGGTAATGTTGGGTCTGTTATTTGCTTTATCGTATATCATTATCTTCGTGTCACTAATGTTCAGGTAGAGATTTGGAATTTCGCTTTTCCGATATGATAATTTGTTCTCCTTTTTCTTCTTCATTCCATGATAGAAAAAAGAATGACTTCTTTTTGCGCGCACACGTTAAATAAACGAGTATTTAAATCGATACTTCAGTTTACATCAGTTACAATTCTTATATAACAGGACCTTTAACCTTTCTTCTTTTTAAGCTACTATGGTATTTATTTGTTACTGAAGTCTCTCGTATATATCAAAGTCGGGTGCAAAGTTCACGGTTAATTTGATCCTTTGGAGATGATCCCCAAAACCCTGTTTATTATGGGTCATAGACAAACTATCTGGTCGTCGTTGTAATCGAGAGGTAAGGCACTCGGCTCTTAAAGCGATGAACGGAAACGGTTGGCGATAGAATCCTGCAAGTTTCAATTTTGGTATTGTTAGAGGTAGAACCAGAGTGCCTGCATTATGAGTTTCCTTCAGTCACCTTGATTTATCGTTTTGCCACTGGTCTAATGTAGTTTGGGACCAGACAGCAATGCTGATGACCAGCGCTGCTGCTTTCTCACTATGATCCAAATTCATCGCGTTACATCATCAAGACAAAACCATCTGTTGATGTCGCCATCAGCGCTTGCGACAAATTATTCGAAGAGTTCCGCTAATCGTACGCTCACACACATTCACACTCGCACATACATTTTCATATATACATACTATATCTCATCATCATCGGGTTCCCTGCCGGTTGACGTTGGCGATCATGGGCTTCCATCCATTTCTCTTCAGATTGTGTCTATCCATGATGTAACTTGAGATATCCATGGTGGTTTCTGTTGCCTTCCACCGGTAGCCTTTAGTAATCCAAGAGTTCTCCTTCTCCAAGGTGAGTTATCTTTCCAGGCTCACGACCATCATCTACCCTGGTTTCCTATCGTATATATGCATATATACATACATATATATATTTATTTTTTTACATATATATGTATACACATCATATTGAAACATCAAGTACGTAGTTCCTCGTCATCCAACTGGTTCACAGTATATGATGTCCAATTGTATTGAAATACGCTCATTGGTTCAACATTAAAAGGGAAAACCAGCGACAGATAGCCAGTGGGATACCCAGTTGTTTACAAACATGTCCATAAAGTTTCTCTTCCAGTGTTGTTTCTATGGGGAAATGGGTTTGCCCCTGGATATCTTATTCGGGGTAGTTCTGTAGTATGTGCTCTGCAGTCTGAGGTGTCGCTCCGCATATGCTCAATGTGGAGATGCACATTTTTAAGGTTGTGTAAATGTGACTGGGGAAGTCTGGTTGTGTCCAGTTCTACAACAGTCAGTTCTAGTCTGTTAATAATATAGTTTTCGCTCATTCTCTTTAACTAAACTTAACGTCTTTATACAGGTTTAGAAGACCCTGAATAGTCTGTATACAACCAGTTACATTTACATCACCCTGCTCTAAAAGCTATGCGCATCGAATTTATTCTTAAATGCATTAACTGTCCCTGCCTCCACTACCTCCCCTGGATATGCATTCCAAGCAGTCACCACTCTCTGACTAAAAACATATTTCGTAATATCTAATCTGGACCTCTCTTTAGTCAGCTTGTGGCTATGCCCTCGTGTTATTGTGGGTGGCTGCATTTTTAAAAAAACCTGTTATAGTCTAATTTATCCATTCCTCTGATCATCTTATAAACCTGTATTAAGTCACCACGAATTCTTCTCTCTTCTAGACACTGTACGCCGGTTTTTCTGAGTCTTTCCTCATAACTGTAATTCTGGAATCCCACTATCAGCTTTGTCACTCTTTTTTGTATTCTTTCCAGCATGTTTATATCTCCTCTACGATAAGGACTCCACACCTGTACACAGTACTCCAATCTAGGTCTAACTAATGCATTATACAGTTTGACGATCACTTCCTTGCTCCTATGTTTAATATTTCTTTTTATCATACCTAACATTGCATTTGCCCTTTCCACTGCTACCTGGACCTGCTCACTCACTTTCCTGTATGATCTATTATAACCCCTAGGTCCCTTTCCTTATCTATCTTTCTAATATTGTTTTCTCCCATTCTGTAATTATGTTCCATATTGGATCTACCCATGTGGATGACTGTACATTCATCTACATTAAACTCCATTTGCCAGCTGACAGACCATTCTCGAGATTTTATCTAAATCCGACCTCATTATATCCACTTCTGCTTTAGATGAGACACTACTGTATAGTTTTGTGTCTTCAGCAAATTATAGCCTGTGTCACATAAGGCTTCTACGAGGATTGTTCATACTGTTCTGTTCTGAGCAGCCTTTCACACAGTGATCCGTGTCAGAGATTCCCAGCACAACTCCACCTCCTTGCTGCATCTCCTGGTAGTCTATGGTCTACTTTCGTTCTCTTTTCCCATGGGCTGTTTTAACAGGCTTGTCTGTGAAACTGTGACGCTTTTCCGGTACAACATACTTACCAGGATGTTTCGTCAGAGTCAATATTCTGACCAAGACCACTATCTCTCTTCCAGGTAGCGTTCCCCGGAAACAGGCTCTTTTCAATGCAGTCTGGCAGAGAAGATGTGGATCGACGTGATTCCCGTAGTAGTGAGAGTCACGTAGATGAAGCCAAGCCTAGCATAACCGCCTAGAGCACCGCGATCCACCTTCAACAGAACGCCAGGGATTTGAGGAAAGAGGAGGCAATCCGCCATTTAACGCCCTTTTCAGGGCGCACAAGGAAGTACATTTACTTGTGGGAAATGAACAACAATAAAGAACAAAATCAATGGATTTGTCTGAACGACTGATGATCTGCCTCAGCAATCTTCTCTATCTTATATTGCTACCTTTATCTCCTTCATTGTCTACTTTATTGTGTGTCTTTGAGGGCTGTCTAACGTAACGCTGATCTGTGATACGTGTCATTCTTACATCATGTGACGTCACATAGTCAAAATGCACAACGGCTTACCAGCAACGATCGACTAGTTATTACGTGTGTCGGTGCCAGTGGTGAAATGGTTACAGCTTATATGTGTGGTTCATCAAATTTTGGCTTGACTACCTCTGCTACAATCTGTCGTTACATGCAAACATCGAATAAACATAGTGCCTTTATCAGCATGTATGGGACTTTCCCACACCTTGTGAGATCACCACGTCTATCCGTCCCACTCTTACGTCCATCCGTCTCACTCTTACGTCCATCTATCTCACTCTTACATCCATCCGTGTCATTCGTACGTCCACCCATCTCACTCTTACGTCCATCAATTTCACTCTTATGTCCATCCGTCTCACTCTTACGTCCATCTATCTCACTCTTACGTCCATCTATCTCACTCTTACATCCATCCGTGTCACTCGTACGTCCATCCATCCATCTCACTCTTACGTCCATCAATCTCACTCGTACGTCAATCTATCTCACTCTTACGTCCATTCCTCTCACTCTTACGTCCATTCCTCTCACTCTTACGTCCATTCCTCTCCCTCTTACGTCTATCTAACTCTTACGTCTATCCATCTCACTCTTACGTCCATCCATCTCACTCTTACGTCTATCCATCTCACTCTTACGTCCATCCATCTCACTCTTACGTCCATTCCTCTCACTCTTACGTCCATCCATCTCACTCTTACGTCTATCCATCTCACTCTTACGTCCATCCATCTCACTCTTACGTCTATCCATCTCACTCTTACGTCCATCCATCTCACTCTTACGTCCATTCCTCTCACTCTTACGTCCATCCATCTCACTCTAACGTCCATCCCTCTCACTCTTACGTCTATCCATCTCACTCTTACGTCCATATATCTCACTCTTACGTCCATTCCTCTCACTCTTACGTCTATCTATCTAACTCTTACGTCTATCCATCTCACTCTTACGTCCATCCCTCTCACTCTTACGTCTATCCATCTCACTCTTATGTCCAACCATCTCACTCTTGCGTCCATCCATCTCCCTCCGTTCCCACATTGTTTCTCTAAAAAAACACATTAATAACTCTCTTCTTACATATCGTCATATTCCTCAAAAGTCGTGCCTCTCCTTTCTCTTCTTTTTTCAATATGCTCCGCCTTCCTTCTCCCTCAAACCTCATTCGACTTCCCTTTTCTGAACCTCATACCACTCCCCCTGCCGCCTCCTGCTCCACTTCTCCTGCCTTCATCCCTGAACTCCAACCTTGCCCCCCCCCCCACTCCTACCTTATCCACCCTACCATACCACCACCTCCCTCTCCTCCAAGCTTCATGCCTCCCCAGCTTACCACCCCCCATCTCCTTCCAAAAGCATGCCATCTCAATCTTCCGTAATCCTCCACAAACTCATACTGGCGCACATGCTAATCCACTCCGCACATCCGCCCGCCCCACTTTCCCCCCACCTTGAACAAGTCCTCACCCTCTCGCCGGGCGACGGACACCACCAAGACTCCAAGCTCCACAGATACTAATCACAGCATGGCATTGTTCGATGACGTGTATCGACCACTGCTTACGGGTCATCCTGGCTGGAGCTAATTTGTGCGTTTGTGTGTGTGCGTGTTTGTATTGCAAACTGGGCTGGTGGATAGAGAATCGACTCGTGGCCACTCTAAGTTCGCTTAAATCTTGGATTTGTCAGGGAAGGTACAAATCATTATCTCCACTCGGTCCCAGTACAAGCAGCTACAAACAATGACCCTGACTTACATAATCTGACTTCTCTCGTACACTGTCTAGTGTTGTACACACAACATGGATGTAATTAGAGCCAGGGCTGAACTCGAATGGATTTCTGGAACTCTTCCAGGGGTCCTCTATCAGTGCTTGTCTCTGTCAGTGGTTGTCTCTGTCAGTGGTTGTTTCTATCAGTGGATGTTTATGTCAGTGGTTGTCTCTGTCCGTGGTTGTCTCTGCCAGTGGCTGTTTATGTCAGTGGTTGTCTCTGTCAGTTGTTGTTTATGTCAGTAGTTCTCTCTTTCAACGGGTGTATCTGTCAGTGAGTATCTCTGTTCGTGGTTGTCTCTGCCATTGGTCCACTGCCAGAGGTTGTCTCTACCAGTGATTCTCTGTCAGTAGTTGTCTCTGTCAGTGGTTGTCTCTATCAGTGGCTGTCAGTGTGACATTCACTGAAGAAGAATAGCTTGAGAATCGCTGTAACACATGCAAACAATCGCGAGACACAATCAACATCGAGGGCAAAGAAGTCAGAGGTAGACAAACGGCGGCATGAAAGCTGCATCGATAGTACCGAACATGTCAGGTACTAAAATGTACCGAACACGTGCAGTACTAAAATGTACCGAACACGTAAAATACTAAAATGTACTGAACATGTGAAGTACTAAAATGTACTGAACATGTGAAGTACTAAACTACAAATGGAACTGATTGTTGGGGTCGGATTTGATCGCCCACAGCACTAGACGTGACATTTGTTGATGATGTCATGTTCTTAATTTGGAACGAATTTAAAACATGTATTTTGTTCTAAGTGGTGGGGGAAAGTGTTCGGGAGTAAAGGCCGGATAGTGGCAGTGTCTGCCTGATTATTATAGATTCTAAAAGATGGCACTAACAGGTCATTTATTATAGAAAGAACCGCCGTTTTTATGAGTAGTCGATAAGAGTACACCGTTAACACCTCTTGCAATTCTAAAACGATGTAATACTCAAAATCGATACTTTTAAATAGGTTAATCGATTCTCTCATTTATTTAGTTGTATTCGCCCCACCTAATTGACAGGTATCGTTTAATGGAGTAATTTTAACCGACCCACTGGCATCAGGCATGCTCGAGTACTTAGATAGGAATGGAAATTACACATACGACTACTTAATCATAGGCGTTGTAATTTGCTTAATGTGAAAGAATGGTGTTACGGGGCGCTCTGTTATTAATGTGATTAGTTTGATGTCTACTGCAGGTAGTATTTCGTTTTCTGCTCTGTTTTGCTTTTGTTTTGAAATGAGTAAATGGAAATTAAATAGGTTAACTTGAACATCGAGCACTGCTAGAGGACTTGAAAGTGGCGTTTTGTTCGAACACAAATAAACAACTAGATTGTTTATCCTACCGAAGGGGAAATAGAAACGTAGCTTGCATAGTAGACAGCGACTGCCGGGAGAAACAGGTAATATCTGTTGTTGTGTTAATTTACTTTGACTGGACATGTCGGAGTTTTGTTCGGTTTGACCACTACAGCAAGAATTGGCAAAACTACTGTGCTGTAAAACAACAATAGTCAATACGCTTTAATTTTTTTACAGCGTGACTGCGATATCTGTAACATCCGGTCTAACACATCCTTCTTCGGCAGGAACCGCCTCGTTGTAAGCTACGACACAACGTCCTTTCCAGAACGAAGAAGCTGAAGAATACAAAGATCATAACGAAGAAGAATGCGAAGAAGAAGAAGGAAGAGGAAGAAGAAGGAAGGAAGGGATGGAGGAAGGAATGAAGGAAGGGAGAGGGGGGGGGGAGGAAAAGACAGGACAGGAATAGAAAAGGAAAACAAAAGAAAAAGGGAAAGGGGAAAGGCCAGGAAGAAAGAAAAAGAAACATAGAAAAACTGAAAGAGAAAGAAAAAGAACTGGAAAATTGAAAAGAAAATCAAAAAGTAGATGTTGTTTAAGTAGGTTACTCTTTTGTGCGCTCTGCAAAGGACGTTGAGTGGCCAGGCTGCAGTAGCTTTCCTCACATCCCGAGCGTGCAGATAAAGGTGGACCGTAGTACCTTAGTCGGTTGTGCTATGCTTTGCTTTATCTGCTTGATTCTCACTGCTACGGGGATTACGTCGATACCTCACCTTGTTAGCAAGGATGCCATGAAAACAGCCCGTTTCTGGGAAGGGATACGAGGAAGCCAAGGTAAGGGTCTTGACCAGTATGTTTTGCCTGTACCTGACTAGCATGTCCGATCAGTATATTTTGCCTGACCAGTCGTTAATCTTCCTTCCCAGAAGAAGAGGTAGAAAAAGATGAAGAAGAAGGACAAGAAAAAGGCTTTGGTGAGAGGAGGAGATCACTCCCAAACAGCTAAAGACTGTAAATGGACACCCACAACAGACGATGACATAACGGAGTATAATTACTGAGTAAACACTAATTACCTTTTGTCTTAAGTGACTGCACTACTTTGTGTTTCTTTCAGAATTTTACACGGTGACCAGAACAGGATTTTCAGTTTCCAAGAAAGACCACTGTAGGCTGAGCACAAACTTAAATTATTCAGACTAGAACAGCTAAATACTCACCACAATTCTGCAATTGGTAAGTGTTTTATTGTATTCCATGGTACTCTTGTCAGTTGTACTGTCCGCTGTGTTGTCAGTTGAAATGTTGGTTCTTTTTTCTAGAAAATCACATTTTACTAGCAGAAGAGGCATTGTACCAATTTCATAGCTGTATCAATAATTGTACATGCAGCATCTCAGATTCATATTACACAAAATACATCTTCAAGGGAAACATTTTACTTGGTCTTCTTCTTACTCTTACAAAAGGGGCTACTACTCTACGTGAAGTCAGTTTTCTGCATAAAGTAGTGAGGTGGAAAGTGCTTCAGGGCTCTCAAATAGCTACGTGATGACGTTTGACTCAACTAGTCAGTTCTCATAACGCATTTTCTTTAGTATATCCTAGTCTTGCAGGATATGTTCGGATGTCTGTAACGCTTGTCTGCGTGACAGGGGCCAATTTTAGTCTGTGTAAATTGTCGTTCAATCTGATAAGTCATGTTCTCTTACAGAGCAGCATAGATCAAGGCAGTTTCTTCTTCTTCTATCGTTCGCTTGGAGTATGTCAACATCTGCAAAGTTGATTTTGTATGAACCTCACTGTCTTCTGTTACTTGGAGTATGTCTTACTTACTTACTTAGTCGCTCCTCTTCTACCGTGAGGTGTAGAGGTTTCTTGGAGTATGTCAACATCTGCAAAGTTGTCACTTTTATGAACCTCACTGTCTTCTGCCACGTTGATTATGTCTACATCTCCAAAGTTGTCTCTTGTATGAACCTCACTGTCTTCTGCAGCTCACAAATAGGTCCACATAGTTTCTCTTCCAGTGTTGTTTCTCTTGGCCAGTATGTCCACCTCATAATCTCATATGCTGGACAGTCATGAAGTATATGCTCCGCAGTCTGGGGTGCCTGTCCAAATGTACACCTGCTTGAGCTGCCAATCCTAAATTTTGTGTAGATGTGGCTGCGGTGTCGGTTGTGTCCCGTTCTGAGGCGCAGTATGATAATCTGCTCTTGCCTACTTATATTATGATAGTCATTTTGTATTTGTGTTGGAAGCTCTCTCATTGATTTAATCATATTTTTCTTTTGATGGTATGTAACTGGTACATCTGGTTGCTCGTCTGCAGCACCTTCTCTCGCCAGTGTGTCAGCTCTATCATTTCCTGGTATTCCGCAGAGAGACTGAATCCACTGCATCGTGATTCTGCGCTGGTTGCTTAATGTTGACAATAAAACTTGTAGATCTGACAGCTTCCTGGATGATAGTCCTTGGAGTACTCATTTTGCATCTGTCAGAAATACCACATGATACGACCCAAGGTTGGTGTTCTGTAATTGATCAAGGCAGTGATAGTTGTCGCTCGTTTGGTCGACTTTCCTTATAACTTGGATACAACCCTTCTATTCATTGAATATGGTTATTTGTTATATTTGTTGTCGTGTTGCTCCCTCTTCTGATAGTCTGCTCTCTCGTTTCCTGGTATGCTACAGTGTGATGTTCTCCACTTTAGCACTGTCCCTCTTTTGACTTCCAGTTCGCGCAATCATGTTCGACGCTCTGTCGGTCTACCATTCATGACGATTTGCAGACCTGTCATTCAGGAAAGTTTCCTGGTGAGAGGCTAGAACTGGCTTAATCCTCCAGTCTGTTTCAAATTGCTCATGAGAAAATAATGCGCATTAAATTGTACATGACCACATCGGAGTACATGTTGAATGGGATGTTATGCAGTGCAGACGACTCATATTTCTTCTCTATACAACAGACGGAAACTCGCTTGGTACTGTCACATATCGAGATCAAATGGTCTTTGCAAATACGATCCTGTCCGGAAAGGTGCAGAGCGGACGACGAAGATATCGTTCCAAAAAGTGATGGGAGGATAGCATAAAATAATAGACTAGTCTCTGGCCAGAGGAAGCACAGGCAGCGGCTGCTGACATAATGGGATGGCGTGTTGTTGTGGGGGTGTCTTCATGTGTTCCCCAACGCCATCACCAGTTAATGGATGACGGGACTTGATCTATGACCTCATCTTGACTCGACTTGATTTGATATAAAAAAATCTTTAGCAATGCAGCTACTTCTTCAATGCCCTGCTATGATACTGTATCATTTCATTGTTTTTCCTTTCTCTCCCGAGATTGGAACATCCCAGTTATAACTCCGTCTTCTTTATTCAGATTGTCATTTATTTGACGATGATATATAGTTTGCAACAAGGTACGGCGTCTCGTTAAATGACTTAATTTAAAAATTATAATTATAGCACTTATTCAGTCCGGACTTTAACATTTATTTTCTTATCTTTCCCCAATCGTCTGTGGATCGATGATGATGATAATGATGTCGATGTTGGATGAGCACAATAAGTAAGATCTGTCTTTTCTACGCCTTGAAAAGGGCCTTAACTAGCGAGATGCAGTATCTTTTCTTCTACACCGAGCGTTCTGATGAAGGTTGTTGTTTCGAATGCCAAAAATGAGTAAGTTTACTCTTTTGTGTACCTTGAAAAGGACGTTAAGTGGCTAGTTGTAGTAGCTTTCCTCACATCCCGAGCGTGCTGACGAAGGTGGACCAGGTCCTCTAGGCGGTTTTGCTATGTCTGGCCTCATCCTTGTATCACTCACCACTACGGGAATCAGGTCAATCTCTCACTCTGTTAGCCAGGCTGCCATGAAAACAGCCTGTTTCTAGTAGGGCTACGAGGAAGCCGAGGTGAGGGTCTTGGCCAGTACATTTAGCCTGACCCTGACTAAAATGTCCGATCAGTATATTGTGCCTGACCAAACGTAAGTCTTCTTTCCTTCTGATGAAGGTAATCCAGGGTCATCCAGGCGGTTATGCTATGCTTGGCTCATCTCAGTGTTGCTCACTGCTTCGGAGATCACGTTGATCCCTCACCTGGTTAGCGTTAGCCAGCCTGCCATGAAAATAGCCTGTTTCTAGGGACAGCAACGTGGAAGCCGAGCTTTGAGTCTTGGCTAGTACTTCACTAGTAAATTGAATCTCGTTTTATATGTCTTTAAGGAAATACAGCAGGCACAACATGGCTCTGTTTCATCTAATACTTTTAATTGTAGAAATTGGCCTGTGAGTTCGACATTGACAGACACGATTATGACGCAGCACCGCCATTGTAAACTGTGTGTCTGAATATGTCCGTTTGTCTGTGTGTGGGTGTGTGTGCGTGTTTGTGTGTGTGTGTGCGCGTATGTGTGTCTGCGCGTGTGCCTGTCTTTAACAGGAAGTGCATCACCACTTGTCTGTAAATGTCAGCTTGTACTACGCTTCACTGCGCACTGTTGAACGCCTCAGTGGTATACCGGCTAGAGTGCTTGCATTTCGTGGTTAAAAAAAACACGACTCTTGGGTACGTAATCTAGTCACGTCACGCTCAAGTGTACCCAACTGTAAATGGTGCAATTGAGGAAGTCATAACGCCGAGGAAGGGCTCTTCTCCCTCTACCTCTAAAACAATCTGAGACCTGGTACAAAGACTCCTCTAATACTGTATACCTGACATGACTGGTCTGGGTTTACCTTGTCCTTTTTTAAACCAGAATAACTGTTGGACGGGCAATGTGTAAAGGACAAAATAAAAACTACTTATTTCATGTTGCTCTAGACCATCCAAGTCGCCTCTTTCTGCGTCTCTTGGTCCATTGATTGATCTTCATAGAATTGTCTATCCATTAACATGTGGAATGTGTTCCATCGACACAGTCTTCCCATGGGACATATTCCATCGACAGTCTTCCTGTGAGACGTGTTCCATCGACAGTCTTTCTGTTGGACGTTTTCCATCGACAGTCTTTCTGTGGGACGTGTTCCATCGACAATCGTTCTGTTGGACGTCTTCCATCGGTACAGTCTTCCCGTGAGACATGTTTCATCGACAGTCTTTCTGTGGGACGTGTTCCATTGACAGTCTTCCTGTGGGACGTGTTCCATCGGCACAGTCTTCCCGTGAGACGTGTTCCATCGACAGTCTTCCTGGGGGACGTGTTCCATCGACAGTCGTCCTGTTGGACATGTTCCATCGATAGTCTTCCTGATGGAAGTGTTTCATCTGTGCAGTCTTCCCATGGGACGTGTCTCATCAAAAGTCTTCCTGATGGAAGTGTTTCATCTGTGCAGTCTTCCCATGGGACGTGTCTCATCTGTGCAGTCTTCCCATGGGACGTGTCTCATCAAAAGTCTTCCTGATGGACAAGTTCCTTCAACAGTCTTCATGAGGGACATGTTCCATCGACACTGTCTTTGTGTGTGACGTGTTACATCAACCCAGTCTCCATACGGTCAGTTTTTAAGCGAAATGAACTTTTTCGTGCGGTCCTTGTCACAATGCCTTGGCTTTATGGGACCCTTACACAGGCTTGATTTGAGATTCCTGAATTATGCAATCCACTAACTACCCCACCCTCCCACCACCCCTTCTATCGTCCAAATTGTCTATCCAGCGTACCTTCACTCCAGGGGCTCAAATCCTTTACCTTCAACACCGTACCTGAAAAACGGAATACCAGCTGGACCTGAAACTATTTGTTTCGCTTTGTGATATAAGTTGATTTAAATTACAGGAAAGAGGAAGCCATGGGCGTGTTCTGTTAATCATGAGTGGGGTGTGAGTAAAGGGGGGGGGGGGAGACTCAGAACGTGACACAATGATATTGGTATGCTTGGGGACTTGTACTGTTCTACAATGAAAGAGGACATTTAAATATATCACTGTTATGTTGTTTGCATATCTATCTGTTTTTCGTTTTTAATTATACCTACTTATTTGTTTGGCTTATGTTCATCCTTTACGTCACTTAGACACCAGTGGAATGAGAGTAGTTATTGTCTGTGTGTGTCTGTATAATAGTCTTTCTTAGTCGTGTTGACAGACCAGTTTAGTTCAAGTGCCATCTCCGCATCGAAGGTAGACTGCAAAGGATCTCCACTGTTCTCCATCTGGTTCAATCTGATATACTTTTTCCTGTCCATCTACTGATGTTATCCACCAACTTAAAACGTTGTCTGCTGTGTGAACGACTACTTTCCAACTCTACCCTCTAGTATACTTCAATTAGGAAGTATGTCTTGTTATATGACCAAAATAACTTAACTGTCTAACCCTGATGTCGGTCATTAATTGTCTTTTTACCCCCCCCCCCCCCACCCTCGTCCGCCACCCAACATTTTCAATACCTCCAAATTGTTCTTCTCATTCCAAGAAATGTGACCCAATCTACTTTATATCCATATTTTGAAGGCTTCAATTCTCTTTCCCAGGTTGTTATTCAGTGTCCATGTTTCTGCGCCATACAGTAGTGACAAGTATACATAACACCTGACAATTCTCATTTTCAAATATTGATTTATCTGTTTGGATGTCAGTATGATTCGCGTGCTGCTGAATACCATCTTGGCCATATTCTCTTTCTGATTTCTTTTTCACAGCTGCCTTCGTCGCCATTAAATGACCTAGATAGGAAAAACTCTTTACGTGTTCAAGTAGTTAATCTTTTATTTGTCTCTTGAGTACATGGTTTCTTGTCACTTTTCCCAAGAAAAATCTTTGCTTTCTTTATGTTTATATCTAATCCAAACTCCTGACTTATTTTGTATATTGTTGTCCCAAGTTCTTGCAATTATTGCTCGCTATTTGCTGTATCATTCGCAAATATAATGTTAACACAAAACCTATTGTCCTTTTATCGTGTCATCTCTTCTGATAATCTTGTTTTCTAATCAAATGTGTTTGTCCTCCCGCATCATTTTTTCCACCTTACTCGACCTCTATTGCCCGCAATCGTTTCAGCTGTCACACTTTTATTTGGCTATTTCTACATTTCTGAGCAGAGTATGTTGCAATGAACAATTGGCTGTCTGACAGAACCTACACAAACAAATTTTAAAAAGTACAAAATTCTGTTATTTTTGTTGTCTTTATATATATATATTGTCTTTCCTAGCTGCCCATGGTATACGCATCAATTCTCTTATTTATGTTGCGTTAAGTAATTTCTCTGTTTGTCTCTTCAGTTGGGTTTTCAATTAATTGTCTTCTTGCTTGTTTAGTTATGAAATAATCTACATTACAATTATCTTGTAGAGTTTGTATTTATGTTCTGTTCTTCCATTTCTTCTTTTTCCTGCCCTCCTTTATTCGTACCATCGTTCTTTGTATCCATAATATAGGTTTTATAAGTGTTGCTTCTACTTCTCGACTGCTACATTATCTTCTTCTCCATTTCTTTACTCGGTGTCCTTCTTTTTTTCATTCCTCAACCCTGCCTCTTCTGCTCAACCTACGTTGTCCATTCATTCTTGTACGCCATTCCTCTTCTCCTTCTGGTGCTGTATCTATTCTTTTCTTTCCCTGATTCTAATGTTGCTTATTCCTTCCACTTTATACTACTTCCTTTTTGCTACTAACTTTTTTTGAAGTTTTCCTTTTATTTCATTTTTCCTCTACTTCTTCTCTTGATTATACTCACTAATATTGAACTGCCTATATCTTCCACTATTAACTACACTCTCCAAAATTGTATTACCCATTACTTCCATTACTCATTATAGACATCCCTTGACTATATTACTCCTCCGCCAATTGCTGCATCTCTTTTCCATTCTCTTCTTCCTCCTTAACTATATTCTTCTTTCTGAAAAAAGCACCCCTCCCCTTAACATTCACCTATATCCCTCTCCTGATCACCCCCCTCCCCCCCCCCCCCCACACTTTCTGCACCACAACCTACCATGCCACACCACCAACCAACTACAAATTATGCAGGCAAATGCTTTCCCACACTATCAGCCAGATAATTAACCATGTTTGAACGAACTGCTTCACCTACTATATACAATCACACTGCCTGCCGTCCCAAGGACAAATAATAGTCCAAGGATTATTGAAGAATTACTTATATATATATCCTGTTTAATTGTTGTTATCTTTTCGCCTTTGATTCCTTCCCTGACAAGCGTCATAACTAGCTATTGTCCTTAACTTCCTAAGCAATCTTCAGACCTCAAAAGTTGAAGTTTATGGAGTCAGCCAAGCGTGTTAACGGTATACAGACTTGCTAGTCTATGACTGGAGTTTTGAAGAAGTGACACTAAAGGAAATGGGAGGCTCAGAACATACGGTTTTTTATTGTGGTTTGTTTGGGTGTTGTTGAGTTTGTGTTCTATGGAGTCCTTCGTCTTCATCTTCTTTACTTGTTTTCTGCTCGCTCAGCGTGAAATATGCTGGTCCCACTTCAGGTGCCTGCCTTGCAGGAAGCATGTATCTTGTCATTAACATTCGCATGTGGTGGTTTTTGTAGTAGTTCGTTTTATAACACGGATGCGTAGAAGAATATCCAATTCATGGCTTGCATTTCGCTACATTTACTGGTGAATAACGCATACTGCGTGTGGAGTAGCCTTTTAGGTGTTTAGGAATGTACATCATTTACAGTACACAAATACATACGTGAATGAATCGTGTACCCGATAATTGCAGAACAAGCCATTCGTTATTAATGTACGTGTTTGCAAGCGGTACGCACATATCTCTTTATGTACTTTTACAACACACTGAGTGATTTCGAGGTAAGACCTCGGCCTCGGGTACTGGAGGTCGTGGGTTCAAATCACAGTGGAAACCGATATTTTGTCACGTGGATTTTCTGGTATTTTCCCTGATCTCTTTGTTGTAGAGATCGGACGCCCGTGTCGCGCACGTTAAAAATCCTTCGTTAGTTGGAAATCGAAAAGAGTAGGCATAACGGCCGTTACCCAGACACAATTCAGTTATGTTACAAATCTATCCAATTTATTATGGGATGCTCACAGGGGTAATAGATTGCGTGCATTGTACTATATTCTCCAAAAAATATGAAGAAGAACAGAACACTTAACGGTTAAACTTTTTGCAATGTGTTGATTCTTCGACTTTATTCAACTAAATTAAACTAAACTTAACTAAACTTAACTAAACTTAACTAAACTTAACTAAACTATACACTTGAAGTTGTTGTATGACGAATGCAAAAAAAGCAAGATCTTCCTTTGCCAAGTTGATAATCATATGGACCTCTTTGAGGGTCAGCAAGTATATCAAAGGATTATCAACTCCAATGGGGGGTAGAAACATGGTGGATGCCATATTTCAAACTTAAGATATTTCAAGGCTTTACTAACAGAAGAGCGCGTGACCGAATTGTTTTGAAGCCTACACCACAAGGTGATCAAAGAGAGTATTAGTTTAAGGCCTTTTAATGCCTACACTGCAAGGTGATCAAAGAGAGTATTAGTTTATGGCCTACACTACAAGGTGATCAAAGAGAGGATTCGTTTATAGCCTACACCACAAGGTGATCAAAGAGAGAATTAGTTTAAAGCCTGCATCACAAGGTGATCAAAGAGAGGATTAGTTTAAAGCCTACACCACAAGGTAGTCAAAGAGAGGATTAGTTGAAATCATTTGCACTTTAAGGTGCTAAAGGAGAAGATTGGTTGAAAGCCTGCACCCTAAGGTGATACGAGAGATTGGTTTAAAACATATTGGGGACGGCGTGGGCTAGTGGTTAAGTGACACGACTCACACTCAGAAGGTTCGATCCCCATCACAGCTCTGACGGTTACCCAGAGGAAGCAAACCCTTAGAAAATGCTGAAGGAAGCAGACCCTTACATAAAATGCATGCTGAAGTCAGATACACTGCGTCGACAGACGTAAAAGATTAACCACAATGAAACGGATACCGCCTTGGGGAATAGAGAAATAAGGCGAAGGCAAATAAAAAGAACCAAAAACCAAAAACCTATACATTCTAACGTGATAAAGGAGAGGATTAGTTTCTTGAATTACGGCTGGACGTGAAGTCCAGTTTCACAAAACAGCTGCCCTGTGAGTAAACTACAAAATATGAAAAGGACGAAAGGTGGGCCGTTGAAACGGTGCAAGGACGCACTTAAGAGATCACTGATCCAGTGCGATATTAACCATGATGACTTGGAAATAACCATCTCCCGGCGCTACCTCTGACGCAGCACTGATGCGGAGCGTGTTAAGAGACGTGGGATATCAAAAGTAAATGAAGCTATCCAGAGACGATCTACCCGCACGTCAGCTCACTTCAAAACATCCTTCCCTTGGGGAAGAGAGTGTCCTATACCCTTGTAAGTGCAGCAGACATTTCAGGGATCGGATTGAATTTCTTTGAACATTTTCGAAGACACGTGAAAAGTGAATGTTGACATTCGAAACTATCAACACACGAAATATCAATATGAAACCTAAGGTGGAAAGCCTAAGCAAAGCAATACTGCAAGCAGCCACCGAGACCATCCCAAGAGGGGCAAGGAAAAACTACAAGCCATATTGGAATCATGAACTGCAGAAAGCTGAGGGTGAAGTCTCAAATGCTAGGAACATGGCAGAGAGAGCAATCTTGGAAGCAAATATCGCCATTAAGGCAATCACTGAGAAATACAAAAGAACACTGAACCAAATAACAAAAGACGGTTGAAAAAAACAAACGGAAAGCCTCAATCTAGATAAAGAAGAGAACAAACTATGGAATTTAGTCAGAACCATGAATGACGAAACACCATCAAATAAACAAATTACCATCAAGCAGGGCGACAACATGCTTACCGAAAAAAAATCAGCAAACGCCTTCATAGAACATTATGCCAGAGCAAACCACATTGATGCCCCTACAGACAGGCACACAGACATTAGTGAAGAACAAAAGAGTAACGACAACATCAAAATTGTACCAGATGAGCAAATGATGGTAAAACTAACGATCAATGAAATGGAAGAGGCCATGAAAACTTTAAAGAAAAATTATTCGCCCGGAAAAGATGGGGTAACAAACGAAATGCTGATGGGGATAAGCCAAACAGGAAAGAGGAAGTTACTTTCAGTCCTGATCAAAAGCTGGAAAAGGGGAATTGTACCTCAGGCATGGAAAGATGTACTTATACCAGTACCAAAGAAAGAAAAAGATAGAACAGATCCAAATGGATACAGTCCCATCAGTCTACTGAGCTGTGTAGGTAAACTGATGGAGCGTATGATAAACACCAGACAGATGTGGTACCTGGAAGAAAAACACATAATAATTCCACAGCAAGCAGGATTTAGACAACACAGATCCACTGAGGACCAGATCACTCTCATAGCACAGGAAATAGAGGATGCTTACCAAGAGAAAAAGCATACAGTAGCGGTTTGGGTGGATCTATAGAAGGCATTTGACAAGGTGTGGAAAGAGGGACTTAAAGTCAAGCTACGAAGAAGTGAAGTTTCTGGAAAAAATGTACAGATGGATCAGCCACTACGTCGAAAACAAAACAGCCAGAGTTCAAGTACAAAGGCAGATGAGCAAAAAGGTGACACTGGAGCAAGGAGTACCCCAAGTGGGAGTACTGTCATCCACACTTTTTCTGGTGTATATAAACAACATCACAGAGAATATACAAAGAAGAGTCCACAGCTCCATGTTTGCAGACGATCTGGCTATGTGGACCTCTGAAAAAAATCTCACCCTGTCAAACAATTGGATGCAGCAGGCCCTAACATCGCTGGAGGAGTGGGCGAAATAATGGTTGGTCAAAATAAATGAAGAAAAAACATGTACGATATTCTCCCTTTCAAATAAACCACAGAACACCAAAATAAGTCTTAATGGCAAATATCTGCGGCCAAACGACAACCCAAACTACTTGGGCGTCACATTTGATCGGCGCATGACATGGAAAACTCAGATCGAGAGAAACCGAATGAGAGCCAGACAAAGAATGGCAATTATGAGGAAACTTGCTGCCACAAGCTGGAGAGTAGACGAAAGAATACTCAAGAAACTGTACACTGGAAGAGGGAGACTAGTTCTCGACTATGGCATTGCGGTATGGGCAACAGCAGCAAAGGCGAACTTTGATAAAATTAGCAAACTTCAAAACCAAGCCGTGAGAGTTATAACAGGAGGCATGAGGTCAACGCCAATTGTAGAACTTGAAAAGATTACAAATCTGCAATCCATGACCGACAAAAGAGACTGCAGAGCCCAGCAGCAAACAGAGAAACTAGGAAGACTGACAGACCATCCAATTCATCAGAAACTAAATAGATTTGGAAATGGGAAAATAAAGTGGAGAAACTTTGCAGAAATAGTCAAAGCAAAGATGAACGAAGACCCTATGAACACCATAACAACACCAACGCCTATCCCTACTGTACGCAAACCCACATGGAAGCAGCATTTCATTCCGGAGGTGCTAGAAAATATACCAGGTATTGGAAACAAAAACAGACAGACTGAAAAAGAAAGAAGAGACATAACCCTGAGGTACATAGCGGAAAACTACCCAAGCATGGACTGGACCCATGCATACACCGACGGTTCAGGGGTATTCCTGAGCCTACCAAATGGTAAAAAAATAACACTGTCAGAGGCAACTAGAAAATTGTCAAGGAATTTCAGAGCGGAGGCAGAGGCACTGAAGGCTGCAGTAAAAGCAATGCTGACAGGCGAAAGCAATGAAAGCCATATAGTTCTGTTTCCAGATGCCCTGGCCGTGGTTGCAGCACTAAAAAGCCAGAAAAATACTGAACTTAATGATTTAAGAGCAGTACTCTGTCAACTATGCCTGCAGGTCGCACCAAAAAGAGTAGTGATACAGTGGGTTCCATCCCACTGTAACATCCAAGGCAACCAGGAGGCAGACAGACTGACAAAAGATCGTGCAAGACTACCACAACCAGATTATAGTGTGACCTACGAAGAGTCGAAAAGGTTTATTAGGGCCAGATACATGGCCAAATGGGAAACAGAACATACTGGCTACACAAAAAATGATGCATATTACCAGTTGAACAGAAGAGAGCAGGTCGTGGTCTTCAGACTCCGCACAGGCCACAACGGACTGAAGTACCACCTATTCAATAAACTGAAGATAGGTGGCACTGACGACTGCACTTGTGGTACAGGGAAAATGACCGCTGAACATCTGCTGCAAAATTGCCCGACATACGAGGACCAGAGAAAGCACATGTGGCCATCACCAGTGCCAACACTAGACACGCTCTATGGCAGTGTCGACAGCCTCAGGATGACAGCTGCTTTCTTCGAACAAATTTAAGTTGACGTCTGACAGCGTACGAAGAAGAAGAAGAAGAAGAAGAAGAAGAAGAAGAAGAAGAAGAAGAAGAAGAAGAAGAAGAAGAAGAATGTTGACATTCATCGATCACGGGGGGCAAAGAGAAGCAATATTTGAAATAACATGGTAAGCAATATAATGGTATAAGAAGCAATAGCAATAGTTGTCCATTGCAAGCAAGAGAGGTGACAGGATGTTCAGACTTGTGCTGCGAGATGTGTTGTATTACTTCTTTTGAGACCAATCCTGGCACGGCAGACTTTGCTGCACTCGGCTTACTCATGCGAGGAATGGGCTATGGAGTCGTCGAGCGTTCTGCTCTTCAGGGCGGTAGGCATACTCTGAGCCTCCGTGATGGATTTCGCTCAGCGATCTGAGCACCTTTAGTGAGGTTGATGTGCCATGTCGGATGGTTCTGTGCAACTAACTCTCAGGAGTTGAGATCAATGTTGAAGCTTTTCAGAGACAGTTTCAAGGAGTCCCTATAGCGTGTATACTCTCTCCTAATGTACGACTGCGTGTATAAGATCACCGTATAACAGCTGTTTGCGGAGGCGCTCATCGGACATGGAAAGAGCATGTCCTGTCCATCTTATCTGGGCTACAGATAGAAGCATGGAAGCTTTCAGCATGTTAGTCTAACTTATAATTTCATGAATAGGCACTTTGTCCTGCGACTTAGTTCTGAGCAGCCTGCGTAGACATCTCACGTCAAACCTATAAGGGATCAATATGCTGAACAGCGCATAAACTACAGCGGTCAGTGACCCATTGCTGACTGCTAGCGTCAGGTCCAGCGAACCAGAGCTGTCAAGACCCTTCTACATCTCCACGCGACGATCCTGGATAACATGTTGCAATATTGCTGACTGGCTAAGGAGAAGGGATCGAAGAGGGAATGCTAATCCGGTACTCAAAAAATTGTTGCTGAAGTCGGATGTGTTGGACGGAAAGGTGCATATATCGCAGTCAGTCGTTTCCTTGCAGCCTCCCAAATTTCCGATAAGTAATTTACCGACAAGAATCGATCCCTGGTCATTCAGGGGAGACTACTATGTTTTTTATGACCACTTCCCTGTTTCCTGTAGTCAGATTATTCTCTTCACATGTCAATGAACGTCCATGTTATCTTTCTCGTCTCTTCTGTTCTTCTTCTGTATTTTATTTATTTGTCTTGCAAGCATAGTTAGGTCAAACTACTTGTCTGGTTAAGTAATTTTGTTGGCTGTCTTCCATGAAGGCTTACATACTTGACAAGATTGAAAACACATTTCATAAGTCTGAAGCTGGTTTTCCAAGTGATGTTATCCGTTATCGTTTCGTTTGTTTTTCGTTCTCTTATTCTGCTGACTGTTTTACTCTATCTTCTAACTATATTCTGAGTGTGGACTGAAATACAAGCACTGGTAAATATACTCGTAAGCCAAAAGACTGTTTCTACGTTTTCCACATAAAGTGGCCATTTATCAAGGGCTTGAAAAAAACAAGACGAAAACAATCATTCTTCTTTCTTCTTCTTCTTCTTCTTCTTCTTCTTCTTCTTCTTCTTCTTCTTCTTCTTCTTCTTCTTCTTCTTCTTCGTACGCTGTCAAACGTCAACCTGTATTTGTACGAAGAAAGCAGCAGTCATCCTGAGGCTGTCCACACTGCCATAGAGCTTGTCTAGTGTTGCCACTGGTGAAGGCCACATGTGCTTTCTCTGGTCCTCGTATATCGGGCAGTTTTGCAGCAGATGTTCAACGGTCATTTTCCCTGTACCACAAGTGCATTCGTCAGAGCCACCTATCTTCAGTTTATTGAATAGGTGGTACCTCAGTCTGTTGTGGCCTGTGCGAAGTCTGAAGACCACGACCTGCTCTCTTCTGTTCAACCTGTAGTAGGCATCATTTTTTGGGTAGCCAGTATGTTCTGTTTCCCATTTCGCCATGTATCTGGCCCTATTGAGCCTTTTGGACTCTTCGTAGGTCACACTATAATCTGGTTGTGGTAGTCTTGCACCTTCTTTTGCCAGTCTGTCTGCCTCCTCGTTGCCTTGGATGTTACAGTGGGATTGGACCCACTGTACCACTACTCTTTTTGGTGCGGCCTGCTGGCATAGTTGACAGAGTACTGCTCTTAAGTCATTAAGTTCAAATCCATTCAACTCCCTTTTGAGCATACGGACCTTCACAAATACTCGGCAAGTCTTCCTGTTATGCGCCTTTATTTATAGCTCCACTCGCGTCTTTTCTGCAGTCTTAAGGTTTTTCGACTTCCATTTTGCGTGAGTGTTTAGATCTTCTCCACTTCTTTTGCCCAGTGGATTCCAGAACACTGACCGCCTTGTACTGCTATCAACTGGTTTCGTAATGTGTATCCTAACCCTCGCCAACGCTTTCTCGTTACGTCAAGTCCTGCTGGAATATGTCTGGTTCTTTCCCACAGTTCTATATTTGAGACTATCAAAACCATTTTATTCCCTCAATTCGGCAGAATTCTCTTGTCGTCTTTGATATTATTTTTTTCTCTTTTCTATGTCCTCATTAATATTAACATGTGCATATTTGTTGCCCCTAAAGGAGTAGACTAACATCTGGTCAGGCAAAATATACTGATCAGATATGTTAGTCAGGGCCAGACAAAACATACTGATCAGATATGCTAGCCAGGTTTATGCAAAACATACTGATTAGATTTGTTAGTCAGGACTAGGCAAAATTTACTGATCAGACATTAGTCAAGGCCAGGCAAAATATTCTGACCAGACATGCTAGTCGGTCTAGGCAAACTATACATACCAAGACCCCCACATCAACTTCCTCGTAGTCCTCCTTCGAAGCAGGTTGTTCTTTCTGGCAGTATAGCTGACGAGGTGAGGAATTGACCTGATCCTTGTAGTAATGAGCGACACGCATATCCGCCAAGCATAGCACAAGTGCCTGGTGATCACGGTCGATCTTTATCAGCACTCTCAGGATATGAGGAATGCTACTGCAACCCGCAACTTAACGTCCTTTGCAGGCATGAGTAATATAACTCATTGTGGTCATTCACAACAACAACAGCAGCAACAACAACAACAACAGCAATAACAACAATATCCTTTGTTCTGATTGATTTTGTCAAGTTAATGTCCCCCATGTCCTCATTAATAGTATTATGTATCGTGTATTTTCCTGTCTTTATCCGATGTTATCAATAATAGTATCCTGTATATAATACTCCTTGTCGAGACTGATATTTTCCTGTCTTTATCCGATGTTATCAATAATAGTATCCTGTATATACTCCTTGTCGAGACTGATATTTTCCTGTCTTTATCCGATGTTATCAATAATAGTATCCTGTATATACTCCTTGTCGAGACTGATACTTTTCTGTCCATACCCCATATTCTCATTGATATCGTCCTGTGCATATCCCATGTCTTCATCAATTTTATCATGTTCATATCCGATGTCCTCATTGATAATGTCCTGCCTACATCTCATGTCCGCATCGATATTGTCCAGTTCACATCTCATGCATGGTTTGTTTGATAATCCCCTCCCAGTATCTCATGTCCTCTTTGTGTATTCGCTCTGTTTGTTTCTTCAATCCTCTGCCTTTATTGCCCCCGACTATTCCGCGCGTACTCTCTAGCTATTATTTTCGGTCCATACACAACTAACTGCGCCTCGTTATTCAATCAGCTACGCGATTGGACCTTTTATCTCTCTCGCTGTCTCCATACAAAGTATGCATAGTTTTCAGGCGTTTAGCTGGTCCAATGGTTGTCTATCCTCTTCTTTGTATTTGTCCTGTATTTATTTCTTTCACCATTGAAATTCTCATTCTGTAAATATTTCTCTTTCACGACTTTGCTCACTCACGCATATTTTATTCTAGAATACAGTTGCCATCCTAAGCTTTTGTTTTGGTTGTTTTATACCTCTCTGCTTCTCTCAGTAACTCTCTTTCTCACTTTCTATCTCTCAAAATGCATATATACGTCCCCGCATGTCTGTTTGTGTTGTGTATGTATCATTCGTTTGGGCCTTCAGTTAGTTCTCTTTGTGTTTTCGATGAATTGATGTCTTTATCCGTCGTTTTTTATGGATATTATCCATGGAAGGCTGCTTGTCGTTTCCGATATTGTCCAAATGGTTTATTTTTAAGAGATGAAATTGTGTCTGCATAGTAGACTGCCGTCGGGGTGGAAGTGTTGGAAACAGCAGTGTGGTAGAGTCGATCGTTTTGTGAGAGTGTGTGATGTGTTTAGTTTTTCTTAGTTTTTAATTCATTCTCTAAGAGTAAGAGAGTTGAATGATTAGAGGGGAGAGGGTGGTTGGATTTAAGGAGGGGTCTGGATTTAAGGTGAGGGCGGATTTAAGGAGAAGGTGGATTTGAGGAGAGGGTTTTTGGATTTGGGGAGGGGTGGACGGATTTGAGTAGAATAGGAATTTGAAGAAAGAGTCTATGGATTTGAAGAGAGGGTGGTCGGATTTGAGGAGAGTATGGATTTGAGGAGAGTATGGAATTGAGGAGTGTATGGATTTGAAGAGAGTATGGATTTGAGGAGAGTATGGATTTTATGAGTATGGATTTGAGAAGAGTATAGATGTGAGGAGAGGGTAGATTTGAGATGATTATAGATTTGAGGAGAGTGTGGATGTTAGGGGAGGGTGGACGAAGTAGAGAAGAAGTTGGATGAAGTTATTAGAGAAGATGATGAAGGAAGAGTTTTAAGGAGCGATAAGAGGATGCAATGCATAGAATATGGTAGTTTAGAGGAGATGGTGGGGAGATTAGACCGTTTAGAGGAGATGGTGGGGAGATTATACAGTTTAGAGGAGATGGTGGGGAGATTATACCGTTTAGAGGAGATGGTGGGGAGATTATACAGTTTAGAGGAGATGGTGGGGAGATTATACAGTTTAGAGATAGTCCCATAGCAGACATTGTTATCGGGGATGAAGTGTTGGAGCCTTCATTGTAGTAAGCCACAACTTTGATAGATGTGGATGACCAGTTCCCTTCCTCGCTGCCTGCTGCCTTCCCCTAACCGTATCCCATGTACCGTTTTACATCGACTGGTGCTGCGGTCGTGGGAGTTGAAATTCCACAGAATAAAGTCCCTGATACGATCTGTTAAAGGAGTTGTAAAATATAATCCGAACAGGCACCACCAAACATAGGAAAACGACCACAAACACCGGAGCGAGTCGAGAGCGCAGCCGTTTAGGCACGACCATCTTAAGTGTGAAGATATAGATATTTTAGGAGATAATGGGACGATTTGATATATAATACAGAGATTAGTAGAGAGGATAGAGATTAGATGATAGGAAAGAGAGATTAGAGGAAATGATACAGATTTTAGATTAGAAGAAAGAGAGATTTAATGCATACAAAGAGGGAATAGAGACCAAAGAATGATTTTATGAATTTTAAAAGAAGAGATACTATAGAAGAGGACATCGCGATTAGAAGAGAGGATTGAGAGATGATGGATGAAGAGTATGGGCGGATGGAATGGGTGGAGAGATCGGAGCGGAGTATGGATGGATATAATATATGTTAAGGACCCAGCAGCATCCGAGCTCTTGCCCTTAGGCCCAATGTCATGTAATGGTAAATAAACGTATGTGTTAATTGTTGTAAAGTGCCATGCAAAGTGTTTCATGTATCTGGCCTCGAAAACAGAAGCATTTCCCGAACATCGTCAAGGGCCGATCACATAAAGGAGACATTAAAGGAAAGGATAGAACGATTAGAAACGAGAGTAAGAGAGATATAAGAAACTCCAGCAAGCGGTTCCACGCATGATCCCTCTCTTCTATTCTCCGTCTGCACCTCTTCCAGATGTCAACCTAACCTGTGCTATTTGAAGTCTCCCACAGTGCGTAGCCTGGAAGGAGACCTCCACGCTTTGGTGGGTAGAGGGTCGAGTTGTTATGGAAATGCCAGCTAAGATAGATGGTTACGTAAGTGTAGGTGTGCAGTTAAGGATGGCGTGTTGGGTGGAGGATTGAGAAAGCGAGAGGTTCAGCGGGAAACAGACGTGTGTGTTTATGTGTGTGTGTGTGTGTGTTTGTTTGTTTGTTTATGAGTGTGGTTGTATCTCTTTGATTGTGTTTAAGGGTATGTGTATGTGTGTGTGGGCGCAAGATTATGTGTGTGTTTGAGTGTGTTTGTGTATGTATGTTAACGTGTTTGTTTGAATGAGTGTTTAAGTGTGTGCGAATATGTTTATGTGTGTGTTTCAGTGTATGTTTGTTTGTGTGTTTTGATGTATGTATGTTTATCTGTGTGTGTGTGTTTGAGTGTGTTTGTGTATGTATGTTCATGTGTGTGTGTGTGTGTGTGTTTAAGTGGATTTTGTGCGTGTGCATGTTTATGTGTGTGTTTGAATGTAGGTGTGTTTGAGTGTGTGTTTAAGTATGTGTGTGTCTGTTTGCGTGTGTTTGAGTTTGTTTGTGTATGTGTGTGTTTGTGTGCGTATGTGTTGGTTTGAATGAGTGTTTAAGTGTGTGCAAATATGTTTATCTGTGTGACTATGTATGTTTATGTGTGTTTGTGTTTCAGTGTCTTTGTGAAGGTACCTTTATGTGTGTGTGTGTGTGTTTGTATGTTTGAGTGGGTTTTGTGCGTGTGTATGTTTTTGTTTGTGTTTGAATGTATGTATGTTAGAGTTTGTGTTTAAGTATATCTGTGTGAATATGTGTGTTTGAATTTGTTTGTATTTGTGTGTGTGTGTGTGTATGAGTGTGTGTGAGTGTTTGAGTGTGTTTGTGTATGTATGTTTATATGTGTGTGTGTGTGTGTGTTGGAGTGTGTGTATGTTGTTGTTGTTTAAAATGCCCACACTGAGTAGGTTACTCGTATGAACGCCCTGAAAAGGGCGTCAAGTGACTGGTTTCACTAGCTTTTTTCACATCTCGAGCGTTCTGATGAGGGTAGACCGGGGTCCTCCAGGCGGCTGTGCTATGCTTGGCTTCATCTGCGTATCGCTCACTACTACAGAGATCACGTCGAACCTCGCCATGTTAGGCAGACTGTTGTCCTCGACAACAGAAGGTTTCCAGGACAAAGGTGAGGGTCTTGGCCAGTATATTTCTCCTGACCCTGGCTAACATTCTCTGATCAGTGTGTTTTGCCTGACCAGACGTTAGCCTCATCGTCCCGTCAGGTGAGGGTCTTGGCCAGTATATTTCTACTGACCCTGGCTAACATTCTCTGATCAGTGTGTTTTGCCTGACCAGATGTTAGCCTCATTGTCCCCTCAAGTGAGGGTCTTGGCCAGTTTATTTCTCCGGGACCTGGCAAACATTCCATAGGCAGTGTCTTTTGCCTGACCAGACGTTAGCCTCATCGGCTCGAGTGTGTGTATGTATGTGTATGTGAGTGTTTTATTTTCTCAAGCCTTATAATTACCATGGGATGTGGTAGTCGATCGCATGTCGAACCCTTCCTAGTCACCTCTTACGACATATCTGGCAGGTGACAGTCCTACGTTGCATTGCTCCGCTTTCGCACTCATGTAACGCACTGACGTTATTTTCTATTGATGAGGGCAATGGGTCACGGGCACTATATTACGTCGCAGTTTATAATGAAGACAGGATGTACCTAAATGATATTCGAAAATAAAGAAGATGGCCTACTTGAAAAACCTTCAACCGTAGCTTGCTTGTGACCGCTCAAGCGAAAATTGTGTTTGAGTCAAGGGCATAAGACCTTGATCTCTCTGGTAGTTTGTGGAGTGTTCTTTTAGGTAACCAAACAGTACGGTAAATGTCGGTGAAGAAACGGGTTTACAGAATGGTGTAAGGGGTGCATGTTGTTGTCGTTGTCTGTTGTAGGAAGCGGAGGATGTTGTTGTTATCTGGTGTAAGTCGCCTATGTTGTTGTGCATGTATTACCCGATACAACCTGAGATCCAGAACATATCAGGCACTAGTACGTCATCCCAGCAGGCAGAGTCTTCTTCTTCATTTTTTCTTTTTCTTTTCTTTTTCTTCTTTCCTTCTTACTCTTCATCTGCTTTTCTTCTTCTTCTTTTTTTCTTCTTCTTCCTGTTCTTCTTCTTATTCTTCTTCTTCTTCATGTTCTTTTTCTTCTTCTTCCGCGTTCGTCCTTAAAACATTATAACATTGTTTCGTAGCTTACATCAAGGCTGCGACATTTGCATCCTTTGGCCCAACAAATCTGATTTCAGCTGACATTTGTTAATACCAGATTGGACATTCCACTGCGATTCTTAACCCTTGGCCAGACTACACTATTGACTAGTGCAGTCCAACTCCAGGGCCGTCACGTGGAGGCGGAACAGACTCTTGGTCAGCTCTGGTTTGATGTCTCTGACGCAAGTAGTCAGCTACACGTCGCTGCTGCATCTTGGCATCAGGCAGTGTCTGATTTAGCAACTGAGTGTTATAAGTTCAGGGGAGACGTACATTAATATAGCGGTAGCTAGGGAGACATGTTGATCTGTCGAGCAGTCATAAAATAAACTTACGTATGGTATGGTTCGTAACCAGAAATTGGTAGGCTAATTACTGGCTCATCTTCGTGCAACTGGAGGGAAGGGAGATATCGTTGGGAAATCGTAAGTTGTAGTGCTGGCGCTTTGATAGGAGGCAGGGAGAAGTGATACACTCTGATAGGAGACAGGGAGAAGTGATACACTCTGATAGGAGACAGGGAGAAGTTGTGCACTCTGATAGGAGGCAGGGAGCAGTGATACACTCTGATAGGAGACAGGGAGAAGTTGTGCACTCTGATAGGAGGCAGGGAGCAGTGATACACTCTGATAGGAGACAGGGAGAAGTTGTGCACTCTGATAGGAGGCAGGGAGCAGTGATACACTCTGATAGGAGACAGGGAGAAGTTGTGCACTCTGATAGGAGGCAGGGAGCAGTGATACACTCTGATAGGAGGCAGGGAGAAGTGATACACTCTGATAGGAGGCAGGGAGAAGTGATACACTCTGATAGAAGGCAGGGAGAAGTGATACACTCTGATAGAAGGCAGGGAGAAGTGATTCACTCTGATAGGAGGCAGGGAGAAGTGATACACTCTGATAGGAGGCAGGGAGAAGTGATACACTCTGATGGGAGGTAGAGAGCAGTAATACACTCTCATATGAGGTAGAGAACAGTAATACATTTTGATGGGAGGCAGAGAACAGTAATACATTTTGAAGGAAAGTAGAGAGCAGTAATACATTTTGATGGGAGGTAGAGAGGAGTTATACATTGATAGAACATCTGAGTGGTTGGATAGAAGAGCGCTTTTTTGTCAAATGGAAGGTGCGTGTTCGGTCTCCGTTATCTATTCCGTCGCGGAGGAAGATTATCGTCTGGTCAGGCAAAATATACTGATCAGACATGTTAGTCAGGGTCAGGCACAACATACTGATCAGACATATTAGTCAGGGTCAGCCAGAACATACTGATCAGACATGTTAGTCAGGGTCAGCCACAACATACTGATCAGAAATGTTAGTCAGGGTCAGGCACAACATACTGATCAGACATGTTAGTCAGGGTCAGGCACAACATACTGATCAGACATGTTAGTCAGGGTCAGGCACAACATACTGATCAGACATGTTAGTCAGGGTCAGCTACAACATACTGATCAGACATGTCCGTCAGGGTCTGGCACAACATACTGATCAGACATGTTAGTCAGAGTCAGGCAAAACATACTGATCAGACATGTTAATCAGGGTCAGATAAAACATACTGGCCAAGACTCTCACCTTGGCTTCCTAGTAGCCCTCCCTGGAAACGGGCTGTTTTCAAGGCAGCCTGGCTAACGAGGTGAGGGATCGACGTGATCCCAGTAGTAGTGCGTGACACGCATATGAAACCAAGCATAGCACAACCACTTAGATGACCCCGGTCCACCTTCATCATTACGCTCGTGATGTGAGGAAAGCTACTCCAACCCGCCACTTAACGTCATTTTCAGGGCGCACCAAAGTTTAACCTACTCATTGTGAGCAATCTCTAACAACATCTATTCCGTCGTAAATAGGCAGTTAACTTACCGATGTACAATGAAAGGCATATGTGAATGGAACATAATTTCACCAGAAGATGAGGTCTTGCATAATGAAATAGTAGCTGTTACTGGAGGCCTTGAGGGTTGGTCGACGACTTAGATAGAGCGAAGGCAATGTGGGTGGAAGAGCCGGTAGAGTACCGGGTTCAACCTCTATTCTCAAAACCACCCAACGTAACCAGCTATAAGTGGGTACATTACTTATCTTCCTCTCTCTTTTTACCTCAGTGTTTCATTTTACTCTGTCCAATAATCACACTCTCGCACAACTTTCACACGCGCCCTCAGGGCGAGGCCTTCCCATTGCACTTTGGTTTGGCTGGGTTCTGAGAGCGCACAAACCTAGCATAGGCACATACAGACGCACACATGCATCCATGCACTGGTTTATGCGTCTTAATATCGCACAATGGACTACGGTCTGGGTGGAATAGGCGCGCCATCACCAGTAGAAATTAGTGAGGCAAACACGAAAAAATAAAAAAAGGTACACATTCAATCAAATATGTCTAGCATAGGTCCTTAACAAATACTCGCCAGGCCGTTTTGTCATGCGTCATCATTACCAGCTCTTCTCCGCGTCTTCCCTGCCATGTTTAAGTTTATTTCGGCTTCTCGTCTCCACGAGTGTTTAGGTATGCCCAATCACGTCTTTCCCTGAGAATTCCAGAACAGTGACTGTCTAGTAATGCATTCAGCTGGTTTCAATAATGTGTATCTTGTCCATCGACAACGACTTCTCTTTACGTTTACTTCCTCTGATATCTGCCCGGTTCATTCCCACAGTTCTCTACTAGTGCCTGTATCATATCTCTTGATTCCTTCAATTCGCGCAGACGTCCATTGATGACAGCTTGGACATTGTTAGTTGTACTTCTCTTTGTTCCCGACGTCACGAAGCCATAGAACAGGACGGACTTGAAATTGGAGTTGAAGATATGTGTTTTTGTGGTGGACTTCTTTCCATCTCCACAAATTCCCTAAAGCAATAAAAGCCCTTCTCGCTTTTTCAATTCTTAATTGGATATTTTTATCAGTACTTCCAAGTTTGTCTTTATTACTACCAAGATAAATGAATGAATCTATATTTTGTAGTACCGTGCCTCCCAGCATAATCTGATTATCATTAGATGCTTGTGATGTCATAATATGTGTTTTAACTTCCAGGCATGGCGGCAATGAGCTGTACTGGCTACTGTCGTTAGACGTCGTGGGGAGGTGTGACTTTCTTTGTTTAATATTTTCTAGCACACGAAAACCCGCTGGTGTCAATCTCAGTATCTGTTACCAATAGTATGTTTTTGGGACTTGTGGTGATGGAAGCGTAAATTAGAGCAAAGTAGACCCGCAATCTGTCCGCATTCACCATCTGTGCCGCGCCGCTGACCACATAACCAAGACCTGTTGTTATGGCCACACCTTTTTTTGCGACATAATCTCTGTGGGGCAAGAATCCCTAGAATAATTTGAGTAGATTTTGAACTTGAATTTTGCCTGAGCAGTGGCCGTTAGTCAAACCCTTTTCCATTTCCAAGTACTGACGGATTGTTAATGTGTGCGCCACTGCACACGGGTGTCTGATCTTATTACTCACGGGGAAGCCTTCAAAATTTACACCGTGATTTGAACCCAAGATCTCCAGCACCCGATGCGAACACCTTACATCGAGACCACTTCGTCCCCACTCGACTGAACTGGCTAGACTACTTTAAAACAACAACAACAACCCCCCCCCCCTTCCACACACACATAGCACTGGCACATAAATATATTCAACACTAGATCCCCAAAGACAGTGTCTTCCATGAAAACACTTGCACGATCGCATTAACATGTTGAGGAACAAGAGCCAAATTGTATGTTTGGGAGAGAAAGACACAGTTTGACATGAGACAGGCAGGGAGGGGTCATGAACGTTGACTAGAAGAAAGACTTAACAAAACATCACGTTTGGGAGTATGCATTCCGCTCCAACAAACACGATAGCTGTGTACTTGTGTAGGTTCTCGACTTGCACACACTGATAAAAGCCGGTATGTAGCAGTTTGATGGTACGGTTAGGACAGGGAATGTGAATGCATGAATCTGTCTGATGTTGCTTGAGGTCTTTTCTGGTTGATTGTAGGGAAGTGACATTTGTTTTTACACATACACTTCTTCGTCTTCTTCATTTTCTTCTTCTATCGTTCTCAATCGTCCGCTACCATGCCCAGGAAAGAGCTTTGCTAGTAGCAGGATGTAGTCAGGAGAACGGAATTCGTCGTGTCGTAGCTTACAGATTTACTGCCATATTTCTCTCTCTCACTCTCTCTCTCTCTATCTCTCACTCTCTCACTCACGCACACAAACTTTATTATAATTATGATAAAAGACTACAACAACTGATCTACAGTGTTTAGAACAGAGAGGAATTCGAGGTGACTTAATACAAGCTATTAAAAAAATCAACGTAAAAGATCAATTCGACTATACCAAGTTTTTCAAAATGCAAATATTACTACAAGAAGGCACAGCTTCAAATTGATTAAATACAGGTCCAGATTGATGAATGCTTGGAATGCATTGCCACAGTATGTGGTGAAGAGGCAGGGTCTATTAATGTATTAACAAATAAATTAGGTGCACATAGTATTTTTTTAGAATTGGTAGAGAGGAAAACATTGGTTGTATACAGACTCCGTAGAGCCTTCTGAATAAACATAATGAAATTTGGTTTAGTTAAGTTATTTTATTTTTCCTCTGATGATCTACTCTGACATTTGGTATACTTTCTGGGGAGGACGATGCTGCACAGTAAAAGAGCTGACAGCAGCTTCCATCTAGCTGCTTCCACCAGGGTTAAAGCTGACCAAGACGCTATTTCGCCTCCAAATGGCGGCCCTGAACACATGATGCACTAGTGTGGTCTGGCTAAGATCGTCTGGGTCGCAGTGGGAAAGTAAAATACGGTATCCAAAAAAGCCAGCTGAAATCGGTTCGAAAAGGGCAGATATCGCAACCTCGCTGCAAACTATGATACAGCGTCACAGCGTCCTTTTGAGCACGAACGCAGAAGACGATGAAGAAGAACAAGTAGACGAACAAGTAGAAGAACAAGCAGAAGAACCAGTAGAAGAACCAGTAGAAGAACCAGTAGAAGAACCAGTAGAAGAACAAGTAGAAGAACCAGCAGAAGAACCAGTAGAAGAACCAGTAGAAGAACAAGTCGAAGAACAATTAGAAGAACCAGTAGAAGAACCAGTAGAAGAACCAGTAGAAGAACCAGTAGAAGAACCAGTAGAAGAACCAGTAGAAGAACAAGTAGAAGAATCAGTAGAAGAACCAGTAGAAGAACCAGTAAAAGAACACGTAGAAGAACCAGTAGAAGAACCAGTAGAAGAACCAGTAGAAGAACCAGTAGAAGAACCAGTAAAAGAACACGTAGAAGAACCAGTAGAAGAACCAGTAGAAGAACAAGTAGAAGAACCAGTAGAAGAACAAGTAGAAGAACAAGTAGAAGAACAAGTAGAAAAACCAGTAGAAGAACCAGTAGAAGAACCAGTAGAAGAACCAGTAGAAGAACAAGTAGAAGAACCAGTAGAAGAACAAGTAGAAGAACAAGTAGAAGAACCAGTAGAAGAACCAGTAGAAGAACAAGTAGAAGAACAAGTAGAAGAACCAGTAGAAGAACAAGTAGAAGAACAAGTAGAAGAACAAGTAGAAGAACAAGTAGAAGAACAAGTAGAAGAACCAGTAGAAGAACAAGTAGAAGAACAAGTAGAAGAACCAGTAGAAGAACCAGTAGAAGAACCAGTAGAAGAACAAATAGAAGAACAAGTAGAAGAACCAGTAGAAGAACAAGTAGAAGAACAAGTAGAAGAACCAGTAGAAGAACAAGTAGAAGAACCAGTAGAAGAACCAGTAGAAGAACCAGTAGAAGAACAACAACAATACAAAGAAGAAGAATAAGAAGATGTAGAAGATGACGAATTATTCTTTATCATATATTGTTTTCGTTCTGACATCTAGTTTTCCTTCTTACATCTAATTTTCTTTCTTACATCTATTTTTCTTTTTCACATCTAGTTTTCACACCTTCATCTAATTTTCTTTCTTACATCTAGTTTTCTTTCTAACATCTAGTGTTCGCCCTTACATCTAGCTTTCATTTTTACATTATGTTTTCTCTCTTACATCTCTTTTTCTTTCTTACATCTACTTTTCTTTCTTACATTTAGTTTTCACTTGTACATCTAGTTTTCACACCTACATCTATATGTCTTTCTTACTTCTAATTTTCTTTCTTACATTTAGTTTTCTTTCTTACATCTAGTTTTCTTTCTTACATCTAGTTTTGTCTCACACATACATCTAATTTTTTTTCTCTCTTTCTTTCTGTCTCTTACATATCCTTGCCAATTTTTCTTATACATCTAATTTTCTCAATTTAATCTAGTTTTCTCTCACATTTACTTCTAGTTTTCTCTCTTTCATCTAATTATCTCTTTCATATACATCTAGTTTTCCCTCTCACCTCTAATTTTCTGTAATAACATCTAGTTTTCTCTCTTATATACTTTTAGTTCTCTGTCTCAATTCTAATTTTTTTCTCTAACTTGTAGTTTTCTTTCTTACATCCGGTTTTCTTTTTCATATACATCTAGCTCTCTCTCTCTCTCTCTCTCTCTCTCTCTCTCTCTCTCTCTCTCTCACATTCAAGATTTCTCTTACATATACGTGCAAATTATCTCTCTAACGTCAAGTTTTTCTTTCTTACATCTTTTTCTAATGTTATCTCTAACATCTAGTTTTCCCTTTTACATCTAGATTCCTTCTTACGTTTACTTTTCTCTAACATCTAGTTTTCCCTCTTACATCTAGTTTCCCTCTTACGTTTACTTTTCTCTGACATCTAGTTTTCCATCGTACATCTAGTTTTCTCAAGCATCTAGTTTTCCCTCTTACGTCTAGTTTTCTCTAACATCTAGTATTCCCTCTTACATCTACATTTTCCCTTTACATCTACTTTTCCCACTTACCTCTAGTTTTCCCTCTCACATTTAGTTTTATTACGTCAATATGTATCTCACAAATGCTTCTAGCTTTCTCTTTTACATCATTGTCGTTACATATACGAGCGTACTTCTAATTTTCTGTTACATGTGCATCTAGTTCTCTGTTTCTCACCTTGTTTCCTCTTTTTCACTGCACCTTCTCTCTGCCTCCCCTCTGCCGCCTCAGTGCATTTTACCACTTCAGACGAAGTAAATATAGAATTAAATATGAACTGTATCTGAATGCTGCAGCTTGTCAAGTTTGTAAAAAAAAGCAATAATTTGACCACCTGAAGAGGATGCCTGACCTTCATATGCACCAGTAAGCGCAGAGGGTAACACTTGTGATTAGATCCAACGGCGTAACCATCTGATTTTGGGGCTGAACACACCTGAGAAGTTCCAGTCTAGATTATGACCCCAGTAATGGAGGGAGAGCCCAGTATAAGCTGTATTCATTTAACGGTGGACGTTCACTTTGGTGGAACGTGGCATTCCAATAAAATGGGCTTCCTTGTTCGGGTTGTTGTTGTTTATTGTTTGCGAATGCCCACAATGAGTTGGTTACACTTTTGTGCGCCCTAAAAAGAGCATTAAGTGGTGGGTTGTCATAGCTTTCCTCACATCCCGAGAAGGTGGACCGGTGTCTTCCAGGCAGTTGGGCTATGCTTGACTTCATCTGAGTGTCGCTCACTACTACGGGGATCACGTCGAACCTCACCTTTTTAGCTGGACTGTTGTCCTCGACAACAGCCCGCTTCCAGGACGACCAACACGGAGGTCAGGTGAGGATCTTGGCCGGTATATTTCTCCTGACCCTGGCTAACATTGTCTGATCAGTGTGTTTTGCCTGACCAGACGTTAGCCTCATCGTCCCGTCAGGCGAGCTTATTAGCCAGTATATTTCTCCTAACCCTGGCTAACATTGTCTGATCAGTATGTTTTGCTTGACCAGACGTTAGCCTCATCGTCCCGTCAGGTGAGCGTATTAGCCTGTATATTTCTCCTGACCCTGGCTAACATTGTCTGATCAGTGTGTTTTGCCTGACCAGACGTTAGCCTCATTGTCCCGTCAGGTGAGCGTATTAGCCAGTACATTTCTCCTGACCCTGGCTAACATTGTCTGATCAGTGTGTTTTGCCTGGCCAGACGTTAGCCTCATCGTCCCGTCAGGTTAGCGTATTAGCCAGTATATTTCTCCTAACCCTGGCTAACATTGTCTGATCAGTGTGTTTTGCCTGACCAGACGTTAGCCTCATCGTCCCGTCGGGTGTGCGTATTAGCCAGTATATTTCTCCTGACCCTGGCTAACATTGTCTGATCAGTGTGTTTTGTCTGACCAGATGTTAGCCTCATCGTCCCGTCAGGTGAGCGTATTAGCCAGTATATTTCTCCTGACCCTGGCTAACATTGTCTTATCAGTGTGTTTTGCCTGACCAGACCTTAGCCTCATCGTCCCGTCAGGTAAGCGTGTTAGCCAGAATATTTCTCCTGAACCTGGCTAACATTGTCTGATCAGTGTGTTTTGTCTGATCAGACATTAGCCATATCGTCCCTCCTTGTTGGGTTAAATTTGATTTATACTGTCTTCAGTTTGGTGTGTATCGAGAGTATACCCCCCATATAGAGTATGTTTTCTGTAAGGAGCGAGCGAACCCAGTTTGATGTATATTCCATTTATAGAACACCTAAATCCAGTTTAGTGTATGACCTCTTTAAAGTGTATGTTTCCTGAATGGAGTAAAAATGTGTCGTTAACTTTAGAAGGTTCGGTAATGTGTCGTTGACTTTAGAAGGTTCGGTTATGTGTCGTTGACTTTAGAAGGTTCGGTAATGTGTCGTTAACTTTAGAAGGTTCGGTAATGTGTCGTTGACTTTAGAAGGTTCGGTTATGTGTCGTTGACTTTAGAAGGTTCGGTAATGTGTAATTTACGTCAATAGGTTCGGTAATGTGTAATTTACTTCAATAGGTTCGAGAATTTGTCAATGATTCTAGAATGGGATATCTGGTTTACAGGGGGGTTTCCAATTTATAGAAGTTCAAGTGGTCCTCTAATTTATGGAAGAGTTTAGGTGGTCCTTTAATTTATAGGAGAGTTCAGGTGGTCCTCGAATTTATAGAAGAATTCAAGTAGTCCTCGAATTTATTTTTGACTTAAAGTGGCGATGCAATTCATATTTAACTTAAGGTAGACCTCGAATTTATATTTAATTCAAGGTTGCCCTCGAATTTATAATTTACGTAAGGTAGCCTAGGATTTATATATGATTTCAGGAAGCAATCAAACTTATATCTGACTTCATCTAGCCCTATAATTTATGTCTGACTTTAGATAGCCTTCTCATATATATATGACTTCAAGTAGCCCTCCAATTTGTATCTGACTTAGAGTAGCCCTCAAATACATATCTGATTTCAGATGGTTCTCGAAAACAATTGATCTCCAGGCAACCCTCGAATTTATGTACTTAAAAGGTTGTGCTCGAATTCATATTTGTCTTCGGAATTTGTCTGGAATTGAAATCTGACATCAGGGGTCTTGCAACTGAACATTGTGTGTAGCCACTATTTTAGTAAAATGTCATGTCACAACGACACAGCCACATGTTCGGCCTTTCTGATCCATCAGAATCCCAGTAACAAATGCAGGGCTCGGGTAAATCCTTTTATTATGCTAATAATAAAAGGTATGTTTATACACAAGATAGTGCCAAAGTAGACATAAAGGATCAAGTATCAGAGACTTTATTCTTTTTGGTCGCAGCTTGTTCTGAGGTCGGGTGATCAGTTGCATTCCCGGTTGTCGTGGTCGTAAGTGGAATACACGGTTATAACTATGTGGACTGGGTCGTATTTAGAGCTTTTATCGAAATCAAGACTGTTTGTCAGGAAACATATATGCACACTAATCAGTCGATCAGGTACTATTAATGAGTAAATAAATTATCAGCGCTCACTGTATTGAATGTAAAGGGCTGGGAAAGAAAGGCCGCTTATTGCTGCATACGCCACACAGTGGAAAGGCTCGGTTTTTATATTACTACCAGTAGAATAGGATCCTCTCTTACATTAAGTTTTGAAAGGCAAGGGTACCAGTTCCCAAAACCGCTTTGCCACCCTCTCCTCTGTCACCATCTTCTCCTCCACCACTCTTTCCTCTACCACTCCCCCGCCACTCTCCCCTCTACCACTCTCTCCTCCATGACGCTCTCCTCCACCACTCTCCCCTCTACCACTACCCTCCGCCATTCTCCCCTCTACCACTGTCCCCTCCACCACTCTTTCCTCCATCGCGCTCAGCTTAATTGTATCCAAATTAACTAGGCTCATATATATGGCGCCAACGACAGTGCTCCAAAATAATATTGTTTTTGCGAACAATAATAATTATCAAATGCGACTAAGAATCAGGTTGTTAGAGCGATTGCTTCTCATAGCAAGGTTGACGGGTTCCATCACGATTGTCGACGCGTTTGGGGAGAGAAGAATTACGTATGGTCAGACAGAGACATGTTGATTTGGCATGTCAGTCAGGGTCAAGTGAAATGTACTGGCCAAGATCCACACTGCACTTTCACGCGTGTCTCCATGAAAACGAGCTGTTTTCATGACTGCGTGGCAAACGAGGTGTGGAATCGACGAGATCTTCGTATTAGTGAGTGATACACAGATGATGCCAAACATAGCGCATCAGCATTAAGGACCCCGGGACATCTTCATCACCACGCTTAGAATGTGAGGAAAGATACTGCAACCGGCCACTTAACCCCTTTTTCAGGGCGCACAAAAAAAGGAGTTTTACTCACCGTGGGCATTCAACAGTAACATCAACAACAAAATCAACTTCAACAACAGCAGCATCAACAATAGCAGTCCCGAAGCGCTAACATAGCCAAGCTATATATGGGTACCTGGTTTGTCTTGATGTTAACAAACCAAGAAGTGAAAATGTCCAGCATTATGATGCTTTCATACATTCTGTTGGCTCTGTGCAACTTTCGAAGAAAGCCGATTGGGGACTTATCTGCTTGATGAAAGACAGTGTCGCTGCTGACATCCCCGGTGAATACTTAACAGCGTCCAGTATCAGAAAGGAGATCAAGGTAGTGACTTCAGCTTCGATGTACCTTCCTGTGTCCTCTTTAAATGACGGCCATAACCGTCTCTGACTCTCAATCTTCGATTCAGAAGGAGCAGAAGGACTGGATGTGGCGTGAATGGATAGTGGGCATAGAGGCCTTGAACCTCAGGGCCATGTTGGGATTTGTGGGAATACAAGAGAAGGCATCCTGACCACAGGGCACCCACTGGGGAGACATTGACAATGCTGGATGAAGACACTGCAGTATATGAACCAGCAGTGCATCGATTGCATAATCTTGAAATCATACGAGGGTCCAGCATAGAGAACCGCATGAGAGGACGGAGGATAAATGTGTGTAGCCCGTGAGCTACAGAAAGCATTAGTATCCACATACATGACTTTTTGCTGAAAGAGTCTAGCACATATGTGTCTGCCCGGAATGCAGTGACGTCGATGTATACCAGAACAGTACCTGGTTTACTGGTAAAATCATTTGAAAGCAGGAGATCTGCGCATTCATCCTGACAACATTAACACGATGAGGTCAAGTGTAGCAGCTTCTGCCAGTAGAATGTCGCTGAGGGATGATTTTATTCAAGAACTGAAGTCAGTCGTTTACCTCAGGAGCTTTATTGGCAAACTGGGTAGTACGAAAAGGGGATATGAACCTGGAGGAATTAAAAAAGATAGAAGGGTTTTCATTTCGCTAGTCTTTATGACGATGGCGTGTGATTGGTTTGAATACCAAGTTAAAGGTTTTCAACTCTAGTGCGCAATCGACGCAGTTTATTGCTCTGACACATGGCGAACTAATAGGGCTCTGAGAATGGCGATACAGACTTTGATCAGCTTGTATGGGCGCATTGAGAAAATGAGATGTTCGGAGAAGGTTACGAATGTGAATATGTTCACCGGACTTGGCAACTGCCGGTGGAGAGTCTCATTCGAGGTCACGGTTGTCGCTGGTAAGTTCATATATTTAGACGTCCTTATGGGGCCGAAGCTGCAAATCAAGGTATTGGCTAACAGCAGCAAGCGACTCATATTTGACTTATTGCAATCAAAGTCAGCGAACGAGAGTTGACCAAAAGCTTGTACCGACTCCAAGCGGTGACTCTGGACGCAGACTGCGCTAGTCTAATCTGGCTAAGATAATAGGAATAATATCGGGAAGAAGAACCCTGGAACCAAACACGGCCGTCAAAATCGGATGTGTCGAGCTGAAAGGCGTAGATGTCACAGCCTCGTTGTGAACTACGACCTAACATTTCGGCATTTTCCCGACGAACGAGACAATGAAGAGGAAAACGTCACTCTTTATCATAACAAGACAGGCTCTGCCTTGTGCTCCACAGAGCAGGAGGACCTGAAGCAATCCACGACATTCGTGGTGGAAAGAGGAACTCAAATCAACTTCTGAAAAAAATATGAAATCGTGCGATGATCAGTGACCGTAGGCTTGGGACAAGAAGTTGACAGTAATTTGCTGAAAACTTCTACTCCTCTGAGAGTTAAAAGGTTGTTGACAGATTAATTGATTGATTGTTGACTTGAATTAAACGAAAAGTAGCGAAAAGTCACCTAGTCAACGCCTCCTCTTCCCCCACCCCCCATTTCTATTCAATCATAAATGATTTAGGTCTATTACAGTAAAATCGGAAACACTTCATCCCCAGCAGCAGTCACATCATCTGAACTACATTTTCCTTTCTTCATTAAGCTTCTTCGTTTGTTTGTTTGAAAATATAGTGTCCATATTGACAATGTTGTCTCTTGTATGCACTTCTCTGTCTTCTGTAGGCCCGAAACGTTTCTCTTCCAGTGTTATTTCTATGACCAGTGGGTTTTTCTATGAATATCATATTCGGGTCAGTTCTGAAGAATGTGCTCTAGTGTCTGAGGTGCCTGTCCTCATGTGCACACACCTGACTTGCCAATCTTCAATTGTGTGTACATGTGGCTGCGAAGTCGGTTGTGTCCTGTTCTAAGACGCAACACAACAGTTTTGTTTCTGTCTGTCCATCTTATGGTATTCGTCTTATGTTAATGTTGGGGACCTCTGATTGATTTGACCATCCTTATCTTCTGTTGGTATGTAACTGGTACATCTGGTTGCTCGTCTGCAGCACCCTCCTTTTCCAGTCAGCCTACTCTCTCGTTTCCTGGTACTCCATAATGGGAAGGTATCCACTGCATGACAACTGTGTGCTTGTTACTCAGTTCACACAGTAGAGCCTGTAGATCTGATCAGTTTCCCAGACTTAAGTCTTTATTTATTGAGTTCAATTAATTCAGCTAACAGAGACAAGGGAGGTTGCGTAGCCTATGAGTCATACGTCCGTTTCACAATCCCAACACAACTCGGTTCGAATCACGCTCGTGCCGAGTTTGGCAGACATAGTTTCTTTTCCACATAAGGAAAGTAATGACAACCGACCGGACTGCACATTTTCTAAAAGCCAAAAAAAATATAGTCAAACAGGTTGAGAGTTGTAAGAAGCATCGTCCTGCAAAGGACAGGCTACATACTGGACTTCTTTAACAGAGTCAGAGCGAGAAAGATTTACATCTGACAGAAATGTAAAACAGCACCTTTATATTAATTTACAAACGCAGAATGTAATGCTTGGGACCAATCATGAATGTCTCTAAACTTAATCGTCACGCATCACTATAGAGAAGAAAACCAAAACAATATGGATTGACTGTTTTGAAGAAAAATAGAAGCACAGAATGAGTGTAGAAAGGTTTGCATAGATGGGGGCACAACAGACAATTGTTCCTCCCGGTGACGTCTAGAGATAAAAGGGGAATTAAGCAATGATATGAGAATTATTAGGCAGAAACTATTTTATATGTACGGTTTGTGTTGTACGTCGGGAATAATTTGTTATTAAACTTTATAATACTAGCTGGAGCCATATGTGTGCCCTGGGCATCTGACTTTGTAGTTACGCCACTGATTAGATACCATTATAGTCCTCTAGAGATCATCAAGAGATTTGGATACTCAAATAGCGTGACGTAATTTGTAGAAAGGAACATGCCTTAGAGAGGAGAAGAAATAGTTGTGTATGATTAAGTTATGGCAAACTGCACACTAAGATCATGTGTGTGTGTGTCTGTGCGCGCACCCGTATATTTATATACACACACACACACACACACACACACACACATTTGTACGACGAGTGAGAGTCATTAAATAGAAGCAATTTTATTATTGAGTTCATGGAAGAGTGTGTACAACGGACAATCCTTATTTCAGGACACACAATGGCTATTTAGCAATATTCCATATAAGGTTTGGGACGATCAAGCGGTGTGCGCATGTGCAAAATATTTACAACACTACCGCCCCCTTGTCGATTTAAACCGTGGAGAAAATGGAAAAGTTATATGTTAGTTTTGTTTAATGATCAGTGTGTGTGTGAAACTTTATGTAAACTACAGAAGAATGAAGGTTCGGTATAGAGGCAGTTGTTTGAGTCAGAGACGATTCTATGAATTGGTAGAGAGATTACCAAAGGGCAGACCTAACATCATTGATGAACTGCGACATGGGAGAACACGAAGCATAGTAACTGACACAGTGGAACAGCAGATCGACCAGCTAGTCTGTGGCATCAGCAGAGTCACTATTGATGAAATAGCCGAAGATTTCAACACGAGTCACTGAGCTGCGTACACAATTATCTATAATGATCTTAGTTGAAGGACGGCGTGAAGCAGATGAGCCTCAAGGCATCTGACAATGAGGTCATGGAAGCGGTGCAGAATTGGTTGAAGGTCACTCAAAAAACCTTGTCTTCTAGAGGACATCCACAAGTTAGTGGACAGGTGGACAAAGTGTGTTGCCAGGTACGGGGACTTTGTCAAAAAAATAACACATTAAAGATTGCCCATTCGCACTCTTGTACACATGCTTTTAAATAAAATGATGTTACTTAAGGACTATCCTCCCTCATGTATGTGTATATATATATATATCATCAGCATGTAGCATGCCCTTTATAGAACGTCGCTCCCATCACAGTCTGTCTGAAAGAAACTCGTTCTCTTGCTAAAACTCCAGTCTCCACCAGTCAGACCTAGGCATTCCTGAATATCTTGGTGCCATCGTCTTCTTGGTCTACCCCTTCCTCTTTTGCCTGGCACCATACCTTCCATCACCGTTCTCTTAAGACCGTTGTGTCTCTTGATGTGACCAAAGCATTTTCATTTTCAAGCCAAATTGGAATTGATAAACCAGTTCTCCTCTATGCTCAACTCTTGCCGAATGTCTACATTTGTTTTTTTTCTCTGTCCAGGGCATTTTGAGGATCGTTCTGTAACATTTTAACTCGAAGGATTCGATTCTTTGTCTACAAGTGTTGGTAATCGTCCATGATTCACAGCCATTAGCTGCCACAGGAAATACACAGGCTCTCAAAAGTTTTAGTTTTATGATTTTGTTTGATGATCTGCCATAATTTCTTCAGGTTGTTCTGTCTCTGCATTGCCATGGCTAGTCTTCTTCTGATTTCTTTCGAGCAGTCGCCATTTTTGTCAATTCTGGAGCCTAGATATTCAAAATGTGTGACCTGATCTATTTCCTCACCACCCACTGTAAATTTATGCTGACATTGTGTTTTTTCGTTGGTCATTATCTTTGTTTTATTCATGTTTATGAACAGGTTTTGATCTTTACTTAACGGCTGAAAGTAGCTGCTCTAGCCCTTCTGCACTTCTTGATAGTATGCCTGTGTCATCTGTGTATCGTAACTCTGGAATCTCGTACCCTCCCCCCCCCCCCCCCCCAATCGTAAATTGGTCGAAACTTTCAATGTTCTCGTCTTCTCGAACATTTCTCATTATACATTCCGCATATATGTTGTACAGATAAAGTGACAGGATACATCCCTGTCGGACTCCCTTTTGTACTGCAAACCAATCTGATGTTTGCCCAGATACTCGGATAGCGGCTTGTTGATCTTCGTATAATGTTTCAATGAGATCGACTAAATGCAAAGGAAACCCCATTTCCTTCATTATTCTTCATAGATTTGATGTTTTACCGTGTCGAAGGCCTTGGTACCTATAATATGTATACATATATATATATATATGTCATGTGCGCAATAATCGCCATACGCATGTGACGCATGCGATGTTATCCCTATAATCATTTGTCATCAATAGATAACGTAACTTAATATCTTCAAATTGGTTTAGAAGACTCCTCAGAGTATGTATACAACCAGTTCCTTAGAGGGTGGTTAATCGATGTGCGAGTCCATCTTAATAGACTCAAACACTAGAGCAGAGTTGACATGTAGCCTGTTAGGCGCCATTAATGTTGATGAATAGTTCAGTCCCCCATTGACATGACCTAGGCGTTGAAAGGCATCCAACCGCTCTCTAACTCATTACAGATGTCCCTGGACCGAAAATAATTGGAGAACCATTTACTTGAACCACTAGGACGTCGAATGTCGCATTTACCATTCGCTGTGCACCGCCTCTGCTACAGTTGTTAATGCTGAAATCCATTATTTAATTAAGGAATAGTTTGAACGTATATAAAGTTATTACACGGTATAAACCGCGCTTAGCAGTTTGCGTCTGACGTCAGAGCGGGAAATGGCGGCCAATGGCGGCCATGGCTTGTGGGGGCTGATTTTGTTAGTAGGCTAAAAATGGGACCACGATTTTGGACTAGTGGACTGACGGAGCAGTGGCGCACGAAACAGTTGTGAGCTGAGCGTTTGATAATAGTGGTCAGTGGAGAGGTGGACAGAGGGACAGCCAATAGTTGACCAGCGGACAGTGAGACCGTGAGCATGACTAGAGTTTGCACAGCGAATAGTGGAAAGACTTACTGCGCACCAGCGGCGGTAGAAGTCTGGACGCGCTAAACGGTCTTTTTTCAGCGTATAATTCTTCATAATGTGGCCAAGGGATTGTGAGCTAGCTATACAACCTCAAAATACCAAGCTCTAATCACGTACATTGGTCTTGTCAATATTCCTTTATGCTTGTGAGAAATGGACAGCTGACATGCCGTGGAGGATACAGGCCATGTAGATGAGATGTTTCTAAAGACATCTAAACGTCACATAAAAAGACCGAGTTACAAATGAAGCAATACGAGAAAGAACTGAAACAGCAATATGGCCTTTTGCAGACCTCTTGGTAACGGTTAAAAGACGAAAGTTTTTTTTTTTTTTTTTTGCTTAGATGTTTGCCTCACTAGTTTCTACTGGCGGAGGCGCGCCATTTTCCACCCCAGACCGTAGTCAATTGGGCGATATCAGGACGCATAAACCAGTGCTTGGATGCATGTGTGCATCTGTATGTACCTATGTTAGGTTTGTGCACCCTCAGAAGCTAGCCCAACCAAAGTGCTATGGAAGGGCTAAAGCAAATACGATCCTGCACGGGAAGGTGCAAGGCGGACGGCGAAGAGGTCGTCCCAAAAAAGAGATAGGGGGACAACATAAAAGAATGAACCAATCTCAGACCAGAGGAGGCACAGACATTGGCCGCCGACAGAGAGGGGTGACGTTGGATTTTGTGTCTGTCTTCATGTGTGCCCCAACGACATCACAGGTCATGGGATGGCTTCATTTAAATCACGTAGCGCTACATTTTTACAGACTGGGCATGCCGTTAGTTTTCTTTGTTTTTTTTTTTCTGGTATTGTCATAGAATAACCGATTATACCAGCCCACAAAGGTGTAAATAGGTACAAAGTCAGAAGAACATTCAGGGCTTCAGAGGAAGAAACAGAGTTTGTTTTCTGTGCGTCGGAACCTTCAACACTGCACATATGTGGACGTCCATATGCAATGAAGTAGTTCCAAGAAGCGTGTACCCAAGTCGGAGTGATCTAACTTGCTAGACTGGGATTACAGCGTGCCTGAGTTCGAGATCACGGACGGACAGAAGCATATCCGGGACGTGGTTCGTGCCCGGAACGACCGCTCCTCCAGTAAACCTAGCAGTAAATGGGTTCCTGACGTATGAGTTGGTGGAGGTAATAACAGCAAGGAAGGGAACTGGTCAACCCTACCTCACATGTCATCCGGCTTAGAACATGAGGAGTTATCTCCATCTACAATGGCAGTTGTTGCCATGACAACTGACTTTAACCTTTCAGGTCCGATGGGTCAAGGTCCACTATTATCTCCACTTTGTGTTTTGTTCGTCTTCCCAAGCTCATATTGTCCTGCCGATCCTATTCCATTGAGTGTTCGATTCAAGTGCTAGACCACTTCCTTATGGCGACCCCTAACAGTACATCACATAGGTTACGGTAATATATTTTGAATAAACAATATATGACAACAAAGCAAGAACAATTTCCATTCATTAACTTTCAATGGACAGCATGCATGAAGAGCGCAATGTCGTCCATTCACCTTTACAATGATCATGCTATGTTTTAAAAAACAACATTAATAACAATAATAATAATGATAATGATACATGTGCTTAAAAAACGCACAAGCCAGAAGAAATTACGTAATGTCATTGATCTGAACGCTTAAGTTACTGCAACGTGGGCAAGTCAGAGTAAAACAAGAAAAACAGAACATAATATGTGCTAACACGTGATACAAGGAAACAAAAAAGAACAGAATAATAGTACAGTTGATAATCTATGAAGATACAGAGGTTTGGTGTTTGTGAACTTGATGTTGCTAATCGAGAACACGGTATAGTTAATTTGTCCAATAGGGGCTCGTGAGTAGGTCAGGCGTAAGGAGGTTAATGGCATGAATGTAGTGGTTATCTAATACAGGCGATATATGCAGTGATAACGAGAGCAGTTATTGACTGAGATGTTTGGTAGAAGAATGGATGGGTCAATGGATGGATGGACGGACATGTGGATAGATGAATTTTCAATGGGGGCTGGATGGTTGGATAAATTGGCTGTTTGATGGACGGAGTGTGGTTTGATATGTAGATTGAGGAGTTGATTCGTGGATAAGATGACGAATGGATGGATCGATAAATGGATGGGTTGAAGATTGAATGAGTAGGTGCATTGGTGGAACGATAGTTCGATGAATTGGTGGTTGGATAGTGTTTACGATAATGGTGGTGTTGAATACCCATATTGTGTGAGATTACTTTGTTGTACGGCACGAAAATGGCGATAAGTGGCATTTACAGTTTATTAAAACATTTTTTGGTCATTTTTGCTTTCGCCTTATTTCTCTATTTCTCAACTCGCTGTGCATTGCACTACGGTTACTATTATGCGAGTGTCGGTCCAGTGCATCCGACTTCGGCATGCATTTTATGTAACGGTCTGCTTTCTACTGCATTTTTAAAGGGTTTTCTACCCAAGGATAACGCCGGTGCTGTGATAAGGATCGAACCAAGCACTTTCGTGTTGTTAGCCATGTCACTTAACCACTAGCTAACGCCGTTCCCAGCAGGTTGCAGGAACTTCCCTCAAATCGCGAGCGTGCATATGCAGGTGGACCAGGGTCCTCTATTGTGTTCTGCTTGGCTTCATTTGCGTATCGCTCTCTTCTACTGGGATCATGTCGATCATCCACCCCACTGACCAGGCTGTCATTAAAATAACTCGTTTCTAGTGAGGCCTGCATGGAAATGAGGTGGGGGTTTTGGCCAGTATATTTTGCCTGAACTTGACTAACATGTCCGATCAGTATATTTTGCCTCACTCTGACTAACAAGTCTGATCAGTATATTTTGCCTCATCCTGACTAACAAGTCTGATCAGTATATTTTGCCTCACTCTGACTAACACGTTTTTTCAGTATATTTTGCCTCACTCTGACTAACAAGTCTGATTAATATATTTTGCCTTACCCTGACTAGCAAGTCTAATCATTATTTTATGCCTCACCCTGACTAACAAGTCTGATCAGTATATTTTGCCTCACCCTGACTAGCAAGTCTAATCAGTATATTTTGCCTCACCCTGATTAACAAATCTGATCAGTATATTTTGCCTCACCCTGACTAACAAATCTGATCAGTATATTTTGCCTCACCCTGACTAACATGTCTGATCAGTATATTTTGCCTAAGGACACGATAGACTTCTTTCCCATTGAACTGATGATACAATGGATATAAGGATTTATGTATAGAATGATGGTGAATCGATGTATAAGAATGAGGAACGTTGGATGAGAAGAACGGGTGAATGTTATAATAAATGGATGAATGTATGTATGGATTCGGTATATGGATGAGCTAAAGGTTTACGGATGCACGAAAACATTGAAGGGTTGAAATATTATTTGAGACAGCTATCGAAGGAATGAACAAGCGTTAGCGTGTGAGCCAACGATATACGACGTGAGATATCGAGCTATTGAACAAATAAATTAAAAAACAAATAGATAAATGGACAAACCGATACAATGGATCTGTGAATTAGTACACGAATGAGGGAATGAAATAATAAAATATTAAATGAATATTTGTAAAAATAGAAGAATGTCGAATGAAAGAATGTACTAATGTAACGAACGATTAATTTAATAAATTGATGATTGAATAAAGTATGTATAATTAATATAAATAAAAAATTAATGAGTGAGCTAACGCATGACTGAATGAGTGAACGAATAAATGAATGAATGAATGAGAAAAGGAACGAATGATTGAAAGAGTTAAGAAATGCATGCAATATTGAACAAATGAGTTAGGGAGAGGACGAATGCATTAATATGCCATCACATAAATGAATTAATGCATTTTTGAATAATTGTATAATTGAGTGGACAAATGAGTGTACTAACGAATGTATATTTGGATGAATGAATTAATGAATTAATGAATAAATGAATGAATGAATGAAAGATGATTGAAAGATTAAATAGTTTACTGCAATCAATAACAAATCACTGCAATCTTAAAAAAAATGCATTGAAAATTATTAGTACACCAATTCATTAATTTGGCTAACCAAACGTTTATGGTCTCACCGTCTTCTCCCTTTTCATCTCTATCTCTTTACCACTTTCTCCCCCTCCCTCCCCCATCTCTTCTCTCCCCCTCTCTTCTCTCCTTCTCTCTCTCTCTTTATCATCTCATTTTGATGTTGCTTCAATGAACACAAATTCACAATTTCACAGCACTTTATATATATATATATTAATGTATAATTTATTTATGTATTAGTTATCTTTTTATTCCTTTTGGGAGAACAAGTCGGGAGTGTTGCTAATGTCTATTTTTTATCGATGTTTTTTTATTGTCCCTTATTTCTCAACATAATTTCCATAAATACTGATACATTTATAGTTTTATAAGTGCAAGAACAGGCCGATTTGGTTCATTGTTTGTTCGTCCGTCAGCAGTCTGAATACCAGCTGTAAGTACACTCTCTGAAAATTGAGTAAACCATGCATTATGTTGTAGACTAAACCACGAGAACATCCTATCGCAGCTGCTGCACTGTCCATCATCACTCGCCTGTCAGCTCGAATCAATTCTCCTCCCCTCGCACATATACCTCTGTTACAATTTAAACAGGGCCACCAGGTCTGGCTTCTTTAGCAATATTTTAGCGTTTTTTAGAATATGTATCGATCCAGTTGTGCACCACTTTGCACGACAATTACTTTTCACCGCAAACAGCAAGCATTTCGTTATGAATATTTTTTTGCAGAAAGTCGTTTCCAATAAAAAAAAACCACAACAGCACCCAGTATTTTTAAATGTACACTCTTTGAACGTTGGCGCCGCTTTGTGTTTGTGCTGCGCATGTGCATGCGATCCCTAGTATCTGTCACCTACAGTAATCACAAAGATTGGTCTCGCTTCCATCTAATAGCACATTTATACATTACGAACTTCATTTCTCTGCTATCCAATATCAGTGTGTGACCGACGTACTTATTCCGCTACTATATTGTTTGTCTTGTTTATAAATGTTCAGTTCATGTTTACTATATTGTGTTCTCTTTGTGTGCATTCTCTTTGTTATTGAGGAAACAAAATTAATTAAATGCACTTCCATCAACACTGGTGGATGTTTATGCATATCTCTCTACGTGATATCAAGTAGCCTCAAAGACACACGATAAGTCATACATTTTACAAACAATGTTGCTGAAATAAATCTGAATGAAGAACTGTTCAGAAGATGAAGTTGCACCTATTTGTGAAGTAAAATAACACAAGATAGAATTTCAACAAAAGACAAATTTCACTTGAATTACTTTAACCTCTTATTCCTTTAACAAACAAGCAAGCACTTGGTAATCAAAATCAATGGGCAAGCACGCAAAGATCAGGCTGTGTAATTCGAAATAAATATCAGTGCTAACAAATGGATGAGAATGCTGGAAAAAGGCAAAGAAACTTGTAAGTAATATGAACGCTTTTGAAAATAAAAAAATGTACAACAATGGAAGAATTGTAAACATATGTGGCAATAAAAGAAAACGCCAACCAGAAATATGTTATCCATCACATGGAATGAATAAAAGACAGTGGACATACATTGGGTATACCCTTACAATAAATAACAGCAGACACCTATTACAGACAGGGAGTAGACTACAGATCGCAGCAGAAGGAGAGGAAAACCAAAAGAGACCCCTCGCAGAACGGTCATCAGAAGGGGCCAAATTATGGGATATATAACATCTAAGAATTTCGGAGAGCCTCATCGTTCAAACTGGAGAGCACTTGTTTATGCTTTATACGCAGCGCTTCAGGAATATAGACATAGATAGTAGTAGCTTAGGGGTGGTGCTATTCTGTCGTCGCCTGAACGTGGCCCAGGAGATCTCCCTGGACGAATGTGGCATCTGAAGAGATGAGTGGTTAGAGAGCTTGTTTGCCACGATGAAGCACCCCGGTTCAGTCACGGATCCAGACTCGTTTCAATAAGTAATATTCAACATTATTTGAAACTGCAGAAACATGGTCTATGAACAAACAATTGGAGAACGAAATAGAGGCCCTCAAAATGTGGCTATACAGAAGACTGTTTCGCATTTCGTGAAAAAATAAAACACAAAACGCGATGTCCTGACGAGAGTAGGCATAGATAGAGAACTATTGACAGGCATTGAATTTCCAAGTAAAATATTTGGTTATATAAAAAGACACGACACTTTATTGAAAGCAGTACGCAATAAGGGGTGGTGGGAGGTTGAAGGTAGGCGCACATCAACAGATAGACTGATGTCAGTCTGGCAGAGTGTTAGTTGCCCTTAGCAAGCGATAATGGAGATATTATCAAACGGTTTTGTCTTGATGATGTAACTTGCGCTGTATTTTGATTATACTGAGCAATAAACTGCGCTGGTCATCGACCTCACTCTCTGGTCCCGAGCTACTTTGAACCAGTGGCAAGACAAAAGTCAAGACGACTGGAGTTAGCTTAGGATGCAGGTACTCTGGTCCCACCTCACTTGAGACCAGCATGCGCTTGAAATTTCCAAGATTCGAGCGCCCACCATTTCTCTTCGTCACTTTCAGAGAGGAGAGTGCCTTAACTTTCGACCACAGCGACGTAATCAAGACAAGAAGCATATTATATTGGAGGTGCGTTACAGATAACCTTCGCTGTGGAGACGGCACTTGAATTGAATTGGAATAAGTCTACCCATCTGTAAATGGAGTACATGCATTCACAGTTGAATGAATCAAGACAGCGTGGAAGGGAACTGCTCACCCCCAACAACTTTTCACCCCCACCTGAAACAAACACAATGTCAGACCCAGTACACATAATCCTCTTACACTTCATCTCCATCAGCAGTACATGCTTTATAACTACCACTTTTGATAATAAAAACTCACAACATAACTATCACATATTTGCGCCTTATTCTCAGATATGTGTCAAAATAGTTTCACGAACATTCCATCGACTTTCTGTGACATGGAGACTCGTGCAGGTCAATGCTACAACACAGTCTTGTGTTTAGAGTTCCCAGATCAGTAGCATACCAATATGTCGACAAAATATCGATTCTCCCTGAGCGCTTTTACCTGTGAATGTCTATAATGGTAGCATTACCATAACAGATTAGCGAAAAATAGCATAACATTTTTGCCATAAACAATAACATATTTGCAATAAACCAATCCACTGATACGACTTTCTACGGAGTGTTTCTTGTTCCCGCTTCTGATAAGTATTATTGTCCCATTTAGATAACACGAGAACATAGGGCTGTTGAGATCAGTCGCCACCGGGGCCTATTTTTGGGTCGTCTTACAGAATTCCCAGCCTCAAAGTAGGGGAGGGATAGAGTTCTCACTTATCGCGGCAAATGGGCAATTTTTGATCTGTCTATCCAGTTAGCTTATTGTTCAGAAAGAAATGGTGGGAAGATGAGATTTGGACACCTCACTTCGTGAATTGATGAGTATATCATTCTTCTTCTTTTTCTTCTTCTTCTTCTTCTTCTTCTTCTTCTTCTTCTTCTTCTTCTTCTTCTTCTTATTGTTTTTATTATTATTATTATTATTATTACTATTATTATTATTGTTATTATTTTTATTATTATTATTATTCGTATTCTTCTTCTTCGTTCTCAAACTCCTGCTACCAAACCATGAAAAAGGCTTTGCAAGTGGCAGGATGTTGTCCGGAGAACAGAATAAGTTATGTCGTAGTTACAGCTTGACTGCGATATATTTGCACCTTTCGGTATGGCTTTGTTGGGTACCGGGTTAGCCTTCCTTCTTCTATCTCTTTTCTTTAGCCAGTCTGCCCTGCTGCAGCCTGTTATCCATGATCACCAAATGGAGGTGATGTAGTGTCTTCACAGCTCCTGGTCACTGGGTCTGATGCTAGCAGGCAGCTATGGGTCGCTGGGTCTGTTGTTAGCAGGTATGGGTCGCTGAGTCTGATATCAGCAGATATGGATCGCTGGGTCTGATGCTAGCACGGAGCTTTGGGTCGCTGGATCTGATGTTAGCAGGTATGGTTCACTGGGTCTGATGCTAGCAGGCAGCTATGGTTCGCTGACCGATACAGCCCACTCACTGCTCATCATCTTAATCCCGTCCAAGTACAGTGAAGTTGGTTCTATCAACCATTTTTCATTCTCCTCCCCTTCTACCTCGTGTGGCTTTTAATACATGACATATTTGGTTAGAATGTAAAGTTTCTCACTAATAGTGTTCCAATTCTCTAGCACTTTGTCTCCACAATCTCCACCTGTGTTTAATGTTGTGTTGGTATAACTTCAAGTCCATTTTGTTTATCTTACTGCCAACGTACACCTTCGTATGGGTATGTAACTTGAAATACTTGGAATCCTGGTATTCAAACAGGCATGTTGCCAGGTAGCCGAAGGCTTCTGCTATATGTCGTAGTTAGTTTTACAACTTCCTGAGGCTTACTAGGCCTGGGGGAAGATACAAATAATTTTAGTAAATTTTTTTTACTAGAATTGTGTCCGGCAGCGGCTGTTAAGCGGCCCTTTTCGATTTCTAACTGTCAATGAATTTTTAACGTGCTCGACACTGAACACGGGTGTCCGATCTCACTACCCAGAGATCACGAGAGTTTTTACATGAACATCTACGTGAAAAAGTCACGGTCTTCACCGTGATTCGAACCCGCTACCTCCAGCACTCGAGACGGACGCCTGTCCTCGAGCCCACTGAGATCCCCCCCCCCCCCCCCCTACACACCCCCACCCTCCTCCGGATATGTCACTTAATCGCTTATTGTTTCAGTCTACCCAACGTCACAGTTAAGGAAGACGTCGTAGCGAGGAGAGGACTGTTCATCCAACCTACCAAAAGCTGAGATCTTTGTTCATTGAAGACCACAATATTCTACCATATTCACATTATCTCCCGTATGACAACCTTGTCAACCACTTCCTGTGGCTCATGCCCTCCTCACATGCCATCCTCACATGCCATCCTCACATGCCATCCTCACATGCCATCCTCACATGCCATCCTCACATGCCATCCTCACATGCCATCCTCACATACCATCCTCACATGCCATCCTCACATGCCATCCTCACATTCTATATTCACATGCCATCCTCACATGCCATCCTCACATGCCATCCTCACATGCCATCCTCACATGCCATCCTCACATGCCATCCTCACATGCCATCCTCACATGCCATCCTCACATGCCCCTCTTTTACTATTGCTGGGTGTTTTATAATGGCTAAGAGATAAATGCCGCTTGATCCTGCAAAGACTGCATAGTGTGCATACGAAATTTTCAGTCCACATCATGAAAAACAAAGTGTAATTGATTCACTCCATGGAACCGACACATCGGCTCTCAAAATTTCTGACAATACCGTAAAGCAGATATCTAGGTTTGAACAAATATCATACATTGACATACACTTTTTTCAATACGAAGTTTTCCTAAATTTATAAATATACCTATTTAAATATACATGTGTAACTTTGCTTAACGCCTGTATACACGTTTAGAAAACTCTGCAGAGTATGTATACAATCAGTTTCTTTCTCTTCACGTAATCTAAAAATTATGCACATCCAATCTATTCTTGAATACATTAATTGACTCTGCCCCCACTGTTACGTGTAACAATGCATTCTACGCATTCACCACTTTCGGACTAAAAAATATTTCCTAATATCTAATCTGGACATTTCTTTCATTAATTTGTAGTTGTGCCGTCTTGTTCTTGTAGGCGGCTGCACTTTGAAAAAAACTTGTTATTCTCTAAGTTATCGTTTAATGTGATTATCTTATAAATCTGTATTAACTCCAGTCTTGTTCTCTTTAAAGACACTGTAGGTCTTTCCTCAAAACTATAATTTTGGAATCCCACTATCAGTTTTGTCGCTCTTCTTTTATCCTTTCCATCATGTTTATATCTCCTATACGATAAGGACTGCACATCTTAACAAAGTCCTCCAATCTAGGTCTAGCTAATGCTTTATACAGTTCGACTAATCACTTCCTTGTGCTGTTTAGTGGTAGATTTACTTTGCACTAATATGTTTCCAGAACTCCAACATATTCAGGTGTGAATTAGTTAAAAGGAAAAATCAAAGAAACCTAGACGCTTCCAAGATTCGAACCCTAGTTCTCTTGACAAGTACACACGTATCCTAACTACTCGACCACATGCTTTATTTCATTATCATTAAGATAAGGTATGCAGAGTATCCTAACAAAACTTTGTAGTCGGGGAGGAAGTGTTATAGAAATTATTGAACCCAGTCTCAGTTTTTCATGAGCTGAGTTCGCCACTTCCCTTCCTCGCCGCTTTCCTGTAACAGTAAGATTATGTACAGCTGGGTCTACTAGAACACGTCGTTAGTGGGATCGAATTCGGTACTCCTTGACATAAGAAGCGATAGCTCTACCACTTTTCTACTGCGACCATCATTACCCTCGTTAGAGTCATCGCTCTCGTTATTTGAATCCGGATCATCGTCTGGTGGACAAATCTGGGAAGCCCGGGTTAAGTACTACGTCCGCGCGGGGTCAGGGTCACGGAACTTTTTCGTGCTGACCTTTAGAGGTTTGCATGTCAGCATGACCTTAATCCTGTGACGACCTGATCGTACTAGTTTGAGTGAATGGAAGTTATTGGCTGAGAATGGACGGAACACCGGTCGACCAATTTTATATATTTATGAACCTTCTTTTATTCGTGAAAGGAAATGTGTAGGATGGAGTCGAGAATAGGACCACTGCAACACGTGACATATATGGGGACGACGTCACCAGTGGTTAAGTGACACTGCTCACAACCAGAAGGTGCTGGGTTCGATCCCCATCACACCACCGGCCCTAACCCAGGGAAGGCAAACCCTTAGAAAATGCAGGAGGCAGCAGACCCTTACTTAACTTAACTTACTGAACGTCTTTATACTGGATTAGACGACTCTGCAGAGTCTCTATTCAACCAGTTTCATCTACTGTACCTTGCTCTAAAAGCTATGCGCATCCAATTTATTTTTGAATGCATTAACTGTCCCTGCCCCCACTACCTCCCATGACAATGCATTCCAAGCATTCACCACTCTCTGACTAAAAAAAATGTCCTAATATCTAATCTGGACCTTTCTTTAGTTAATTTGTAGCTATACGCTCTTGTTCTTGTGCGTGGCTGTATTTAAAAAAAACTTGTTCTAGTCTAATTTATCCATTCTTCTGATCATCTTATAAACCTGTATTAAGTCATCTCGAATTCTTCTCTCTTCTAGACCCTGTAGGCCGGTTTTCTGATTCTTTCCTCATAACTGTAATTCTGGAATCCCACTATCAGCTTTGTTGCATAAAATGCATGCTGAAGTCGGATGCACTGGGCCAACAGGGGCAAAATACAATCTAGAGTGCAACGCACACCGCCTTTGTGATTAGAGAAATATGGCGAACGCAAAATAAAACAAAAACAATTGACATTTTGCAATCAGTAGCGATTGGTAGTATTAGGAATGTTCACAAAGGGCTCAGTGAACTAGAGGTAAGGTGTCCGCCTCGGGTTCCGGAGATAGCGGGTTCGAATTATGGTGCAGACTGGGATTTTTTTCAAGTTGAACTTCTGCTAACAATTGTGAGGAAATTGTGAAACATCTGTCCTTGGCTTGTCCGTCAACCGTACACACCAAGTCATCAGTCACCAAAGGCGGTCGCCTCAAAATGAACATTCCTTCGTCCCTCATTGCACATTCTTACATGTTTTCACTAATTGCATAGCCACCATAAACTCTGAGAATGAATTTCAGTTAGTCGAAATTTGCTCTCATTAAAACAAAAAAGTAAAGAATTAGAAACAGTAAACCATAGTTGGCTCCCTTCAATGTCCCAAAACTTATTGAACGCCCAGAAATAACTTCAGGCATTCAACAAATATCACAACATGGCATATGTGCATTGCCAATAGATCGAGGAATCAAAAACAATACTTTCAGTGACGTATAATAATCATAAGTCAGTAGAAGTTACTTTCTTAACAGGCCTCGTGTCGTCCAGCCCAATGCCACATTTAGCCTTCGTTGTGCCCTAAGCTATTTAAGGCTTGAATGCATTTTGTTAAAACATAAAACTCCAAGGTCTAACATAACTTGAAAATAGATATGCCCTTTATTGAATCATACACGTCTGGGTTCAAGATGCTGATCAGCGCATGAGCTGCAGCAGTCAGCGAACCATAGCTGACTGCTATCGTCAAAGCCAGCGAACCGGAGCTGCCAAGACCCTTCTACACCTCCACGCGGTGATCCTGGATAACAGGCTGCAGTAGGGCAGACTGGCTAAGGAGAAGGGGTCGAAGAGGGAATGCTGACCCGGTACTAAAAAATGCTTGCTGAAGTCGGATGTGTTGGACCGAAAGGTGCAAATATCGCAGTCAAGCTGTAAACTACGACACAACTCATGCCGTTATCTGGATTACATTCTGCTACTTAAGCCTTTTTCTGAGTTCGATAGCGGGAGATTGAGAAAGAACGAAGCCAAACCAAGCCATACACGAGTCCAGCAGAGGAAGCTTCTGTTTGGATGATGCAAGGATGCTAACTAACAGCGGGCTACATGAAATATCACTATCTGCACTCTTCGTCATTTGCTGAGAAGGACTGAGCATCTATAGGTCTGTCCGGCGTTCAGTGACGTTCAGTAAAAACGTAAAAGGCATGTCTTCTTCAGAACGTCGCTTATTACAACCATTTTGACTATTTGACTTATGAATTTCTTGGCAAGTGTTTAGTACGGTATAATGCCATTACTTTTCCTTTCGTGGAACAGCGATTTCACAGAAATGATTTCCTTTGGCTTCAATTTTCTACATAGTATAATCGACCGTCGCACAATCCTCATTAACATACTCTTACGACATATCTGGCAGGTCAAAGTTTTAAACATTCTTTGTCCCTCTCCCACTCCCTTTCCAATGACAATTCCACTGGGGCGACATGATTTTTTCTTAATAATTTTCATATAAAAACGTATTTTTCATTGGTATCATCCGCGCCTGTCCATGTTGATTCATTTGCTTTCTCGTGTTTACATTTCGTATATATTCCCCCTTCAACTTGGGATACCTGGAATCCATTTATTGAAACATGCAGATGTATGCCTGCTAATCAGTGGTGTATCTTCAATTTGTGCTGCCTGGCCGCCGTAAGCTGAATGAAACTCCTATTATATATGTATGATAGTAGGGGAGATGTAGGTGGCTAACTTGGCCTGGAGGGGGGGGGGGGGGGAGATAGGTGACTAACTTGGCCTGGGGGGGGAGATAGGTGGCTAACTTGGCCTAGGGGGGGGGAAATAGGTGGCTAACTTGACCTGGGGCGGGGAGATAGGTGGCTAACTTGGCCTGGGGGGGGGGGGTGATAGGTGGCTAACTTGGCCGGGAAGGGGGTAGTAGTGGCTTACAGCCGAGGGGAGGGGAGAGATAGGTGGTTAACTAAGCCTATGGGTAGATAGGTGGCTTAATTGTCCTGGGCGGGCTACCAGAGAAGATACTTTGCTATCTTAGCCTGCATTCTGCAATGAATGTAAATTGGCCGACATCCTTCAGATGTTAGAAACGAATCACTGCACGCTGATCAACTCTGGACGGATTCCGTATCACACCTGCCATATTTTCAACGGTCTACTGAAGAAACTATGAGTCGGAAGGTAATGAAATGTTGCCAACTTGACGGTTGGTATGTGCTGTTCACATCAGAAATGACGTCATCATGCGCATCGCACATATGTTCACTTGGAGCAATTAAGTCCGGTTTCATTTGAATACGCCTCGTACTATTGTATTAATTATGTGAACAACAGCTGTAAGTCTATACAGTGTTGTGAAATGTATTTTATACATTTTTAAGTTAAATCCTGTCTGTTTGAAGAAATTATGGAAGTCCACAATAGTATTTTAGAAGATTTTCGGACAAATATATTTGCAATGAACAAATGATGTTTGAAAGTGATTTTAGAAACTGGTTTTATAGTTTTACATTCTGATAGTGAGGATTAGCGCAGTTGTAGAGTTGCCGTTTTTCGTTGTAAGGTGCTGTCTCAATTCACGCTACCGACAGCTTCAGTCGGGCCAGGTGTAAAAGGGTACCTGGCTGACGGATAAAGGAAGGATATAGGCAGCAAGGAAGGGAAATGATCACCCCGATCATTTCAAAGCTGTCGATTAGTACAATGAAGGATACAACACTTCACCTCCGACGGCAGTGTCTGCTATGGGATTACCTTTACCGTTTTGCATTCTAAGAATGTAGGAAACCTTGGGTCTTAGTCTTAGTCAACCTATACTTCTACGGGGGTCATGCGGCTGTGCTGGTCGCAGCTCTGGCGTGAGCTGGATGTAGCCGGGAGAAGGATTTCCTGATCAGCGGGCTAGGCTCGAGCAGTTTATTATTCCGCTGCTCTCGGACAAGTGCCGCTGAGAGTGGTTAACCAATGTGCAAATCCATCTTAATAGACTCAAACACTAGAGCAAAGTAGACCCGCAGCCTGTTAGGTGTCATCTATACTGCTCTTAACAAACCACCTCACCATGGCCGGTGTTATGTCATGTAACACAGTTAATCGCCTCTTAGTGCATGCTCTCTTTGGGGCAGTGTAACTATTCTTGTCCGTGTCTTGCACCAACGCCCCGGCGGGCCAATCGGGACACAGCTTGTATCAGGTAAAAGTATACGCCACTACTTACCTACCGTTAGTGCGTTCTTTTTGTGACATTTCTTTCTGCTGCTCACTTGTTTCTGGGGGGGGGGGAGGTAGAGGGGGAGACAGATGGCTAACTTGGCCTGGGAGGGGAGGTTAAGTGCTAACTTTGTCTCTGGAGGGGAGGTGTATATCTTGGTCCGTACAGAAGGTAGGTGCCTAACTTGGCCTGGAGAAGGTAGGTGGCTAACTTGGCCTGGAGAAGGTATGTATCTAACTTGGTCTGGGGATCGTAAGTGTCCAACCTGGCTTGATGGAAAGTAAGTGCCGTTTTTGGTAGAAATTTCATTTTTCGTGAAATATTATTTTACTCCACGTGGCGTCCAACACCTCGCTAGTTTTTCTAATTCTGCCACGTCCTTTCGGCCGTATCCACGTCTGATTACACATTTCTGCAGTCCATTTATTACCGGTTCATGGATCACAGTGTCAACATCCAAAATACACCCAGTCTTCAACACCAAAATATCAGCCTATCAATATCCAATGTCAACACTGTTGGTTTCTTGAGGCCAAAATGTCAGCTCTTCACTCCCGCAAGCCACAACATAGCCAGGACTGTAGATTCACACAGGCCCCCGAAGTAATTATGTAAAAATGCATACTGGCTTCTAAATAGCTTATGGGATAAATATATATGTGGACATTAATAGACATAATGAAGAGCAGATTGGGATGGCCTGTTCCAGATGATAGTGTGGCACTAATGACTAATCACTAATGGAATATTTATGAGCTGGAGCGCGGGCTAGTGGACTATTTTTTATACTATTGAATATAAAGGGCGTATGAATATTTGTTATTGGCCAAGTTTAGGTTAGGAAAAATATGGACGAAGATGGAGGAACAGACATAGACGTTAATGTCAGGATAATAACGAAGTCGGACTTTCTTTCGTTGAATTGTGACTTGAACTTGAGTTGTGCCTAAGGAGGGGAACATGTGTTCACTACATTCATTCAAACATGTTGAAATGGTCAGCTAGTAAAAATTGCGTTTCAAATGAGTTCAAGCAGAAGCCATCATACAATGAGCGAATGTAGGTGAAGTGATAATGCGTCCTTTAAAGGGCATAGAATGGTCGCCATTTGTTTATCGTGAAGAATTTGAAACTTGGCAGTTTCTCCTAGAAAAGAACGTTCTACGTTCAATAGGAATGCTGTTGTTTTTGTTGTTGTTGGGAAAGTTATTTAATGGTACTGAGTTCTTCACTGGTGACAAATTTTCCTATGAGCGAGTTAGCAATGACCCGTGTTGCGATGGAGGTACCAAATATTGGATTCGGGGGCCAAAAAGTACAGTCAATGAATTGTTCGTATTCGATTGTGAAGTACCGTGTAATCGAATACAATTAGATCAAAGAGCGGAAGGAACATTTTACCCTTCAAATGTATAACAATTGTTTGTTTCAATTCCTTTCTAACTTGTTAAATTTAAAAAAAATTATATTCGCTTTATTTCTCTATTCACAAATGGCAGTGTTCGTTGCACTATTCTTTTATTTTGCGTCTGTCATACCATTGCATCCGACTTCGGCTTTCATTTTATATAACGGTTTTCTTCCTCTTGTATCTTCTAAAGGTTTTCTTCCCCGGGTTAACGGCCAGTGCTGTGGTTGTGGCGCGAACCTAGCACCTTCGGTTACCCATGCCGTCCCCTTGTTGAGATTTAAGATATAAGATAGTTTTAAGATTATGGTAGTATTAAACTGACTTTGGAATGCATGCTGAATGCTTGAAATTCACTGTCACGTGAAATAGTGGGAGCAGTGTCAATTAATGCATTCACGAATAGATTGGATGCACATATGTTTTATAAAATGTGAACTTAAAGAAACTGGTTGTATACAGACTCTGCAGAGTCTTCTAAACCCTTAAAGTTTAGGAAGCAGTCGTTGATGACAAGCAATTTGAATCTGAGTTGTTCACTATTGACGACAGTTTGGTCATCTTAAAAGATGAGCGTAATGTCCATGTTGTTCGTCAATCGTAACCAACCATTTTGTCAACATTCACTGTTCGTATGAATTTGAAAAAGAACTAAATAAGCCAACCGTGGCCCGCAATTGTCTGTTGCTCTTAGTACAAGGGAATAGAACACCCGCTATCACTGGGGTGAAGAAGGGTTGATTTAAGATAACTTGCGAAGCGATCGTATCTGTACAGTTTTATTTATTATTGATGCCTCATGTTTCTGAACACCTTCCCCAATAGTGCTACGCCAGTCTGTGTGAATGCTGGCGATCCTTTCCCAGTCAACATGGTTAATAGCGCAATGGGTTAGTGATATCTTAAGCATGTCCTTATACCTTTTCCGTTGTCCTTCACTTGCTTTCTTGCCATTTTGCGTTTCACCATAGAGAAGTTCTTTAAGCACACGATGATGCGACTTGTATACCACACGGCCTGCCCATCTCAGCTGTCAGGTCAGGTCATGTCATCCCGTAACCGGTGAGGTCGTTGGGGCACACATGAAGACATCTTCACAACGCCACGCCACCCTTCTCTGCCTGTGACTCTTCTGGTCGGAGATTGATCCATTCTTTTATGCTGTCCTCCCATCTTTTTTTGGGACGGCCTCTTCGTCGTCTGCCATGCACCTTTCCGTGGGGGGTTGTATTTGCAAGACCATTTGATCTCGATATGTGACCGTACCAAGCGAGTTTCCTTCTTTTGACAGCTGCCAAAAGGTCTTCAAAAGGCCCTATTGCTGTTGTAATTCTATCTCGTCTTTCTTCATTTGTAACTCGATCTTTGTACGGGACGTTTAAAAGCTGTGCTGGACATATATTGGTGTGTGTACTTGTTATTGCTCGATCGCGCTAACACATCTGTATTAGACACCATGTTCTGTAAACCAATCCTCAGTAGTTTCCGCAGGCAGTGCATGTGGAAGTGGTTTAATTTTCCGACATGATGACTAATGGGCGGTCCAGGTTTCACGGGCATATAATTAGTTGCCCATCGCAAGTGACGATGGCCGACTCATCGAACGGTTTTTGTCTTAATGATGTAACTCACGATGTGTTTGGATGATAGTGATGAAGAAGCTTCGGTGGTCACCAATCTCTCTCTCTGGTCCAGAGCTACCTTGGGGCAGTGGCAAGACTTGAATCAAAACAACTGACGGTAATTCACGATGCAGCCACTCTGGTTCCACCTTTTTGAGACCAGTTAGTCGCTTGAAACATGCAGGGCTCGAATCCACGCCGTTACTGTTCATCGATTTGAGAGGCGAATGCCTTACCTCTCGACCACAGGGACAGGTAGGACAACTGCCGGTAGACATTCATTGTTGTTCGAGTCCTGATCCCTCACCTATCCCACACCTTGCTATAAAGACTACCAAATGCCACACATTCCCAAGTATTTCTTGTATTCACCTAAACATATATGTGAATGAGCGGAATGACATCAGACCTGTCATATGATTTCATAGTAATATAAGAGCTTGTCATAAGTCCTTACCCTGACTATGAAGGAGTCGGAGAACAAAGTTGAAATTTGGCACATATGTAGCTCATTCATTGTGTACTGGACTGAAGAAGTATGAATGTGCATCCTGAATGGGTTAACCCGGAATCGTGCATGGCGCAACACACCTTATTGACCGGATATGCTACTCTAACGGTTTGTCAGAACAATGGAGAAATCAAAGGCCAGAATTGTGATAAAATTATTGATGTTGCAGGGAAAAATACCTACAGAAATACACAGGGAGATGGAACCAGTGTTTAAGGAATTCTGTCCTTCACATGCTTCTGTAAAACAACTGGTTGTAGGCAGTTTAAGTGTGGCCGATCCCATGTTGCTGATCTTCTAAGATCAGGAAGTCCGTCCTCAGAGTGCGCGATGAAAAGGGTGTAAGAGAGAAGACAATCATTGACCAGGATAGGAGAACGACAATTGCAATCAGCAACAAGTTGAAGGAAAGTAAAGTTTTTAGAATGTTACACAACAGGCTGGGTTCCCGTCTCTGCTGACATGTGAACAGAAACTAACGAGGGTTGATTGCTGTGGCCAGTAGCTCAAAATGTGTCGGTCGAGAAACATGTTGCCGACCATGGTGACAGTAGATGAGACGTGTAAGCATAGGGCGGTGTGAGAGAAATAAATGAATTTGTTATATATAAACTTACGGTGACGAGAGTATCATTAAATAACCCGTCACACGTGTGAGAGAAATAAATTATGTTTTTATAAATATATAAACTTACAGTGGCGAGAGTGTCATGACAACGAATCGTCCACACGTGCAAGGAAATAAATGTTATATATATAAATATATGTTTGTATATATTATTTACATGTTCTGCTGTAGGTTGTCTTCAGTCCATCGCACGCAGTTTTCCTCTAACAGGAAATATATATCATATTTCTAACATAATTTCTCTTTTCTTGTCTTCTGTAATAATTCGTTTTACCTGATAATGACGTTGCTATTCCTATGCACAACGCTATAGTTTCATTTAACTACCTGCTTGATAGGGTAAAGTAGTTCTACTCTATCTTCCCCGGTTACCGTTCTACCTCTCCACAACAACACGCTTACTTACGTCTGCTGTATATTTATGAATCCCCCAGTGACTGCCCAGATCTGCAGTGGCATGTATCGCTGTCGACAGACTAATCCAGTGATTCTCAAACGTGTGTTCCCGACACACTTGGACTATTATTTCAAGTCTACAGCCAGTATATCTTACTTCGGGTTAATTGAAGTACAAACATATATAGTTTGGCCCTTTGGCTTAATTATTTTTTTAAGTTAAAAAAAAATGTAAAAAATATGAATAGCGCTGCCAAGAAGTTTGAGACTTCATTGTAAAAAGACACAGCTTTGTGAGATGTGGTGGCCAGTTCACTTACAAGCTTGCTTTTCCCTACCCTAGACGTTAGCCACGTACCAATTTACAGATGGGTTGACTGGAACTGATAGAAACGGGATTTGAACTGTGCACATTTGACACGAAAAGCAAATGCCCTACCTCTGTGCTAATCACTCGCTCAATTAAATGTGGTAATTTAGAAAATGACTTCGTATTTTTTTTTAAAGATGGTGCGTTGTATTCTGTTTTGCGCTAAATGGCTCGGTGCATCCGATTTCAGCAAGTATGTATTTTGTTGAAGGTTATCTGAACATAGGTATACAACCTTGTTTCAAGAATTTGAACACGTTGAGTTTGCGTTTTGAGCCGTGTCACTAAGCACTAGGCCAGCACCACCTTCCCCACCTCATGCTAGTTCTTACCTATCTTCGGTAGACGACTCGACAACTAATGGGATGGCAATACAATACCAACATCAACACACCTGACCAGGTGCAATACGTCATTGAGGTTTGAAAGAAATCTCTGCAAACAACATTAAAGGTTTGCTTCAGAAGGAAATGAGCAAATTCTTCGTGTTTCCTAAGATTCGACTTCACTGCACTGCACTCCAGACACCCCCATAGATGTCTCGTTTAAACAATGACGGACGGTGTTAATACTTATAGTTCCTGCAGCTCGTTGGTTGTGCACACTTCTGTTGAATGTCTTCTTGCCCCATGGTCCGCTCGAGCGTCGTTCAGTTTCAAAGCTCTGCAATTTATGGTTGTGTTATTTATCTATTGCGGTTTCATCATCCAACAAGCGCTTATTGATGAGTTCAAATTGGCACCTATATCTATATCTAGTGAACATCAATTGGAGCTAGTGAGGATAGGGAGTCAGTTGAACTTCAGCATCACCCGGGCATTAGATCCACACCACCGCCTTCAAGTTTGATGTCTCTACTGCCCCATCCACTTATACCTTGGCAAACCGTTCTGTATCTTCAGTAGAGTAGGTATTGTGAGTCTAAGACGATAACTGCCTCTGTTAAATAGATCTCAGATAGCCATCTCATAGATACAGTCACTGCTTACATCTCTTTTATCGTACTAGAGATCGCTGTTCTGAATGCCCCGCTCTGCTTAGCGATGATCTGACATCAACCGCAGCTGGACATCTCACCACGCTGATCTATCAGTATACAAGATGTCGTTACTATATGTCCCCATCATTAGAAGAAGTCACAGTTCAAAAAGTACGTAAGTATAGAGAAACTTTGTAATAAAGAAAACAGCTCTCAATTACAGTTGTTAATCAGTACGACCAGTCATGTTTAGTATGGACACCTGGACAATTCACTGGGGATGACAAACTTGGACAACTTGATTCTTGTGTGTTTCTTAAACAACGACAGAAAAGAATGTGTCTTGTAACAGATGCCAGAGGAGGATTCTTTTCATAATAGATGACTGAAGAGGGTTGTTGTCCTAAAAGATGAAAGAAAGGGGCATTTGTCATAAAAGATAAAGAAAAGGACATTTGTCATAAACGATTAAAGAAAAGGACTTTTGTCATAGATGATGAAATAAAAGGTTAATTGTCATAAAAGAAGATTGAAGATGATTCTTGTCATAAAAGAAGACTGAAGATGATTCTTGTCATAAAAGAGGACTGAAGATGATTCTTGTCATCAATGATGACTGAAGAGCGCTCTTGCCATAGAAGATTATTGAAGGATTCATGTGTTCAAAGATGACGTAAAAATTATGTATTAGCCTAAAAACCTGATCAAGCAAAACACAATTGCTATATAAACCAACACTGCAAGTCATTGATCACGGACTTCCTGCATGGAGCCTTCAACAAAGTCATCTATATGCTCTACACGGAGCGACATTGTGGTCAAAGATGATCACATGCAACTTAAGCATCCATTTTATGTAAGTGTCTGCTTCCTCCTGCATTTTCTAAGGGTTTGCTTCGACGGGGTAACGGCCGGTGCTGTGATGGCGATCGAATCCAGCACCTTCTGGCTGTGAGCCGTGTCACTTTACCACTAGCCCACGCCGTCCCCTTTGAGAAACAGTTTGAGAATCGCCGGGTTAATCGTTAGAATGCACTGCCTGCGGTAATTTACATACCCATAGCACAACGCAAGGAATCTATGTCTTGTAATTGGAATCCAGGTCATAGATCACTTTGGTGGTTTGACACTCCCTGTCTAAAGCTAGTTGTTCAGACGGCGAAATAGTAAGGGGGAGCGAGTTGACCTAAGTTGTTTGCGTACCTGCCTAATACCTGCCTACTGTCGTTGGATAGTCAATGCTGGTGGCTTCTTGCAGGCACAGTGCCTGCGAAAATAAGGCTTTAAGCATTTGGATTAGGCACAGAAATTGAGAGAAAAGGTTACAGTTAGAAACGAAGAGAATTCGAGCGAACACACGTTTGGTCGTTATGATTGCTATGTTAGCGGGGACGTTTTCTGTGATATTTAGAAATGTAAGGTTCATTGTACTACTTGTGAGTAACGAGAGATAAGGGATTCGACAATCAAGGAATTGTGTCAATTGGATAGATTCTCAATAAATACAGTAAGTACAAAAATGATAGTTTGGATTGTATTGTTGAAATCGTGAAGATGCACGGGCTGAGGCCCTCAGTGTGGCACGGTCGAGTATGCGATTAAAGGTAATAATGTTTCAGATTCATTGTAGGATCAGATTATGGTAGAGGAAGTTGAAAAACTGTCTTCTTGATTAAGGGCGTGTGAATAAAAAACGGCGTAAAACCAGGATTTTCTTTTATCTATCGGAGATTGAAAGAAACACAACACTATTGGAACTGAGGAGTTATTTAGGTCAGACACAACATACTGCCCAGAACATCACGGTCAGACACAACATACTGCTCAGAAAATTACGGTCAGACACAACATATTGCCCAGGACATCACAGTCAGACACAACATATTGCCCAGGACATCACGGTCAGACACAACACACTGCTCAGGACATCACGATCAGACACAACATATTGCCCAGAACATCACAGTCAGACACAACATATTGTTCAGGACATCACAGTCAGACACAACATACTACACAGGACATCACGATCAAACACAACATAATGCCCAGGACATCACGCCACGGTCAGACACAACATACTATCCAGGACATCACACCACAGTCAAACACAGCATACTGCCCAGGACGTCACAGTCAGACACAACATATTGCCCAGGACATCACAGTCAGACACAACATACTGCCTAGGACGCCACAGTCAAACACAACATACTGCCCAGGACGCCACAGTCAAACACAACATACTGCCCAGGACATCACAGTCAGACACAACATACTGCCCAGGACGCCACAGTCAGACACAGCATACTGCCCAGGACGCCACAGTCAGACACAACATACTGCCTGGACGCCACAGTCAGACACAACATACTGCCTGGACGTCACAGTCAGACACAACATACTACAATCAATCGCACAACATTCTCTACGGGGTAGAAATCAAACGTGTGGGTGAAAATCGGTGGCATCATACAGCTGACTGTTCAGACGTGTGCCTCCAGTGACTTCCAGAAGCAAGGTTCCTCGGGTAGATTGCTTTCCTTTTGAGATTTACCAAGAACTCTCAATCGTTTTATGTGGTAAACTTAACAAGTTTCACAAGAGGTGAAATATGACACGGGTGCACATGTCTACAAGCGAATCCTCTGACAAACACAAATTGCATCTCTATACTGTCGATAGCGGATAAAGTTCTGACCCGAGTCTTACTCAATGGCCTTAATCCGTAGTGGGACTTACTGACAGAATATCGTTGTGGAGTCCGGGTTTGTGGTAGTGCCATCCAAATAATGTTCCTAGCATGATACATTCAGGAAAAGTGCCAGAAACAGCATTGTGACCCGTTCATGACTTTTCTGGACTTGACTAATCTCTTTGAAACCGTCAACAAAGAGGGATGTGACAAATTATGGCCATATTTGACTACCCGGTGAAATATATTACAATGGTCCTCAAATTCCACGAGGGCATGATGGCACGGGTCCTGAATGAACGAAAGCTGTCTGCGGCCTTCTCAGTAACAAATGATGTGAAGAAAAGTTGTTTATCATGGCCTTTACAGCATCCTGGCCATCTATGGCACTACTGCATTCGCAACGTGGAGGCCTCTGTTAAACAGGTTCCTTCCAAATTTCAGAAACACTTGGCCACCATCGGGTTTCTTTGTTCGGCCATGTTGAACCACTAGGTCAGGATACACCCGGCCCGCACGTTAATACACAAGTAGTTTCTCGTCACCAACAGACTTTCTCGGTCCGGCTGGACCCGTAGAGGAGGCCGTCCATGCACAGCATGACTCCAGCGGATAGCAACCTACACCTGCCATCTGGAGAAGGCCTGGAACCACGCCGCAGCAGTGTTGCATGGATGTGTTCGTCCAACGCAACGGACCTCAGACGCTTAAGCGAACATTCTTATTATTATTGCAAGAACTTTTATTGAGGCTCTGGAAAATACTGCTACGGGTTCAAGATCCGCCAAATGATGATTCGTTGACTCTTCTAACTGAGACGCCTGCGATCCATCTCTAAGATGTCAGATACTACCATCTTGGACCTATTATGTTGTAACGAATGTGTCATGTTCACTAGATCAGAGCAGGTCATGTAGTCCACTATGGGCGCTTTTTCAAATGTATGCTCTCGTTTTAATCTGAAGGTATATACAAATAAGACAGGTCCTCGTCCAGCCTGCTCAAGGGAAACCCAACTTCGAATCGGCCATCACACTACATACCCATCGTCCATCGGTTATAGATGGATTGAAATACTTGGACAGCACTCTAGCCAGTCATGAATGCATGGACTCCGAAATCAACAATAATTACCAGGGCCAGGGCGAACGCCTGAACGAAATGATTTGTAATCGACAAGGCATCAATGCAGAAACAAAGATCCACATATGTCGCGCCATGGTTCTCGCCAGTCTTCACTACACTTGCGAGACTTGGACGGTGTACAGCGGTCATGTCAAACGGCTCAATCACTTCCGCGTGAACCATCTGCGCGGCTTAATCAATCTTTCAATATATCAATCTTTCAATTAATCAATCAATTGATCAATCAATCAATTGATCAATGAATAAACTTTGACATAAATCATTCTGTCAATCAATCAATTGATCGTTCAATCAAAACCCGATTCGCATCTTGTTACAAAAGTCATTTACAAAATATCATCAGTATACACGGTTCTAGGCTGCTCTTCTTGCTTCTCTGCCTTAAATCTCACAATTCTGGTATTCAATCAGGCACGTGTGTCTGGTGCCAGGCAGTCAAATGTTAAGTAAACTCATTTGGACCTTTTTTGTCTTAGTGTACCATGTTGGGACCAAGGTCTCCCTCAGGCCATTTCTCCACCTCAGCCTTGGTTGCCAGCAACGGCGTCTGAAGTTGCATGGCCACTACGACGTCACTCTACGTGACCATCTATTATCCGGCATGCTCACCCACAAGGCGACCAATCGAGGTCACTCTACGTGTCCATCTATTATCCGGCATGCTCACCCACAAGGCGACCAATCGAGGTCACTCTACGTGTCAATCTATTATCCGGCATGCTCACCCACAAGACGACCAATCTGTATTTTGGTAACAGCACAACATCTATGATGTCAGTGATGGAACTTCGACGTCTGATCTCTGTGTTGCGGATTTGGTCTCGAATAGAGATCATCAATGTTCTTCGCTCCATCGCTTCTAGGGCAACTCGCTTAGCTCCATGTGTAATAATGCCATCTCAGTTCCTTCTCACATTCTCTTTTCCGTGTATGTGTTGGTTTGCCTATCTCTCTCTCTCTCTCTCTCTCTCTCTCTCTCTCTCTCTCTCTCTCTATCTCACTTCCTTTGAGGATGGTATGTAAGAGTCTGTCTGGCTATGTTGGACAGTGCCTTCCATAGCGTAAGTCCAATCCAGTCCCATTTTCTTCGCTTAGTTAATTTTTCAGTGGCGGTTAGCGGCTCCATTCCAATTCGTCTGCATTCCTCACCATGCCACTTTATGACCAGCATCCTTCGAAGGCATGTACTAACGAAAGACTGGATTCTTTGCTGTATGGTCTCTGTCGTGCTCCAATTCTCCGCGATATACAACAGCAACGACTTGGCACTTACGTCTAATATTCTCTCTTCTTCAATAACTTGTCAGTGTGTACAACCCTTCTTCTTCTTTTTCTTCTTCTTCCTCCTCTTCTTCTGCTTCTCCGTCTTCATCTTTGTCTTTTTCTTCGCGTTCTTCTTCTCATTCTTCTTCCTCTTCTACTTCGTCTTTTTCTACTTTATCATCATCATTTTCTTCTTCTTTTCTTTTTCTTCTTCTTCTTCTTCTTCTTCTTCTTCTTCTTGGTCTTGTTGTTGTTGTTGCTGTTCTTCTTCTTCTTCTTCTTCTTCTTCTTGTTCCTCCTCTTCTTCTTCTTCTATAACATGTTGATGTTTATTTCATCGCTTTTTATTCTCCTTTTTTCTATTTCTATATCATGTCAGTGTTTAAAACTCTTCTTTATCTTCTTCTTCTGTTTCTTTTTCTGCTTCTTCACGATACACTTTTAAATTTAGTTTGATTATATCAAAATGATTAACCAACCTGAAGATCTTTGTGTAGGGCTAGTTCAGGAATGACACCGGTCGTTAAATGACTAAACAGGACGTACAAACAAGTACAGATGGGTATTATAACATAACGTAACAGAAAAACAACATAACAATATGTTTAGTTATAGGTGTAGTGTGAATACATACTCTCATATATACATAGATCAGAGTTCTGCTTGCTGTAAGCGGACAAGGATTATATATTTTGGTGACTTAAGTAAACGCAAAAAGTCGGACGTATGGATTTGACATTAACACAGAGAAAATGAAAAATATGATATTGTTCAAACAGGCTAAAAATGTACTCTACAGAAACAAGTAAAAATAGACGTTAAATACTGGAACAGGTCAAGAGCGTCTTCTATCTTGGAAATGTTATTGAAAATAGGAAACGCGAAATGGAAGTCAGGAATGGAAAAGGTAAGGCCAGATATATTTTCATCAACTTTAGCCATATAGTGACACTGAAAATAAGAAAGAAACCAATTGCAATAGAGAGTATTCAGGTAACGCATTTTCGTATTTTATAGAAGTATGGCCAGTGAACACAATGATCTGAGACAATAATTTGAGGCTTTGAAATGTGGATATGTAAAACAAAACAAAAATATGGCGCATCATTAGACAAGAAATGAAAACAACAATAGATGTGTTGGAGTACCTAAATGTGAAAATTAGAAAAAAATAAATGGAAAAAAAAATGTTCAAAGTTGATTCAAATTAAAATCAATCAACATTTCTTTAATGGGTATGGTCAGATACCGCACCGAAACGCGAACACAAACGAAACCTACATTACGACCAATATGGCTTCATCTGGGACAACAAACAAAAGCAATGTTAAACTAGCAAATCATAGAAGAATGGCTGAATATGTATGGTGAATTTCAACACATAAAGAAACAATGGTGTACATATCTGATATAATGTCTTACATTGCGACTTATCAGGTTGAAGACTTGACTCTAAATGTCTCTAACACCTTGCTATATAATGTCTTACATTGCGACTTATCAGGTTGAAGACTTGACTCTAAATGTCTCTAACACCTTGCTATATAATGTCTTACATTGCGACTTATCAGGTTGAAGACTTGACTCTAAATGTCTCTAACACTTTGCTATATAATGTCTTACATTGCGACTTATCAGGTTGAAGACTTGACTCTAAATGTCTCTGACACCTTGCTATATAATGTCTTACATTGCGACTTATCAGGTTGAAGACTTGACTCTAAATGTCTCTAACACCTTGCTATATAATGTCTTACATTGCGACTTATCAGGTTGAAGACTTGACTCTAAATGTCTCTAACACCTTGCTATATAATGTCTTACATTGCGACTTATCAGGTTGAAGACTTGACTCTAAATGTCTCTAACACTTTGCTATATAATGTCTTACATTGCGACTTATCAGGTTGAAGACTTGACTCTAAATGTCTCTAACACCTTGCTATATAATGTCTTACATTGCGACTTATCAGGTTGAAGACTTGACTATAAATGTCTCTAACACCTTGCTATATAATGTCTTACATTGCGACTTATCAGGTTGAAGACTTGACTCTAAATGTCTCTAACACTTTGCTATATAATGTCTTACATTGCGACTTATCAGGTTGAAGACTTGACTCTAAATGTATCTAACACCTTGCTATATAATGTCTTACATTGCGACTTATCAGGTTGAAGACTTGACTCTAAATGTCTAACACCTTGCTATATAATGTCTTACATTGCGACTTATCAGGTTGAAGACTTGACTCTAAATGTCTCTAACACCTTGCTATATAATGTCTTACATTGCGACTTATCAGGTTGAAGACTTGACTCTAAATGTCTCTAATACCTTGCTATATAATGTCTTACATTGCGACTTATCAGGTTGAAGACTTGACTCTAAATGTCTCTAACACCTTGCTATATAATGTCTTACATTGCGACTTATCAGGTTGAAGACTTGACTCTAAATGTCTCTAACACCTTGCTATATAATGTCTTACATTGCGACTTATCAGGTTGAAGACTTGACTCTAAATGTCTCTAACACCTTGCTATATAATGTCTTACATTGCAACTTATCAGGTTGAAGACTTGACTCTAAATGTATCTAACACCTTGGTATATAATGTCTTCCATTGCGACTTATCAGGTTGAAGACTTGACTCTAAATGTCTCTAACACCTTGCTATATAATGTCTTACATTGCGACTTATCAGGTTGAAGACTTGACTCTTAATGTATCTAACACCTTGCTATATAATGTCTTACATTGCGACTTATCAGGTTGAAGACTTGACTCTAAATGTCTCTAACACCTTGTTATATAATGTCTTACATTGCGACTTATCAGGTTGAAGACTTGACTCTAAATGTCTCTAACACCTTGCTATATAATGTCTTACATTGCGACTTATCAGGTTGAAGACTTGACTCTAAATGTCTCTAACACCTTGCTATATAATGTCTTACATTGCGACTTATCAGGTTGAAGACTTGACTCTAAAACCTTGCTAAATGTGAAAATATAATTTCTGAACAAAGTCAGAAAGTTGAGACATGTTGATTGTATAAAAGCACTTCATAATGATAATAGTTGCCTATCGCAGGCGAAGATGGCCACAGCATCAAACTATTTCTAGTGGTCTCTGATGGCTAAAGACCAATCCTTGAGCTGCACACGCTGCCACGTTTAAGGCTCACAAGCGGGGAGCCGCTGTGGAATCGTTCTGAGAATTGTTGTTTTTTTTGTCGGGCAATACGCTTTCGCTCAGTCTCTACAATGGCTGTACTATCTGCTATCTGAGCACCTTCGGTGATACTAGCTCGCCAGGTGGGGACGTTCTTGTGCAAGCTTCTCCCAAGAGCTGGCATCGAGACAGGATTCTCTGAAGCGTTTCTTCTGTCCTCCTGGTGAGCGTTTTGCCTGTTCTGAGCTCACCGTATAAAAGCTGTTTCGGGATACGCTCATCTAACATGCGAATAACATATCTCGTCCTTCGTAGCTGAGCTAATTTCAGAAGTGCGTGGATGCTCAATATGTTAATGTTGGAAAGAATTTCAGACTTAAGAACTTGTTTGTGTCACCTGCCACATAACATAAAAACACATACCACCATGCTAAAAACAATAATAGCAAGATAACGTGCCAGAGGACAACCGCGCTATTAGTGGGAGGACAACATAAAAAGATGGACAGGAAAAACCTAGAAGATTGTACCATCATGACTCGAGACAGAGTACGTAGGCGATCAATTGCAGCCGACCTTCGATGTGAAAATGGCAATTGAACTATTCATTTGTGTATCATGTTAGAAATAAAGACCTATATTTGTATATATGAAGGTTAAAGCGATGTTGGTTCTGCGCAACATAATGTAAGTTTTGTTTCACAGTCATGGGATCAACATGCTGAGCAGCGCATGAACTGCAGTAGTCAGCGACCATATCTGACTTTCATCGTCAGAGACTACGAACCAAAGCTGCCAAGATCCTGCCACACCTAAACGCATTGATCCTGGACAACAGTCTGCAACAGAGCAGACTAGCTAAGGAGAAGGGATCGAAGAGGGAAGGCTAACCCCGTACTAAAAAAGATTGCTAATGTCGGATGTGTTGGACCGAAAGGTGAAAATATTGCAGACAAGTAAACTTTGACACAATGCATTACGTTCTCTGGACAACTTCTTTCTCTTCTGCGTTCGTTCTCACTCTCCTGCCACCAAGCTCTGAACATGGCTTTGCAAGTAACAGAGTTTAGTCCGAAGAATGGAACGCGTTACGTCGCTAGTTCACAGCTTTACTGCGATATTTTTACCTTTCCGTCCGACACATTCTTGCTACTTGCAAAGTTCTTTTCAGGGCTTGGTAACGGCAATTGAGAACGACCGAAGAACAAGAAGAGGTTTCACATGACTGCCAATTACACATTTACCGTTCTTAAGTTGAACATTATTTTAATACTAAGAGTCGGGAAACAAAGCCCATTTGAAAGTGAAATGTTCAACTGAAAGCACTTACAATGAATGTAATTCCAGTGGAAAAGATTATTTATTTTGTTCCCAAGCGGATTGCAAGACAGCTAGGAAAGTAGTTTCAATTTTACGATTCCGAGGCAGTTAATACGGTAGCTTTTAAATAATTAGGATTATATATATATATATATATATATATATATATACGCATGTTTCACACACAGAGAGTGAGAGAGAGAGTGTGAGAGAGAGATAGTGAGTAAGAGAGATAGTCAAAGAAATAGAGATATATAGAGAGATACTGAGAGATATAGAGAGATAGTGAGAAAGTAGTGAGAGAGAGATAGTGAGAGAGATAGAGAGATATAGTAAGAGAGAGAGATAGTGAGAGACTGACACCTGTACATACATTTATATGTTCTATAACGTATATTCGAACAACGTCTTAGCACATAAACCTCTTCCTCTTCTTCTACTTCTTCTTTCTTTATCGGCCTTCGTTCTGAAAAAGACGATGTGATATTGTGTGGTAGTTCACAGCCAGGCTGTCATAGCTACGTCTCTCGGCCCGATAGAACATGTTTCCTCTGACATTTTTAGGGGTACCGTGTTTGCCATCCCAGTTCTCTTAGACCAGACTACACTTTTGTAGCGAGGCGCTGGGTGGAGCCAGAACGCGTTCTTGGTCAGGAATGGTTTGCTGACCATGAAACAAGCAGCCAGCTATGGTTCGCTGAGCCTGATGGAAGCAGCCAGCTATGGTTCGCTGACTCTGATGCAAGCAGTCATCTACGGTTCAATCACCGTGATGCAACCAGCCAGCTCTGGTTCGCTCAACCTGATGCAACCAGCCACCTACGGTTCGCTGACCCTGATGCAACCAGCCAGCTCTGGTTCGCTGACGCTGCTGCAAGCAGCCATCTCTGAGTTGCTAGCCACTGTCAGCTCATTCACTGTGCCGTATCTTCGGCCAAAAATACGTTGGGGTTCACATACGGCTAAAATAAAGTTTAGACGTCTCGATCGAGATATCAGTGTAAGTCAAGCAACCCATTCCCTGGTCCATCATTTCTCATCCTCAAACTTGTTTCCATCAACCTTTCCCCATCATCTCACCCCCATCAACTCACCCCCATCAACTCACCTCCATCAACTCACCCCCATGATCTTTACCCATCAACTCACCCCCACATCAACTTTTCCACATCAACTTTTCCCCATCAACTGTTCCCCATCAACTCACCGCCTTCAACCCACCCCCATCAACGCATCCCCCTCAACGCACCCCCTCAACCCCCCCATCAACTTTTCCTCATCAACTTACCCCGATCAACTCGCCCCTATCAACTCTCCTCATCAATTTTTCCCGTCTCGTAAAGAGTAAACTTATTTGTCGTGGGCATTCAACAACAATACAGATCAAGGAGAGAAGATTCTCCAACACGAGCAACAATCTCTTTATTAGTTGAGTTCATCCTCTCTATCTTTATACTCATATACATACACGTTTAGATAGATATATATACATATTTGTGTATGTATATCACTTGACCTTGATGACCAGTTCTTCAGCATAGCTGCGGGTACCACAGCGGACACAGTCTTCTGTCTGGGTTCATGGAAGTTCAGTTCGTGATAAGTACTCCTTCAGAGGCATTTCTGATGTTGTAGCTTGCAGTAAGGGAGTATGACAAACGCATTGGAGAACTTCCCCACGGTCTCTTCTTACCGCGGGGGTACCAGGCTGCTGTCTCCATGCTCCATCGACCATCGTTTTTTCGTAACATGCATCTTGCGCTTCTTTGTTTTGCCTTGTCTGTATTACCGCATCCTTCATCAGTGACAATTGTTATATGTCAGAATTTTGGAGACCTTGCATACGTTGGTTCCAGAGAGCGATTCCGACCAAGCTTCTTGCAAGAGAGACACCAGTCGCTCTCAATTTGCCCCCCGGTGATTTTTGTTAGTGTCCATGTTTCAGCACCGTAGTATATCGCATGGAGTACAAGGGGATTGAAGAGAGGGACATTTAAGGTTCTGGTCTTGGCCACCCTTCAGGACCGTAGTAATAGACGAGATGGCTGGTCACAAACACACTGCGGCGCAGGTTTCTTTCAGATTGGCTTTCTGTAAAAGCACTTCCATTGATTCAATAACGGAATGATGACTGCGATGCGCGTTATATCAAATCTAATATTACTCCTACCGTCATTAGTATGGATCATAGAAACCAATATATCACCTTGATACAGACTTTATTAACACTTGTTGACGCACACCATCAGGCTGGTAGGGACAGTAATCTGTTCACTCGCGGTTGTGGCGGGTGGATCAATAGAATATATATGGAGAGAACACGATCGGAATGGATCAAAGTATTCACACTACCCAGTAATAACTCCAATAAGTCAGCTTATTAAAGAGCAATGATGCGGGTACAGTAATCGTTACGTCAACAGTTCGTCGTCTAGATCTGATGATATTTGACTAAACTAGACGAAAAAGGGTGGATACCATTTGAGGACTAATATGCTTTTATGGGCACTATAGAGAATTTACAACACGACTCACTTCCTGTGTGTATATATTTTCTTTTCTTCGGATCCCTAGAAAATGAGGTAATAATTCTTTTTAGTTTTGTCCTACTAATGTTTCATTTACAAATATATATATATACATATATAATACTACTACTAATAATAATAATAATAAATACTAATAATAATACAAATAATGTTCGCGTAAGCGTCAAAGGCCCATTGGTGTAGACTTCGATAGACCACTACCATGTCCAATTGCTGAGGCTGTATTCAAGCGCAGCGTGTTGACCACAATTCCTACAGACTCCCTAGGTGGAGACGTGTACTCGGCAACCTTGGGATGAGGGCCGCGAGGAGTGTGTTAGACCACTATTTGTGTCAAGCTTTCTGTGTCTGTTTGTGTCAAACTCCATGTTTCTACGTGCTCTACCGCCGAGGCTTCTGACCGTGTCCACCTGTTGGTCAGCGTGACCCTTGCCATGCTGGGAATACGAGGTTGAGAGAGGTATCGTGTAACCTCAGGTGAAGGGAGGCGTGGGTAGGAGGGAGTCTGTTTCAGTCCGAACAGAAAGGTCCTTGAGTAGTCGTAATCTAGACTGAATTCTGGTGTGCAGTTAAGCGGAACATTGAACTCCGTCATGTACAGTTCTTCCACGGCTTGAACCAAGCATGAAATGCCGCGAAATGCAGCATAACAAACAGAATACCCGATCGAAAGCACATCAAGTCCACAGAATAAAATCTTTGATACCACCTGGTGAAGGAGTAGTGAAATATAATCTGAACAGGAACCTTAAACATCAGAAAACTCAATACAAACACAGGAGCGAGTCAAGAGCCCAGCCATCTTACCTCGTCATATATTTACACACACACACACGCGCGCGTATATATATTTAGACCTGTAGTTCAGCTGGGGTGGATGCCCCTGTGCAGGTCACAGCTCTGGGGTGAGCTGGATGTGGCTGGAAGGATGATTTCCTGCTTGGTGGGCTAGACTCGAGCAGTTTATTAATCCGCTACGTTGGGACAAGTAACGCGTGTGTCGTTAACCGATGTGCGAGGTCATCTTAATAGACTCAAACACTAGTGCAAAGCAGATTCGCAGCCTGTTAGGTGCCATCTATGCTGCTCTTTACAAACTACCTTATGATTGACGTGTTATGCCAAGTCAGACAGTTAGTCACCTTTTACGACATGCTCTATGTGGGACAGTGGTGCCATTCTTGTTCTCGTCATACGAAAAGATCCCATCGGACCACTCTGTATATGGGATCAAGATACGGAGTCCTGAATGAGCAGTAGCGGTCAGCAGCCCCCATTGAAGTGCTCTCGTCTGAACCAGCGACGCAGAGCTGCCAAGACCCTTATCCACTTCCACGTGGTGAGCGTACATAACAGGCTGCAAACGGAGAAGGGATCGAAAAGGGAAGGTTAATCCGGTATCCATTCGAATGCCAAGCTGAAGTCGGATGTGTCAGACCGAAATGTGTAAATATCGCAGGCAAGCTGTAAACTACTACGCAACGTATTCCGTTCTCCAGATTAGAGACTTCTACTTACAAAGCCATTTTCTGGGCTTTGTATGAGGAGTACAAACGAAGCACGCAGAAGAAGATATATATACCTTCTTCTCTTCTTCGCCGATTCATCATCATGTAGCATGTGCTTAGCAGAACGTCGTTCTGATGACAGCCTGTAGTAAACTCTTCCGCCAGTCTCTGGGTCTGCACCAGGGTCAAATCCAGCGTCTCCTTGATGTCCTGAGTCCATCGTCTTCTTTGTCAGCCCCTGCTTCTCTTCCCATTGACAATGCCTTCCATATCCGCCCTCTCCAGTCCGTTGTGTCGTGTAACGTGTCCAAAAAAAACCCAGTTATCGGGTAATTATATCATGTATGAGCCAATTCTCCTCCACATACAGGTCTTGCCTGATGGATTTGTTTCTTTCTTTCTTTGTCTACGGGATTTTCAGAGCTCTTCTCTGTGTTTCAAAAGCAACACATCTTCCACGATTACTTTACTCTGATCGGGTTGTTTTTTTTGGTGAATAAGTTGTTCTGAATAGTTAATATTGGGTAAAGGGTCAGACTCAGCTGTTGTAGGCGTCGCCTGTGAGCTTCAGAACTGAGCTCCTGTTGTCTACAGGAACAACCTGCTTAGCATATATTAGAAGGCTATCCAATGAATGACGTGGTATTGGAAAAACAATGTTCCAACGATTCCAAACTAGACTCAGAAGTGTATGAAGCTAAATAGGAACTAATTTAAATAGTCGAGTTCATCGCGGGAAATCGTCTAATCGTGCTATCAGTGAAGATTCGATCATACGAAGAAGTTGAAGAAAATGAGAAGAAGACAAAAAAGGAAGAAGAAGACGAAGGCGGGTGTAAATGTCGTAGAATGCAGTGCCATAAGTCGGGGGTCTTTTACCATGTGGTTGAAACCAAATGTAAGTCGTATTTAACTGCATGTTATCAACGCATCATACATTCTATTCTGGTCTCTGCCACGCTCAGATCACCTCTGGAAATACTCTGGGCATTGCGTCAAGAAAAGCATACCGTTTCTGTAATCATGACTATCTTTAGATGTCTTTTATGGTTTTGTTTGTTTTCGCCCTCAGTCACCGACGAAGGCTTGTTTTCTGAACCAATGTTTTTTCTCGCGTTGTCCGCTGATCACAAGACGTAGAAGGTGAATTCGCTTTTACAAGCGATAGCAGTTTGATTTTCTCTTTGAGTGATTAAATTAAGGTTGCCAACCCTGTTCAACCCGTTGTTGTGTACTCTTTTAGTTTGGTCTGGGGAAGAGAAGAATGGCCAGGTAGAACATACTGATCAGACATGTTTACATCATATAAAATATGCTGGCCAGGTAGAACAAACTGATCAGACATATTAACACTATGCAAAATATGCTGGACAGGCAGAACAAACTGATCAGACATGTTAATATTATGTAAAATATGCCGGCCAGGTAAAACATACTGATCAGACATGTCAGAAACATGTAAAATATGCTAGCCAGCAGAACATACTGATCAGACATGTCAGCATCATGTAAAATATGCTGGCCAGGCAGAACAAATTGACCAGACATGTTAACATTATGTAAAATATGCCGACCAGGCAGAACATACTGATCAAAAATGTTAACATTATGTAAAATATGCTGGCCAGGAAGAACATACTGATCAGACATGTTAACATCATATAACAAATGCTGGCCAGGTAGAACGTACTGATCAGACATGTCCGCATCTTGTAAAATATGCTGGGCAGGTAGAACATACTGATCAGACATGTTAACATTATGTAAAATATGTTGGCCAGGTAGAACATACTGATCAGAGATGTTAACATTATGTAAAATATGCCGACCAGGCAGAACATACTGATCAAAAATGTTAACATCTTGTAAAATATGCTGGCCAGGTAAAACATACTGATCAGACATGTTAACATCTTGTAAAATATGCTGGCCAGATAAAACATACTGATCAGACATGTGAACATCATGTAAAATATTCTGGCCAGGTAAAACATACTGATCAGACATGTTAACACCATGTACAATCTGCTGGCCAGTGACTAAATCTCACTTCCACGCTCTTCTTCCCAGGAACAGTTTGTTTCTGGCTAAAAAGACAGGGACCGGCGCGATCCTCGTAGTAATGAGCGACACGAAGATGAAGCCACGAATAGCACAACCGCCTGAAGGAGCCCGTTCCACCTTCATCTGGATGTGAGGAAAGCTACTGCAACCCTCCACGAAAAGCTATTTTCAGGGCGTACAAAATAGTAAAAATACTCCTTGTGGGCATTGAACAACAACTAAGGTTTAGGAGAGAAGATTCTCGAACACTTGTAAATATTATCGCTGGGATCATAGTCTCCCATCATCATCATCATCATCATCATCATCATCATCATCATCTTCTTCTTCTTCTTCTTCTTCTTTTTCTTCTCCTCCATCGTCTTGATCTCATGTACGATATTTACCTTATCAAACGAGTTCAAGTGATGAACTCCACCACTGTCCACAGTTCTTCTTTAGCTCCATACAGTTGTGAGTTTAGTGGGGGGGGGGGGGGGGAAACCGCTAGGCCAGTGCATCGTCTCTAAAGGGCCTTAATGTAGACATCTCTATAACATATGGGCATCGGTTTGTTAGCTTAGTGACATACACACTGAGTCTCAGTGGTGAGTTTGTTAGTTTAGTGGACATACATACTGGGTCTCAGTGGTGAGTTTGTTAGTTTAGTGGACATACATACTGGGTCTCAGTGATGAGTTTGTTAGTTTAGTGAACATACATACTGGGTCTCAGGGATGAGTTTGTTAGTTTAGTGGACATACATACTGGGTCTCAGTGGTAAGTTTGTTAGTTTAGTGGACATACATACTGGGTCTCAGTGATGAGTTTTTTAGTTTAGTGGACATACATACTGGGTCTCAGTGATGAGTTTGTTTGTTTAGTGAAAATGGGTCTCAGTGATGAGTTTGTTCGTTTAGTGGACATACATACTAGGTCTCAGTGGTAAGTTTGTTAGTTTAGTGGACATACATACTGGGTCTCAGTGGTGAGTTTGTTAGTTTAGTGGACATACATACTGGGTCTCAGTGGTGAGTTTGTTTGTTTAGTGAACATGGGTCTCAGTGATGAGTTTGTTCGTTTAGTGGACATGGGTCTCAGTGATGAGTTTTGTTAGTTTAGTGGACGTACATACTGGGTCTCAGTGATGAGTTTGTTAGTTTAGTGGACATACATACTGGGTCTCAGTGGTGAGTTTGTTAGTTTAGTGGACATACATACTGGGTCTCAGTGATGAGTTTGTTAGTTTAGTGGACATGGGTCTCAGTGATGAGTTTGTTAGTTTAGTGGACATACATACTGGGTCTCAGTGGTGAGCTTGTTCGTTTAGTGGACATACATACTAGGTCTCAGTGGTAAGTTTGTTAGTTTAATGGACATACATACTGGGTCTCAGTGGTGAGTTTGTTAGTTTAGTGGACATACATACTGGGTCTCAGTGGTGAGTTTGATAGTTTAGTGAATATACATACTGGGTCTCATTGGTGTGTTTGTTAGTTAGTGAACATACATACTGGGTCTCCGTAGTGAAGTGGTCAGCTCGTTAGTTTAGTTAACATACGCATACATACTGGATCTCCGTGGTCAGTTCGTTAGTTTAGTTAACATACACATACATGCTGGATCTCCGTGGTCAGTTTGTTAGTTAATTAACATACATACTGGGTCTCCGTGGTGAAGTGGTCAGTTCGTTATTTTAGTTAACATACACATACATACTGGATCTCCGTGGTCGTTTTGTTAGTTTAGTGGACATACACACTGGGTCTCCATGGTGAAGTGGTCAAGCCATAATAGACCGAGTCATGTAGAGGAGATCACCAGCACTGAAGTCGAGCCATCTTTGTTAACATTGAACCTTAACATACAGACAGTGATCTTAGTTTAGTTCACATACAAATAGTGATCCGAGGGGCTTCTTCATTTCTCCTAAAATTATGGGCCCACATATATGTTTGTATTTCTGGTAGTTTGTTGCTGAACAAAATTGTATTAGTGGTTAAAGAGAACGTATCATCTAGCGAGGAGTATTATTTTGATAAATGTTGCATATTTATCAGAACTTGATATGTCCATATGAAATGTTGATTAGCCCTGTATAGATTATCACCCTACAACATGATCTCATTTATTTTGATGTAGCATTACAAATGTTAATGTAAAATTTATTTAATCAAATAATACTGAAAAATCGTATTAGAAAAAAAACAAAAAAACTCTGCATGTCATTTCTTCTGTGTCTTTGATCGTACACACTCAATATGCTCATATAATAATGTTCATGATATTTTTTTCATGAAATACTACAGCCAATGTTATATTGTTTTACAGTTCGTTTTTTTTTAACGAAATTCAAATAACTACTCAATTGTGTTAAAAATTTTGATGTTTCGAATTATAATAATTCTCAAACATTGTAACATATCTTTATTTCTATAGTTCACAACTAAGCCATGGTTTTCTAGATATATGTGCAAAGTTACAGGATAATTGCTTTAAAAACAAATCAAAAGTTATCCTACACAAACCTTCAATACGTTGTTTGTTTTTGTTGTTTTTGCGTCCGCCTTATTTCTCTATTTCCGAAGGCGGTGTGCGTTGCACTACGGTTTTTGCGCCTGTCGGCACAGTGGATCTGACTTCGGCATTCATTTTATGTAAGGGTCTGCTTCCTCCTGCATTTTTATAAAAGTTTCCTTCCCAGGGTAACGGTCGGTGCTGTCATGGGGATCGAACCCAGCACGTTCGGGTTGTCAGCCGTGTCACTAAACCACTACTATTCTTTGTTGTTTTCCACACTGTTTTAGAACTCTATTGTTTTACCATTTTATGACATTAAACACCTCGATTCTTATAAATGACCTCCAACATGATAATGAAACCCTTCAGTATCTGCCTAAAAATCATCCAGTACAAGTCTCTTCCTCCCCATGTGCCTCCTTGGCCTCATATCATGCCTTATAGAGCTTTTCTCTGAGTTCCATTATTTGACAAAATGTCCTTTGTGTTCACAAGACTCTCTCGGATACATGCCAGTATGTAATTATATTTGATCCTTTACAAACAGAGATTTTGTTCCATCATTATCAACATAGATTTTGTTCCATCATTACAAACAGAGATTATGTTCCATCATTACAAACAGAGATTTTGTTCCATCAATATGAACAAAGATTTTGTTCCATTATTATAAACAGAGATTAAGTTCCATCATTATAAACATAGATTTTGTTCCATCTTTACAAACAGAGATTTTGTTCCATAATTACAAAGAGACATTTTTTTCCATCATTACAAACAGAGATTTTGTTCCATCATTACAAACATAGATTTTTTTCGATCATTCCAAACACAGATTTTGTTCCATCATTATAAACACGGATTTTGTTCCATCATTACAAACAGAGATTTTTTTCCATCATTACAAACAGAGATTTTGTTCCATCATTATAAAAAGGGATGTTGATCCATCATTACAAACATAGATTTTGTTCCACCATTAAAAACATAAATTGTGTTCCATCGTTATAAACATATATTTTGTTCCATCTTTACAAACAGAGATTTTGTTCCATAATTACAAAGAGACATATTTTTCCATCATTACAAACAGAGATTTTGTTCCATCATTACAAACATAGATTTTTTTCGATCATTCCAAACACAGATTTTGTTCCATCATTATAAACACGGATTTTGTTCCATCATTACAAATAGAGATTTTGTTCCATCATTACAAACAGAGATTTTGTTCCATCATTATAAACAGAGATGTTGATCCATCATTACAAACATAGATTTTTTTCCATCATTAAAAACATATTTTGTGTTCCATCGTTATAAACATATATTTTGTTCTATCTTTACAAACAGAGATTTTGTTCCATTATTACAAACACAGATTTTGTTCCATCATAATAAAACATAGATTTTGTTCCATCATTACAAACATAGATTGTGTTCCATCATTATAAACATAGATTTTGTTCCATCTTTACAAACATAGATTTTGTTCCATAATTACAAAGACAGATTTTTTTCCATCAATACAAACAGAGATTTTGTTCCATCATTACAAACATAGACTTTTTTTCCATCATTACAAACAGAGATTTTGTTCCATCCTTAAAAACACATATTTTGCTCCATCATTACAAACAGAGATTTTGTTCCATCATTACAAACAGAGATTTTGTTCCATCTTTATAAACATAGATTTTGTTCCATCATTACAAACATAGATTGTGTTCCATCACTATGAACATAGATTTTGTTCCATCATTACAAACAGAGATTTTTTTACATCACTACAAACATAGATTGTGTTCTATCATTATAAATAGAGATTTTTTTCCATCTTTACAAACAGAGATTTTGTTCCATAATTACAAAGAGAGATTTTGTTCCATCAGTACAAACATATGTTTTTTTTCCATCATTACAAATATATATTTTGTTACATCATTACAAACATAGATTTTGTTCCATCATTACAAACATAGATTTTGTTCCATCATTATAAACAAAGATTTTGTCCATCATTACAAACAGAGATTTTGTTCCATCTTTTCAAAAATAGATTTTGTTCCATCATTACAAACATAGATTGTTTTCCATCATTACAAACAGAGATTTTTTTCCATCTTTACAAACATAGATTTAGTTCCATCATTACGAACAGAGATTTTGTTCCGTCATTACAAACATAGATTGTGTTCCATCATTATAAACACAGATTTTGTTCCATCTTTACAAACAGAGATTTTGTTCCATCAGTACAAACATATGTTTTTTTTCCATCATTACAAATATATATTTTGTTACATCATTACAAACATAGACTTTGTTCCATCATTACAAACATAGATTTTGTTCCATCATTATAAACAAAGATTTTGTCCATCATTACAAACAGAGATTTTGTTCCATCTTTTCAAAAATAGATTTTGTTCCATCATTACAAACATAGATTGTTTTCCATCATTACAAACAGAGATTTTGTTCCATCTTTACAAACATAGATTTAGTTCCATCATTACGAACAGAGATTGTGTTCCGTCATTACAAACATAGATTGTGTTCCATCATTATAAACACAGATTTTGTTCCATCTTTACAAACAGAGATTTTGTTCCATCATTACGAACAGAGATTTTGTTCCATCTTTACAGATATTTTGTTCCATCATTACACACAGAGATTTTTTTCCATTATTACAAACATAGATTTCGAAACATCATTACAACCATAGATTGTGTTCCGTCATTATAAACAGAGATTTTGTTCCATCTTTACAAACATAGATTTTGTTCCATCATTACAAACATAGATTTTGTTCTATCATTACAAACATAGATTTTGTTCCATCATTATAAACAGAGATTTTGTTTCATCTTTACAAACAGAGATTTTGTTCCATCATTACAAACATACATTTTTTCCAACATTATAAACACAGATTTTGTTTCATCATTACAAACAGAGATTTTGTTCCATCATTATAAACAAAGATTTTGTTCCATCATTACAAACACATATTTTGTTCCATCATTATAAACACAGATTTTGTTCCATCATTACAAACATAGATTTTGTTCCATCATTATAAACAGAGATTTTGTTCCATCATTATAAACAGAGATTTTGTTCCATCAATACAAACATAGATCTTGTTCCATCATTATCAACAGAAGCTGTAATAGCAACAGCAGATTTCACAATAGTGTGTCCATGGTTCTTATACTTTGGAAATCATTTTCAGATAACACTTTTCTGTGTTTCATTGACATTTGATGTATTCCCTTCAAGACACTTTGTTAGTAATTGATTCCTGTCATGGTCCTAAAATACTGGTTTTATAGTAGCCCTAACAGACAGGTTACTAGTGTGTTTTTATGAACGGTTTCATCTGCTACAGCTTTCTTATATGGACACCATTCGCTGTGGCTGTTCTTCTAAGCTGGCAGTGGAAAGTCCATAACACTACAGAACATCTGGAGGTCTGCAAGTTCTTCTCCAACACACCTCTATGCTGATACAGCCTACCTGTTCATTGAATAATCGCATACATTTCCCCCATATATATTCGATTACATAATGCAAATTATGTTTATTACTATTGTTTATGCTGCAGTGAACCCCTACACACTGCCTAGATCCCCCCTCCCCCACACTGCCCCCCCCCCTTCTTTGTCTCTAGCAATTGTGCATTGTAAAATCAGAAGTGACAGACAAATTCTGTACTATTCTTACAATTCAAATTCTGTACTATTCTTACAATTCAAATTCTGTACTATTCTTACAATTCAAATTCTGTACTATTCTTACAATTCAAATTCTGTACTATTCTTACAATTGAATATTCAAATATCAGTTATTCTATTACCTTCCCGTCCCTAATAAACAATTTCATATCCACTTAAAATTAAAACTGATTCACTAGATCAAACAATTCTGGAATTTTATTTCTGACCGAGTGGGCGTGGTCAGTGAATGTTCAGAAAGAATAAATGTTGATGTTGTTGTTTACTAGAACGTACTTACAGGCCTAACTTACATCATGCCTAACTTACAGGCCTAACTTACATCATGCCTAACTTGCAGGCCTAACTTACAGGCCTAACTTACAGGCCTAACTTACATCATGCCTAACTTGCAGGCCTACCTTGCAGGCCTAACTTGCAGGCCTAACTTACAGGCCTAACTTACATCATGCCTAACTTGCAGGCCTAACTTGCAGGCCTAACTTACAGGCCTAACTTACATCATGCCTAACTTGCAGACCTAACTTGCAGGCCTAACTTACAGGCCTAACTTACATCATGCCTAACTTGCAGGCCTAACTTACAGGCCTAACTTACATCATGCCTAACTTGCAGGCCTAACTTACAGGCCTAACTTACATCATGCCTAACTTGCAGGCCTAACTTACAGGCCTAACTTACATCATGCCTAACTTGCAGGCCTAACTTGCAGGCCTAACTTACACCACTAAGGGTGGTAAATGATAAACTGTCAGACAGTTTAACATCTGCTCTCTTAGTTAACCTATTACCATAGAACTTCAGTTTCATATTAACTTTCTCTCTCAACTTCGTGTCACAAGACATGATTTTATTTCTCAAAATTCACACAAAGCTGTTTACTTTGAAAATGAGAAATTTGAATAAGCTAAATTGTGACTAAAATATCCCGCCATATGCATTATATAGGGAGTACTCATTATATTATATTTTTGAAAAGGTAGTTTAGAAGCCCCTGGCTGTTTGTTGTTAAATCTAAGTTCTAGGGAAGTAATAATTTCTAACTAGTAACTGGCAGCTATTTTGAATTATGTTTCTTAATTTGTTTAGGCTGACCTCAGGCCTGTTTGTCAGTATATATCTTAAAAACTACTGATGCCAAACACAAGATTCAAGCTGTGTTTGAAAGAATATTGAATATACTTATACATCATCCAAAAGAAATTATATATACATTTTAAAAAATGGATTTTTACCAAATTCTATGTGATATTAAACACAAACAGTGAACAACATTCAGAAAACGTCCGGTAGAACGCCAAGAAAACTTGTATAGACAACTGACAATAAATAACTGCTACCTTGCAGGTAGAACGGGAACAACCAACGAAATAAGAAATGGGATGGCATCTATCGCTGTGGGTCGTGCCTTTCCCAATCGCAAGATGTTGTAGGGACATCACTCAGCGTGTGAGTGATGTGTTGAACATCTCTTCTGGGCCTTGTTCCAGTCAATCATAGTCGTGTATAAAATTCAGTCACACCAAAACCGACGTTGTCTGCAAGCTAGGGCGAAGTGCACCAATCTCGTGAAGTTCAGTCGCGTGAACTAGACCGTGAAATACCACACATATTTAAGAGTAATGCTATTTCGTATAGCCGATGTCCAGGCCAGGATAATCGGAGAAAAGAAAACACACACAAAATAAAACGAACGAATTAACAAGTCGAAATGGAAACAACGACACGTTTCCGTGAACACAAGTGTAAGTCGTCGACTAGTGTGAATTCCAGGCAAATCCGTAACCTGGCTGTATCCATAATGAACTAAAACATCAGAGCAAGGTAAATCCGCAGCCCGTAGGGCGCCGTCATACATACACACACACACACAACACACACACACACACACACACACACACACACACACACACACACAGGTCAACATTTGATGAGTATGCATGTATTTATTGAGAGACTTATACTCCACGGAAGGTTGCTGGGAGATTTCCATTTGATATAACTCTGGTTAAATGTGTTGTATATTCATTATATTTCAACCAATATTATTGGTTTTCTGTAATGGCGTTTCTTGCCAGTAGTAACTAACACATGAATCCAACCGTTATACGAATCATTCTGCTACTAATCCTGCACTTGTCGAGTTCCGATTAATTAACAACTTGTCCTCAAATGAAACACCTTTCTCGTTGATACAGTACGACAATGAGTTATCGCGAAATCAATACCAACTAACGATTATTGCAGTTAGTGATTATCCTAGCTTTTACAGCACACTTAAGCGTTGGTTATTAGTCACTTTTTTATATCGAACAGTGAAATTGAATGAGAAATTTACTGTACGTCCGAGATTATTGGGTTGCAATTATATATTTTTTGTTTAAGCGTATTTGGTTACAGGTGTTTGTGTTCATATGGTGAAGGTTATACAATGATTAATATATCTCCTGTATTCTTTATGGTGTCTATGATTACCTCATATTTTCATAATAATTATCAATGTTAAGCATAGCTGACATTACTGCTCTCCTGACAAACCTTTAGGTGCTATGCATTTTTGGAAGTGTTTTGCTGATGATTGTTCATCTAACTTGCTATTGTTACATCATTCTAATCAGCTTTGGCATTCGTCACTTCTTTATGCCTGAGGAATGTTGGGATATTGATTTTCAGTGTTATCGATTGATTTCGTGTCTTCTTTTGTATGCTCTCTCTTTCTCTCTCTCTCTCTCTCTCTCTCTCTCTCGCTCTCTCTCTCTCGCTCGTGTATGTCTTTGAGACTAGGATGCCAGTTTTTAAATGCTGTGAATTCCTGCTTCACTAAGCGTATTCGTCTTTATGACAAAAAGGAAAAAAGCAATGCGCGTCACTTTGTCCTCGTGGAATCGAATGAAACATAAATCGGAAACATAGTCATTCTCTCCTGATTCCTAGATTTTTAAACTGCAAGTGTAATTCTCTCCTATTTCCTACATTTTTAAACTGCAAGTGTAATTCTCTCCTATTTCCTAGATTTTTAAACTGCAAGTGTAATTTTCTCCAAATTCCTAGATTTTTAAACTGCAAGAGTAATTCTCTCCAAATTCCTAGATTTTTAAACTGCAAGTGTAATTCTCTCCAAATTCCTAGATTTTTAAACTCCAAGTGTAATTCTCTCCCAATTCCTAGATTTTTAAACTGCAAGTGTAATTTTCTCCAAATTCCTAGATTTTTAAACTGCAAGAGTAATTCTCTCCAAATTCCTAGATTTTTAAACTGCAAGTGTATTTCTCTCCAAATTCCTAGATTTTTAAACTCCAAGTGTAATTCTCTCCAAATTCCTAGATTTTTAAACTGCAAGTGTAATTTTCTCCAAATTCCTAGATTTTTAAACTGCAAGAGTAATTCTCTCTAAATTCCTAGATTTTTAAACTGCAAGTGTAATTCTCTCCAAATTCCTAGATTTTTAAACTCCAAGTGTAATTCTCTCCAAATTCCTAGATTTTTAAACTGCAAGTGTCCTGCTCTCCCAATTACTAGAATCTAAACCAACAACTGCAAGTGTCATTCTTTCTCATCTCTAATATATTTAAAAGGAAAGTACAACGGCAAGTGAAATCCTATCCAAATTCTGATACATTTAAAAGGAACGTACAACGGCAAGTGAAATCCTATCCAAATTCTGATACATTTAAAAGGAACGTACAACGGCAAGTGAAATCCTAACCAAATTCTGATATATTTAAAAGGAACGTACAACGGCAAGTGAAATCCTAACCAAATTCTGATATATTTAAAAGGAACATACAACGGCAAGTGAAATCCTAACCAAATTCTGATATATTCAAAAGCAACGTACAACGGCAAGTGAAATCCTCTCCAAATTCTGATATATTTAAAAGGAACGTACAACGGCAAGTGAAATCCTAACCAAATTCTGATACATTTAAAAGGAACGTACAACGGCAAGTGAAATCCTCTCCAAATTCTGATATATTTAAAAGGAACGTACAACGGCAAGTGAAATCCTAACCAAATTCTGATATATTTAAAAGGAACGTACAACGGCAAGTGAAATCCTCTCCAAATTCTGATAGATTTAAAAGGAACATACAACGGTAAATGTAATTCTCTCCAAATTCTGATATATTTAACAGGAACATACAACAACAAATGAAATCCTCTCCAAATTCTGATAGATTTGAAAGGAACATACAACGGCAAGTGAAATCCTCTCCAAATTCTGATAGATTTGAAAGGAACATACAACGGCAAATGAAATCCTCTCCAAATTCTGATAGATTTGAAAGGAACATACAACGGCAATTGAAATCCTCTCCAAATTCTGATAGATTTAAAAGAAACACAACCGTCTGTTACTCACCTTTCTATCCATGCTACTGTAGGGATTCTCTCTAGCCACTTAATCCGTGTCTTTCTGCGCACTTGAATTGCTTTACTTTGTTTTGTCAGGAGAGGATTACAGAGCAACATACGATTTGCAGCAAAATACAACACCAGTGTGGAGGAAGACAAAGGCAGTAACAACAACAACAATAAAAAACGGTGATACATACAGATGTAATTGCTAATAAGTCTACATTTAAAAAATGTATGGGAAATTAAAACAAAAATTACGTCCAAATGTTGAACCAAAGCTGATCAAATCTCATATTCGTTTCCGTAAAGGAATGGAATGTACTGTTGCCGTATGCACATTAAGACAAGAAGATCAGATCGCAAGGACAAGAGCTGGAACATGGTTCTTAGTTCTTAGTCGACCTGTACTTCTACAGAGGCAAATGCCCCTGTGTAGGTCCCAGCTCTGGTATGAGCTGGATGTAGCCGGGAGAAGGATTTCCTGCTTAGCTGGCTAGGCTTAAGTAGCTTAATCTTCCGCTGTAATGGGTGGTTAACCGATGTGCAAGTTCATCTTAATAGACTCAAACATGCAAAGTAGAACAGCAACCTGTTAGGAGCCATTTATGCTGCTCTAAACAAACCACCTAACAATGGCCGGTGGTATGCCAAGTCACACAGTTACGACATGCTTTCTGTGAGGCAGTGGTGCTATTCTTGGCCTTGTCGTACACACAGTTCCCGGCAGACCACTTGGGAACACCGTACTGTACACAAGTACATGGGAGTAAAGTTGGATCGTTGCGGTTTATTGCCAGAAATTACACAGGAAAAACATCATCAGACGGTAACTAACTCACACAACATGAAGTGCAAAGCAGATGTCATCAGAACGTCAGTAGTCGCTCTGTGTTTCTCCGTAGCTGAGTACGCCGCGCCAGTCTGGAAGAATTCAGCACAAGTCAAACTTATTGCCTAAACTCTTAAACACCTCTACCCTGTGATCATGGATAACAGGTGGCAACAGAGCAGACTGGATAAAGAGAGCGAATCCAAGAGGAAAAGCTAAACTACGTCTAAAAAAATTACTGATAAAATCGGATGTGTTAGACCAAAAGCTGCAAATAGCGCAGTCAGGCTGTAAACTACGACACATCGCATTCCGTTCTCCGGACATTATCCTGCTATCTGCAAATCACTTTTCAGTTCTTTGTAGCGGGAGATTGAGAGCGAACAAAGCCAAACTAAGCCAAGCTAAACTGATTGAATCAGCAATAAATGAGACACTTTGTGCCTAAGACCTAAACCCAGTGAGAACATGTACCCCATAATCGGTGTACCGCGACCTGAGACACACAGTAATGTCGCATCAGAGATAGAAAGTTGGAGGACGGGTAAACGGCCCAAGGCACCCGTCTAAAATCAAGACAACATTTGTTACAGTCAACCCAGCCTCTACATACTAGTATTGGAAGACACGGCATCCAGGCCCCGTTGATCGAGTTACGAGAGGAACTTGCGCCTGGACATCACCTGCCTTACGCAACATGGAAGTCACTAAATAGACTTCGAAATGGCGTATCACGATGCAAGATTTAGCCTTAAAAATGTGGATGCAGAAATGATGAAACATGTGAATGTTGGGCAACACAAGACCACGCCCATATGATGATCTGCCCAAACCTTCCGGAGACTTGCAGTATGGACGATCTGCCGAGGGACAACGACGGGCCAATCCATGCGACGGAATACTAAAAGAATGGTGTTGCTTTGTGCCACGAGAGTAAGAAAGTACATTAAGAAATTTAAGCGAATGAACCATAGAATAAAGCAATCATTTACACATAACATTTATATTTTAGCTTTTGTTAGAGTTGACATGAATGTGATTTGGGCATTTGTTAGTAGACTATGGTATTTCAGGTCAGTTATTAGATAATATTAGAGAAATGTGCCACAGTAATACAAGTGTCAGAAGAACAGGTGATGAAGTCACTGATTCTATTGGAATAATTACAGAAGTACAACAAAGAAGGTCGTTTTTACAATTGTGGTTAAACATTTCAAAATCATCATTATCAAGTGCCGTCTTCGCATCCCAAGTTGACGGCAGTGGCCATCGAACTGTCTTTCTCCCATGCCAGGTTGGTACACTCAGTCAAACTGTGTTCCAAACACATGTTGCTGCTGTTGTCAATCTGTTATCTGCCGCCCTCTGACTCTCTTGCCCTCCACGCGTACCTCCAATTTGGCTTGACTTCGTTCGTTCTCAATCTCCCACTACCAAACCCTGAAAGGGCTTAAGTAGCAGAATGTAGTCCAGAGAACGGAATACGTTGTGTCGTAGTTTACAGCTTGACTGCGATATTTGCACCTTTCGGTCCAACACATCCGACTTCAGGAAGCATATTTTGAGTGCCGGGTTAGCATTCCCTCTACGATCCCTTCTCCTTAGCCAGTCTGCCCTCCTGCAGCCTGTTATCCAGGATCAACGCGTGGAGGTGTAGAAGCGTCTTGGCAGCTCTGGTTCGCTGGCCATGACGCTAGCAGTCAGCTATGGGTCGCTGACCACTGCAGCTCATGCGCTGCTCAGCATCTTGATCCCATCCCACCAATATGACTTTCAACAGACTGTCATGTCACTTGGAAATATTTAATTGTCTGCTTTTTTTTCTTTAAGAAGTGCCTTTCTCGCCTTGATTTGTTCCATAACATTACGATATGTTTTTTTAAATATTTTCAAGCAACTCGTCCAAGTTTCCTGAATACCCACATAACAAAAGCTTCAACACGCTTCTCCATCTTGTCGCTTATGGTTCAGGTTGATACTCCATACAATAAAACTGAATGCGCATTTCATTTAATTATTCTCATTTTTGAGTTCTTAGATATCTGTTCAACATTTTCATAGATAGATAGCAACAAGAGTTAACCGAAATGCAACACCGGAAGCTGAACTTAACATAAGAAGCGAAGAACGCAACTCACTACACGAACTACTCTTTGTAGACGATCAAAGCTGAAGATAGAAGGACGAAGATAGCCAGAAAAATCAAACGGATGTACTTGGTACAGCCTGTTTTAGTTATAATAGGAAGATTAGAGGATCAAAGACAGAAACTATGAAGATTAAGAGAACATCAGATCTACTTAACATGTAAACAATATCAAAATTAAGCTGGCCCAAGAGTGCAAATAATTCGGAAGTATTTTTACCGAAAATGGAAGGCGTGTTAGAGAATGGAAAACTAAATGTTAGAAAGCATATTATGTGACTTCTCAACTACCAGCACTGCTTAAATACGTGTCCCAAATGCGGTCATAGATGAGGGTGGATATGAGAACAAAGTTTTGATTCTGCCCAAACGCTCCTACAAATAACTTTTGACAGCAAAAGCCAAACGAAATCGCATTGGGCTTATGAAGCCCTTAAGCAATATATGGCATTTCACATGTGAGAAGAAAACTCTTTAAAACCACATGCTACCTGCTGGGTAGTCTGACGACATCCAACAGACTGTTTTTATGATGATTGCCTATACGGTGTTAGATGAGAACCCAGCAACATGGCAATTGTTCGAATGATGTGAGATCAGAACCCAGCAATATAATATTTACCCGTATTGTGTGACATGAGAACCCAGCAATATGATGATTGCCAGTATAGTGTGACATGGGTACCTAGCCATATGACGATTTCCAGTATGATGTGAGATAAGAACCCAGCAATATGCCAATTGCCTGTAAGGTGTGACATGAGAACCCAGCAATATGCCAATTGCCTGTAAGGAGTGACATGAGAACCCAGCAACATGCTAATTGCCTGTAAGGTGTGAGATAAGAACCAAGCAATATGCCAATAGCCTGTAAGGTGTGACATGAGAGCCCAGCAATATGCCAATTGCCTGTAAGGTGTGACATGAGAGCCCAGCAATATGCCAATTGCCTGTAAGGTGTGACATGAGAACCGTCGGATGATGTCGTAATCATCACTTGCGATTGGCAAACAACGTAACTTTGTCTATAGTAGGTTTCGCCAAACAACGAAATGTTGTCTATAGTAGTTCTCATCGACAACGTAACGTTGTCTATAGTAGGTCTCATCAAACAATGTAACTTTGTTTATAGTAGGTCTCATCGAACAACGTAACATTGTCTATAGTAGGTCTCATCAAACAACGTAACTTTGTCTATAGTAGGTCTCATCAAACAACGTAACATTGCCTATAGTAGGTCTCATTAAACAACGTAACTTTGTATATAGTAGGTCTCACCAAACAGCGTAACTTTGTCTATAGTAGGTCTCATCGAACAATCTAACTTTGTCTATAGTAGGTCTCACCAAACAACGACACTTTGTCTATAGTAGATCTCATCAAAACGTAACTTTGTCTATTGTAGGTCTCATCAAAATGTAACTTGGTCTATAGTAGATCTTACGAAACAATGGAATGTTGAAGAAACTGATGATCAAAATCATTCATTTGTGGGAGACCTTCCACAAACAGTCATACAACACATGAAGTAACAAAGCATCTAGCTACATCAAACAATTATCGCGTACCAACAGTCATTTATTTCTGAAAATTGTATTTCGTACATTCAGCGATTCACAGTTTATACTTCCATGCAAATAATAATTACTTTTTATCAGGAATAATAACAACTTGGAGGCATGTTGCTCTTTTGTCGATGAACAGCGAGCTGAACAAAGCCTTCATCATGCCTTCTTTACATACAAACAAACAGCATTCATTATCAAATGAATGCCTTAGTATTGTATATTCACTGCCGGGAATTGAACCCATGAGCAATTAATTATCACCAATCTTTAATAATAAATATTTAGTTTAGCGTCATTATTCTTGGAACCTTATAATCTAGTAACAATTTGTGTTTAATGGTCGGTTCTTTGGAGTATTCTTCTCAACAAAACAGAGCAACGTCAAATATTTGTTTTATATTATTTACTCTAACTGTTCCACTTGTTGTGACTAAAAATGCTGTTATTTTTATCTGAATATAATTCAATCTTTGTATTCCACTGAGGCATGGTATGTACTTTTCTTATTTGAATTTAAAATCATTGAACGAAATGCGGTCGGTGTATAAAGTCCACGGTGTTTTTGGGTGCATGAACCGTTTAAGTACGTCTGTGATTTCATGTAAAAGGACATCCACCGTCCTCTCCTTCACGTTGTGGCTTAAAGTGAATATCAGGTTAATGCTGGGGTATTAGCATATAGGTAAAGGCTGATGTTCTTCTCGTGTTGTTTACGTGGTTGTTGCTGTTGCTGCTGCTGCTGGTGTTGTTTTTGTTGTTGATATTGCAGTTGTTGTTATTGCTGTTGTTGTTGATGTGGTTTTTATTGCTGTTGTGGTTTTTGTTATTGTTGTTGTTTTTGCTGTTGTTGTGGTTTTTGTTATTAATATTGCTGTTGTTGTTGATGTTGTTGTTGTTGTTATTTCTGTTGTTAAAGATGATGTTTTGCTGTTATTGGCATTGTTGTTGTTGTGGATGTTATTGTTGATGGTGTTGTTATTGCTGTTGTTTTTGGTGTTGTTGTTAATGATGTTGCTATTGTTGTTTCTGTTTGCTTTTATTCCCTTTGTTTTAGTGTGTCTGCCGTTGTTATTTCTAGTGTTGGTGTTGCTGTTGTTACTCTTGGTGTTGTTGATGTGTTGGTGTTGTTGTTTATGTTGTTGTTTTTATTGTCGTTGTTGTTGTTTACGTTGTTGTTATTGTTAGTTCTGTTGTTCGTATTGTTGTTGCTGTTGTTTATGTTGTTGTTATTGTTGTTTCTGTTAGTGATATTGATAGTGTTGTTGTTGCTGTTGTTGCACTTGTTGTTATTGTTGATGTTGATGATTGTTTTTTGTTGATATTTATGTTGTTATTATTGTTGTTGTTGTTGCTTTTTCTGTTGCTGTTACTGCTAGTGCTGCATTTGTTTCAGCTATTTATGTTGGTGTTGGTGTTGCTGTTTCTGTTTTTGTTATTGCTGGCGATGTTGTTGTTGCTTATTTAGCTATTGTTTTTGCTCTTGCGTTTGTTTCTAATGTTGTTATTACTGCTGTTGCCGTTTTTGCTGTTGTTATTCGTGTTCTTGTTTGTGTTTTCATACTGGCATACCTGGCACATCATGTTATGGCGGCGAACTGAAACTGCTCGTTTCATATTATTTCTTGTATTTTTGTTTTTTTTTGTTAGTTGTTTTGTATCAATTTTGTCCCTGACGAAGGTCATGTGCCGTAACGTAGGTATTGTATTGTTTTTTTGGTCCTGGTGCGGTTGTCACTGATCTATTGTCTATTTTGTGTTGTTATATAATAACTATCATTACTGAATTCCATTAACACTACAAGCAGCTTCCTTTGCCTTTCAGACAATGGTCGATGGTATGGCTACCATTTGTTCGTGTATCCTGCTAACTGTACACACTACTGCTTTGTCGTTTCTGTCCGTGCCCTACCAAATCCAGCTTAACTTGCCTTTTCTTTGTTTTCTTCTTCTTCTTCTTATTCTTCTTCTTTGTTGGTTCTCAATCACCCGCTATCAAGCCCTAAACAGGACTTTACAAGTAGCAGGATTTAGTCCAGAGAACGGAATACGATGTGTCGTAGTTTACAGACTGACTTCGATGTTTGCACCTTTCGGTCCTGCACATCCAACTTCAGCATGCATCTTTGAGTACAGCTTTAGCCTTCCGTCTTCGATACCTTCTCCTTAGCCAGTCTGTTCTGTTGCAGTTTGGTATTCATGATCACCGCATGGAAGTGTAGAAGGGTGAAACATTTTTCTTCTTCGGCGTTCGTTCCCAATATCCAGCTACCAAGGCGTGAACATAACTTTGCAAGTAGCAGGATGTAATCCGGAGCACGGAATATGTTGTGTCGCTAGTTTACAGCTTGGTTGCGATATTAGCACCTGTCGGTCTGGCCCATCCGTCTTCGGCAGCAGACATTTTTTCAATACCGGGTTGGCCTTCCCTGTTCGATCCTTTCTCCTTAGCCAACCTCTGCTATTGCAGCCGGTTTTCCAGGATCACCGCGTGGAGGTGTAGATGGGTCTTTGCAGCTCGGGTTCGCTGGCCCTGAAGCTAGCAGTTAGATATGGGTAGCTGACCGCTACAGCTCATGCGCATCAGCATCATGATTCCTAACTCACTTTTAATTTCAAAAACTCTGCAGTGTACGGATCGCTGGTTCATTATTTGTTGTGTTGTCGGGTATGCATTTATGTATGAAGCCACCAGTACCATCTTTAGCATCACTCTAGTACTCTGTCGAATTTGTGTTGTTGTTGTTTAATGCTTACAGTGAATCGGACTTACATTTTGTGCACCCGAAAAATGCGTTAAGTGGACGGTTGCAGTAGCTTTTCTCACAACACGAGGGTGCTGATGACAGTGGTCTGGGGTCCTCGGGGCGGTTGTGCAATGGTTAGCTTCATGTGCGTGTTGCTCACTACAGCGGAGATGACGTCTATCCCCCACCTTGTTGGTCAGGCTGCATGTAAACAACCCGTTTCCAGAGAGAGCTACGTGGAAGTGAGGCGTGGGTTTTGGCCATTATATTTTACCTAACTATAACTAACATTTTCGACCAATGTGTTTTGCCTGACCAGACGTAAGTCTCCTCTCCATGACATAACATTTTAGTCACTTGTCTCTCGCAGTAAACGCCTTTATTTCCATGTCGTCTTGACAAAGACCTCAAAGAAGCAAACTGGTCACCGTCACCTCAGAAATAGTTGTGGTACCACACAAAGCCTCTAACACGTAATCGTTGACGGCGACTACTTACACCAATATACACAACTATATGAGGTCTTCGTGACATATATCTTGACCGCTCTGCAGGTTAATCCTCTTCAGCAATGTTCTGATGCTACTTCAGAGGTAGAAACACTACGTTACAGGAGAAACAAATCAATCGTATCGATTTTCTTAACGATCGGTCCTAGTATTGATCAGTCACACGTGCAGAGAACGGGTGTGAAAGCTATTCGCCGCTTAGGATGCTATGAAAATACAGCTACGGTCTAATGATTACGGTGTTGGACGAAGTACTTGAAACGAATTAAATCTCTGGAAAGCTTTGAGCGCAAATGATCTGTGGAAGTTTGGGTACATTTATAAGGTTAGCTCAGTTTGGTCTAGCTATTTCCCCCTTCAGCGAAGCGATGTTTATCGGTCAGTTTGGCTTGTCTAATGTCAAATTGGGCAGTGGTTCTCAGCCTGGGGTTTCGTCTTCTTTGGCCTTTGTCCTGAAAAGGACGTTGTGACATTATGTGGTATTTTAAGCGAGGATGTGGTAGATAAGGTAAGGCACTCGTTTGTCAAACTGATGAACGGAAACTACGGACGATTCAGTCCCAAAAGGTTCAAGCGACGCATAGTATCAAGAGAGGTAAGACCAGAGTGCCTGCATCATGATCTACCTCCAATCTTCTCGGCTGATAGTTTTGTCTTTAGTCCAAGGTAGCTCTGGACGAGAGAGTGAGGTTGATCACTAGTGGAGTTTCTTTCTTAGTGTAATCCAAATTCAGCGCAAAGTTACATCTTAGAGACAAAACCCGTCTCATAATGCCATCGCTTGCGATGGGAAACTAACTTACAGCGAAGCTGCGATATCTGCGCCTTTATGTCCGGCACATTCGATTTCAGCTAACTTTTAAAAATACTTGTTGAACCTTCCCATTGCCTTCCTTATCCGTTAGTCACACTGTATTAATGACTAGTGCAGACCGTTTTCAGGGCCGCCCCACGGAAGCGGTATAGGTTATTGGACAGCAATGGATCGCTGACCCTGATATGTTGAGCCAAGTCTAGGATTTGAGAATAACAATCGCTGGTTTACTGAGTCTTCCATATTGTCTTGCGACCCCTTGTCATGTCTGTATGTCTACTGTTGTCGTGTCTCTCTGATAGCACTAACATCGTGCATTTCTATTAGGCATATTATCATTTGTCTTTCTTTGATGTATGTTGTGGGTGTTGCTGCTGCTGCTGCTGTAGCAGTAGATGTATCTGTAGCAGCAGTAGCAGTAGTATGGCCGCAATGTGTAAGCATACTCTTCTGTTAGTTTAAAAAATGGTATGGCTTGGTTTGGCTTCGTTCGTTCTCAATTTCCCGCTACCAAACCCTGAAAGGGCTTAAGTAGCAGAATTTAGTTCAGAGAACTGAATGCGTTGTGACGTAGTTTACAACTTGACTGCAATATTGGCACCTTTCGGTCTAACACATCCGACTTCAGCAAGCAGTTTTTGAGTACCGGGTTAGCATTCCCTCTTCCATCCCTTCTCCTTAGCCAGTCTGCCCTACTGCAGCCTGTTATCCAGGATCACTGCGTGGAGGTGTAGAATGGTCTTGGCACCTCTGGTTCGCTGGCCCTGACGCTAGCAGTCTGCTATTGGTCGCTGACCGCTGCAGCTCATGCGCTTCTCATGATTAAAAAAATGGTATTCAGTGGTGGGCTGCAGTAACTTTCCTCACATCTCGAACGTACTGATGAAGATGCACCGGATTCCACCTGGCGGTTGTGCAATCCTTGGCTTTATCAGTATGTTGCTCACTACTTTGAGTATCACGTCGATCACCCATCAGTTTAGCCAGACTGCCATGAAGTAGCCCATTTCTAGGAAGAACTACATAGGAATGAAGTGATGGTCTTTACTCTCCCCGTCTGTCAATTGCACACGTGATCCTGTATATCCCTGTCTTTCTTGGCATGTCAGTCTGCCGATATCTGTAAATCAGGATTGTTCCTGTGCTAAGTGTATTTGTCTGTCTCGATTAATTATGAATTTAAGCCTATGCAATTTGACTGCTGCATTTCTCTGTCTATTAAATTCGTCTTAACGGCTATCCCTGAATCAAGACGCTTTTCGCTTTTAGGTGTGTCTGTCCTTATCTATTAGGAATGTTAGCCAGTCTGTCTTCATCTATTAGTTCTGACAGTTGTTTGTCTCTCTGTATCTGTCTACAATATATTTATATTCATCATTCATCTGCTCTTTCCGTCCTGTCAGATGATAGTAATTGTGCTTTGAAAAAAGGGATAACGATAACGAATGTGACTCGTAAGACCAATCCGAGCAGAGAAGTGTCTTCTACAGTGTATACAAGGAAAGTCAGGACCGTTTGCGACATCGCATGGTGTGGCGTGTCTTCTACAGTGTATACAAGGAACGTCAGGACCGTTTGCGGCATCGCATAGTGTGGCGTGTCTTCTACAGTGTATACAAGGAACGTCAGGACCGTTTGCGGCATCGCATGGTGTGGCGTGTCTTCTACAGTGTATACAAGGAAAGTCAGGACCGTTTGCGGCATCGCATGGTGTGGCGTGTCTTCTACAGTGTATACAAGGAACGTCAGGTCCGTTTGCGGCATCGCATGGTGTGGCGTGTCTTCTACAGTGTATACAAGGAACGTCAGGACCGTTTGCGGCATCGCATGGTGTGGCGTGTCTTCTACAGTGTATACAAGGAACGTCAGGACCGTTTGCGGCATCGCATGGTGTGGCGTGTCTTCTTAAACGCTGAGTCGGTAGCCTATTAGCAATCAGTATCTCCTTTGTATTCCATGCTTAATCCTGCTCTTCCGTGAAACACGATCCATGGCGTCATGATTCCAAATCGATGCCTGCATCAGTCCTTTCCCGCTTCCATACATCCTTGCACCGAAGTAGTGACCGGTTCCGAGACCTTTTCCCCGAATGTAATTTCCCATGAAGAAGATATTTTGATATTCTGCCATCATCCATCCTCCGAGTATGTCACAGCCATCGGAGCCTTCGAAGATTAAGCATGGAACATATTGTGACAGTTTCTGTTCTCTCCAACACCTCTGCGATGGCGATTTTATCTTGCAACCCAAAGCACAGGATTCTGCGCAGGCACCTCGTGTGATAGCTGTTTAGCCACCTCTACTGGTGCGTGTAGGTAGACCATGTCTCACTGCCATAAACAACTATGCTGAAGACACAGGACTGGTAAAGAAGGTTTTTTTTTAACTGTATATATACATATACATATACCGCCACTAGAAGGCAGATTGGAGTCTTGATCTGACATGCGTCACTGGCTCTGATACAAGCAGCCGCTGGCTTCTGGCAGCTCATGCGCTGCTGTTATTTTAACTGCAGTAGGCCCTTTGTAAGTAGCCCAAACCACAACCCTCCTTAGGGGACAATTTATTCTATATCACAAGGCCCTTACTAACGTACCTGCCAATCTACCAACCTGTCAAAGCATCCTCCACATGCCAGTTGTGTTAGCTCGTAAATAGAGGAGACTATCTGCCCAGCTTTCGTTTTAAAATTGATGTTTAGTCTGGCATGAAATTAACCGAGTCCATAAACAATTTATTCCTGCGTTGTTTATATTGGTTTCCATTATGTTAAATAGCGCACACAATTGTGTGACTAGCATACGCTTATGTTGTTGTTTATAATGTTGTTATTTATGTAAAGTCATCATCATTATTATCATCATCACATACGTCTAGGTCTGTGTAGTCCATACGTGTGGCGCCCTGTGAGTTTTATCCGGCGCTGTCTCTTGTATTTCAACACTGTTTGCTATGGCTGTAAATGGCGATTCTCGAGTGACAGTCCCTGCCACAGATCCTACAACCATGCTGAGGAGGCTGGCCATTCTGCCTGTTTCTTGATCTCTTCAGTCTTTCTCTTTTCTCTGCATCCATAAGGCCTTTACGAGCGTTGGTCGCCACTATGCCACGACCAACTGACTCTCCAAACAACACGAGCATGAGCAATTGTTACACAGCCCTCGGGAGGGAAGTTGCATGGCTTCATGTCCCTCTTTCATACGTCCTTGAATCGCAGTGTGGGACAGCCGATTCTTCTAACTCCAATGGCTCGCTGTCCATACAGGATATCCTTTGGCAGCCTTTCAGCTTCCATACTCCAACCATCGAAGACGTCGCTGGCTGAACAGCAAGTATGTTGTGAGTGTTTGCTGGCTGTAAGGGCCTATTAAGTGGCCCTCTCGTTTTGTGAAGTAGCGGACATAAATGTATCACAAGTCCCTTTATGTCGTTGTGTATTACAGCATATATATATATATATATATATATATATATATATATATATATAATATAACTTGCGACATTTAAGGGTGTGCGTGGGCTTGGCAGCCTTATAATATAAAACAAAAACTATTGTTACTGCAAACAACTGTGTTCTTATTATTCTTTTTGTTCTTATTCTTGCTCTTCTTGTTGTTGCTTCTCTTCATCTACTACTACTTTATCTGGCCTGAGATGATAACTTTGATCGGTTTTGTTTTTCTGGCGTGGGATTGGTACCTTAATCAATATGTTTCAACTAGCATAAGGTTGGGGCTTTGATCAGAATGCTTTACCTGAAGTGAAATGGGTACCTTGATCAGTATGTTTCACCTGACGTTAGGCGAGTGCTTTGATTAGAATGCTTTACCTGAAGTGAAATGGGTACCTTGATTATAATTTTTCACCTGACTTTAGGCAAGTGCTTTGATCAGAATGCTTTACCTGAAGTGAAATGGGTACCTTGATCAGTGTTTCACCTGGCGTGACATGGGCGCTTTGTTCTGTATAGTTCATATGGCCTTGAACTTACTCTTTAGTTTTTGTTTATTAATTTACAGGAAGTCAATATCCGAGACATTGCATTTGCGGCTTATACTGCAATTTGTTTACATAATGAGGCTGATATACCAGTTGCACAACAAGCTTAACAGGTTATAATAGCTCTCTTCTTTTCTACCGTGTACCATGAAAGTTACAAAAGACATGCTTAATCATAATTCAAGGCCCACGATCAAAAATGCAGTCCGTGAAGTGAGGTCTCTGAGAAAAGTCAGCCAAACCTGACAAGCGGGAATCCCCGTTGTATAATAACTTCGTCAATTGTTTTATTGTCGCTGTTGTCAATTATGTTTATCTGTTTATCCTGCGAGTGTTGTGGTTTGATGTATATGTTATTCTTTACTGTTAAGAATGGACGTCACTGTACTCCGGGCAGATCCGCAGGTGCTCATTAAATGAGATAGACACCATTTACGCTCCAGTGTGGCATATTGGGAATATGGTGTTAGCCCTATATTTATTTAGAGCAGTGATCTTCAACATTTCCATAACTGGCGCCCACTTTTATAACTTTTGTGAGGGGACATTTTTCTGATCTCCCATGTTTATAACTTTCAAGAGCGTACATTTTCTTTACCGTCAACTAAAATCGAAATTGTAGAAAATATCGCTATTGTCCTCTATGTGTATTGTGGATGTTTCTAACCATCATATGTCAAGTTCTTTGAGCCTGTGTATTTTGGATGTTTCTAACCATCATGTGGCAAGTTCTTTGAGCCTGTGTATTTTGGATGTTTATAACCATCATATGGCAAGTTTTTTGAGCCTGTGTATTTTGGATGTTTCTAACCATCATGTGGCAAGTTATTTGCAGAACGACGGTCGCACTACATCCCCTCTGAAAGTAACTCGATCTCTTACCAAATCTCCAGCCTGATCCAGATTCATATCCAAGCATTCCTTGACATCTTGGTGCCATCGCCTTCTTGGTCTGTATCTGCCTATCTGTATCTCGCCCGACACCATACCTTCCATTACTGTTTCTCCAGTCAATTGTGTCTTTTGATGTGACCAAATTATTTCACATTTTTATGCACATCGTGAAATTTATTAGCCAGTTCAACTCTATGCCCATCTCTTGTCGAGTGCCTGCATTCGTCTTTGTTTTTGGTCCACGGAATCCTGAGAACCCGTCTATACCATTTCGACTCGAAGGATTCGAGGTTTATGTAACTGTCCTTGTTTCACAGTCTTCTGCTGTAAAGAGACAAATCACAGGTTCTAAAGATCTGACTTTTTTTTGGTTTGCTGGTGTTTTGTGATACTTTCATCAGGTTGCGTTTTTTAATAAATCATCATCATGTGCCCTGCCGGTTGGCGTTGACGATATTAGACATCCATCCACTTCTATCACGTGTGTTGTCTACCAACTATGTTGTTGATTGTCGCCCGTGCCATTTTATCAGACTGTCCAGCTTCTTGTCTCTCGGCCTTCCTCTTTTCTCTTTCCTGCTATCTTACCCCTTGTCACAATGTGCTTCAAACCGCCTCTTCTCATAACATGCCCGAAAATCAATGACTGCCTTGTTTTGATCCTTGCAATGAATTGTCTTTGTGTCTGTGCCTCTTCGAGTACTGTATCATTAGTCTTCCTTGTCTTTGTGTCTGTGCCTCTTCGAGTACTGTATCATTAGTCTTTGTGTCTGTGCCTCTTCGAGTACTGTATCATTAGTCTTCCTTGTCTTTGTGTCTGTGCCTCTTCGAGTACTGTATCATTAGTCTTTGTGTCTGTGCCTCTTCGAGTACTGTATCATTAGTCTTCCTTGTCTTTGTGTCTGTGCCTCTTCGAGTTCTGTACCATTAGTCTTCCTTGCAGTTCATGGAATCCGCAGCATTCTTCTGTAAAAGCACATCTCCGTTGCTTCCAAAGATATGTCCGCGTGTTTGCTGATTGTCTATGATTCGCTGTCATATGTCCATATTGGTTCCACGTAGCATCCAAATACTCTCTTTCTCAGTTCCAGCTGCAAGGTTTTGTTGCACGGTATTCTCTTCATGATCTGGAAAACCGATTTTGCCTGGGCTATTTGGCATTTTGATTCGTAATTGCATCTTTCATCACATGTATGTGCCCAGGTATTTATCCGTGTTAACTTGTCTTAATTCGGTCCTTTTCGCTTTGGGTGCAGCATTTTGGGCAGCGGTTTGGCTTCTTAGTAACTACCTTCTTAGTCAATACATTTCTTTTTATTTAAACTGAAACCTTTGCTGAACTACCGTATTTACCATTTCCTGCAAGTCGGTGAACTACCGTATTTACCATTTCATGCAAGTCGGTTTCATTCTGAGAAATCAAGACTTGTACATCCCTCATAATGGACGTTCCAGTCAAGTATATATCGCTCCTCTCGGCAACGATACTGCCTCTCTCTCTCTAGCAGAGAAACCCCAAACGGCTTTCTTACTATGTATCACAGATTCATCGGTATATATAACAGCATCAGAATCCTGAAAATTATCACTTATCAGTAGTTTAACCTTGAGGTCTCATTTCCCACATTGCACCGGTCTCTGCATTCTCTCCCCTGAGTGATAATGACCCTGTGGTAGTCTGTCATTTTATCTCCAGTGTGAATCAATTCTCCTCCTTTATTTATCCTATGTATTGTGTTATCTTGGTGTACTTTGCATAAAACTATTTCAATATAAAGTCTGTATGTCATATCTCTATAAATGTGCGGCGGTTGAAGGCATGTCTCTAAGGACACAAGGGCCAGTCTCAATCTCTTTCTCGAAACGCTCCAGTCTACTCTGCTGAAATGGGTATCAAATTTAAATAAGAAAGACACACAATCGATTAAATTGGCTGAATAACAGACATCACATAGGTCTGATACTTTTTTTTTTGTTGCATGAAGTCTTTAGAACATCAGACTCTACCAGTATGTAGGACTGATATTAGCAATTAAACATCTTGTTAATTCAGTCAAAGTTTGTTCCATAGTAGTTACACTACTGTCGGGGAATGAAGTTTGTTAAAGACTTCAGTATACTAAGTCTAGGTTTGTCCCATAGTAGTTACACTACTGTCGTGGAATGAAGTTGTTAGGGAATTATCCATCTTTGATATCCACTTTTGATTATCAATTTGTTATTTATTTATTTTTTATAATCCATTTTTGATTATTAATTTTTTATTATCCATGTTTGGATATCAATTTTTGATTATCCATAATTTATCAACATTATTCCATGTTCAAAAAGTCTATTTTGAGAAAAAGGAATGTAAATTTACTTTTTAAATCTTCGATTCTGTTATTTTTCTGTCGCCCTGCAAGTGGTTCAAACATGTCAAGACATATTCTAAACATTCCGATCGCCCGAGAGTTGACATCAGGTTTCAGGGAAAGAGGAAGACCAGAATAGACAAGGGATTGATGGTGTCAGTGGACAAATACGATAATTATGTAGAATATTAAGCAGTCAATTACCCAATCAATCAAGAAGGTTATTAATCAATCAGTCAATGAATCAGTTAATCAGTAAACGGAGCAGTCAATATTTCAGTCAATAAATCAGGCGATTAATCAATCAATTAGTCGATAGATTCAGCAGTAAAGTAACCAGCTAATTAGTTAATCAGTAAATAAATCAATATAACGGTCAATCAACAAATCAGTCATTTAGTCAATCGATCAAACCACTAATCAATATATCAGTTCACCAATCCATCAATTAATCAACCACTCAATCAATTCAGTCAATCAGTCAGTCGACCAGTTAATTAATCAACCAGTCAAACAATCAGTAAGTTACTCAGTCAATCGATTTGTCAATAAGTCAATGAAATAGTCAGCATATTAATCAATCAATCATTCACTCAATCAATAAAATCACATCGCTCCTCACGATGCATTGACCACATCTCCTCCACAGACAAATCACGATCTACCCCTCCCTCTCTAATGGCTCAGCCATTTCTTCTTCTTCTTCTTCTGCGTACACAGTCAGACAGTAACCATTATTTTTTCGAAAAAAGCAGCGGTCATCCTGAGACTCTCGCCACTACCATACAGCTTGTCTTGCAGTTCCACTGGCAATGGCCACATCTGCTCTCTCTGATCCTCGTATGTCGGGCAGTTCTGCAGCAGATGTTCAGTGGTCATTTTACCAGTACCGCACGGGCATTCGTCGGTACACCCTATCTTCAGTTTGTTGAATAGGTGGTACCTCAGTCTGTTGTGGCCAGTGCGAAGTCTGAAGACAACGACCTGCTCTCTTCGGTTCAACTGGTAATAGGCATCGTTTTTGGTGTAACCAGTATGTTCGGTTTCCCATTTGGACATGTATCTGGCTTTGATAAGCCGTTTTGACTCTTCGTACGTCATACTGGTATCTGTTTGTGGTAGCCTTTCACCTTCTTTTGCCAGTCTGTCTGCCTCCTCGTTGCCTTGGATGTTGCAGTGTGACGGAACCCACTGTACCACCACCCTTTTTGGTGCGGACTGCTGGCACAGTTTGCAGAGTGCTGCTCTTAAGTCATTAAGCTCAGTGTTCTTCTGGCTTTTTAGCGCTGTGACTACTTCGAGAGCATCTGTCAGCAAGACTATATGGCTCTCATTTTCACTGTGTGTTACCATTTCTTCCACTGCCGCCCTCAGTGCCTCTGCCTCTGCTCTGAAATTGCTTGTGTACTTACCAGTAGCGCATGACAGTGTTATTTTTCTGCCATTTGGTAGGTTCAGGAATGCTCCTGCCCCTCCGTTCTGTGTAGTGTTTGTTACAGAACCGTCGGTGTATGCATGGGTCCAGTCCATGCTTGGGTAGCTTTTCGTTATGAAGCTTAGGGTAGTGTCTCTCCTTTCTTTCTCACTCTGGCAGTTTTTGTTTGCAATACCTGGTATATTTTCTACCACCTCTGGAAATATATCCTGCCTCAAGTAGGTTTTCGTACAGTAGTGATGGGTTTTGGTGTTGTTAGTGCGTTTATGGGATCTTCGTGCATCTTTGCTTTGGCTATTTCTGCAAAGTTTCTCCGCTTCAGTTTCCCATTTCCCAGATTGTTTAGTCTCTGGTACATTGGATGGTCCGTCAGTCTTCGGAGTTTCTCTGACTGCAGCTGGGCTCTGCAGTCTCTTCTATCGGTCATGGATTGCAGTCTTGTAATCTTTTCAAGTTCTACAATTGGCGTTGACTTCATGCCACCTGTTATAATTCTCATGGCTTGGTTTTGAAGTTTGTTAACTTTATCGAAGTTCGCCTTCGCTGCTGTTGTCCATGCCGCAATGCCATACTCGAGAACTGGTCTCACTCTTCCAGTGTACAGTTTCTTTAGTATGCTTTCGTCTGCTCCCCAGCTTGTGCCAGCAAGTTTCCTCATGATCGCCATTCTTTCTCTGGCTTTCATTCGGTTTCTCTCAATCTGACTTTTCCATGTCATGCGCCGATCAAATGTGACTCCCAGATAGGTTGGGTTGTCGTTTGGCTGCAGGATTTTGCCATTTAGGCTTAATTTGGTACTTTGGGGTTTTAATGAGAGCGAGAATATTGTGCACGTGGTTTTCTCCTCGTTTATTTTGACCAGCCATGAGTTCGCCCACTCTTCCAGCAATGTTAGGGCCGTTTGCATCCGATTTCTTGCTATGGTGAGATTCTTTTCAGAGGTCCACATAGCCAGATCGTCTGCAAACATTGAGCTATGGACTCTTCTTGGTATATTCTCTGTAATATCGTTTATATATACCAGAAAGAGTGTGGGTGACAGTACTCCCCCTTGGGGTACTCCCTGCTCGAGTGTCACCTTTTTGCTCATCTGCCCTTGTACTTGGACTCTGGCCGTTCTTTGTTTGAGGTAGTGGTTGATCCACTTGTACATCTTCCCACAGACATCACTTCTTCTCAGCTTGACTCTAAGTCCGTCCTTCCAGACTTTGTCAAATGCCTTTTCCAGATCCACCCAAACAGCTACTGTGTGCTTCTGTGCCTGGTAGGCATCTTCTATCTCCTGGGCTATGAGGATGACCTGGTCCTCAGTGGATCTGTGCTGTCTAAAGCCGGCTTGCTGTGGAATTAGAATTCGTTTTCCTTCCAGATGCCACATCAGTCTGGTGTTTATCATCCGTTCCATCAGCTTGCCGACACAGCTCAGTAGGCTTATGGGCCTGTATCCATTCGGATCTGTTTTATCCTTTCCTGTTTTTGGTACTGGTACCAGTATTGCATCCTTCCATGCCTGGGGTACAATACCCCTTTTCCAGCTTTGGTTCAGGACTGATAGTAGTTTTTTCTTCGCTGTTTGGCCCAGCCCCATCAGCATTTCGTTTGTTATCCCGTCTTTTCCGGGAGATTTCCTTTTCTTTAGTGTTCTCATAGCCTCTTCCATTTCGCGCATGGTTAGTTTGGCCATCATGTGCTCTTCAGGAGCCGTATTTATGTTTTCGTGTCTCTTTAGCTCTTCGCTAATGTCTGTATGCTTATCTGCAGGGACCTCGATGTGGTTTGCTCTGGCATAGTGATCGACAAAGGCGTTTGCGGCTTTCTTACCTGTGATCAAGTTCTCGCCCTGCTTGATAGTAATTTGTTTATTTGACGGGGTTTCGTCGTTCATGGCTCTGACTAGCTTCCATAGCTTGTTCCCTTCTTTGTCCAGGTTTAAACTTTCCGTTTTCTTTTTCCAACTTTCTCTTGCTGTTTGCTTGAGAGTGTGTTTGTACTTCGCCGTGGCGGCTTTGAGGGCGATGTTTGCCTCCATGGATTTTTCACGTTCTGCCACGTTCCTAGCATTTGTTACTGCATCTTCCACTTTCTGTAACTCATCATTCCAGTAGGGCTTATAGTTTTTCCTAGCTCCTCTTGGGATGGTTTCAGTGGCGGCTTGCATTATTGCCTTGCTTAGGCTCTCTACCATGGGCTTCCTTTTGGTGTTTCGTGTGTTGATGGTTTCACACAGCCCATCTGTCAGGATTGCAAATCTGTCCCAGTCGGCTCGTTTGTAATTCCAACGTGGGAGCGGTTTTGTTTCCTGTGGGCCTACTTCCATGTCAATGGTTAGCCTGATCGGCCTGTGGTCGCTACCTGCCAGTTGGTTTAGCACCTGGCGGTCTATTTTATAGTGTATGTCCTGTGTGGAGAAGGCCAAATCTGGAGTCGAGGTGGTATGCCATGTTCTTGAATAGAAGCTAGGGCTATCCTCCGGCCTATTGATTAGGGAGAGATTTGCATCTATCTCCCAATCTTCCACTTCGTCACCTCTGCTGTCTGTGTCAGAGTAGCCCCATCTCTCCGAGTGGCTGTTGAAATCTCCAACTACTATGCAGTTGGAGTCTCTGACCTCCATACTCGAGAGCGATAGGTCTCTGTTTGGTGGTCCGTACAGATTGAAAATGCGGAGCTTCGTCTCTTGAGCCATTATGTCAACTCCTACAATTTCTGCTTGTCCGGTGTGATTGACAGGTACCGCGCTACTCGGTATGCTGTTTCTGGTCAGTATCAGGACCCCTCCTTTGTGGCCTTCTCTATCTAGACGGAAGGTCTGGTATCCTCTGATTGAGAATTTATGGTTATTGTTGAGGTGCGTTTCCTGGATACATGCCACGTCAATCTTACCTTCATGCAGGTGGTGTGTTAGGGAAAGTTTTTTGTTAATGACTCCCTCCGCATTCCACTGTAATATTCTGAGGGTCTTGAAGTTTTGGCCAATAGACGTTACCCCATAGCCATGTGCCTTGACTCCACGACACATGGGTGGGTGACCACCAGTAGTCAAGGGTGGGCCCCTTCGAGGCGTGAGGCCCGGCGCTATCGCTGCCTGGCGGGTCTCCTCAGGATGAGCGCCATACGTTTTTCGAATAGGTTGTACTGCCATCATACTGTGATTTACGTTGCACTGTTTTGTTAGGCTTGCGGCCCCGTGCATCCGATTTCAACAGGCGTTTCTGTAGGGATGCCCTCCTTAGCCTTTGGCTGTCCCCAGCCTATCTGCAAGGCAGCAGTTGTTTACGATCAGAGTTTTCTCTCCTATGGAAGTTGTCTTACCAGACTATCGAGTCTTCACTACTCGTGTCTATAGGGTGCAATGATGATATGATATATGAGATGAACTGGTTTACCCGGAAGAGAGGCAGTCCAGTGTGTCTGTATCCCAGGATCGTCACGTCCTACCAGAAACGTAGCATTTGCATTTGAGTGGGGTGTCTCTTTTTCCCTTTATTTTCTTGGCTTCTATGCAGGGATGGTACGCCTAGCATTCCCCGCCACCTGGGGTGTTGACACAGTGGGGCAGGTGTGCAATGTCCGCTGGTCTGCATCTCTTCTGCGTCCAGTATGATAGTTATATGGCTGATAACGTACAGAGGTAGATATCGTAGCCGGAGTGCATTCAGCCAGAGGACAAGCCTGGTAATGTCACAGAGATGTTGTTCGCCTGGTGTGCGGACAACTCTCATGGTCGGTGGTTGAGTCTTGACAGTTCACAGTGAGGTGGCTGCTTTACTGTTTTCGACACCCCGACCAGGTACTAAGTCTTTGGTTGGTGTTTTTTCGCACCCCATCGCCGTATAGGGTGAGTATCAAGCAGTTGTCCGCCCGCTTTGACTTGCGGGCGGCAAGGGCCTCTTACTGTGGCTCTACCTGATAGGGCTGGGGCGCAAGCCCCAGGTCCCGAGCATGTAGGAGCCTCCCATTGCAGTGGTGCTGAGATTTTGGGCGGGATTGCGGCTTACGAGGGTTCGGTCGCAATCCCCCACATGGTAGCCTCGCGCCCTTGGCTTATCAGCCTGGTACGTGAACCAAAGTGTCTGCGGCTCCTCTCGATTTGAGCTGGTTTTCCGTAGCAACGCCCAGTCATTTGTAGGGTAAAACTGACCTGTCTTCAGATGATCTATTTCCAGCTCCCGTTCACTATTTGGTCAGACGAATTTATTGAGGGCTTTTGTTTGTCAATGACCAGGTATTTGAAATCTGCGGTTTCTGCAGAGTTAAAACACGATTTCCGTAGCGTTCTTTCATTTGGGTGTTTAAGAGCTGACTTGTCATCCGTGAGTCTAATACCAGCGTACGTTCATTATTAGACCCAAACGGCAGTGCTCTCGATTTGTCAGTTGCTCTACAGTATTGGCGTGTTCAGTCAAATTAAGCCGCAGATTCCACACCTGGTGGTGCCCTTCCGTCAATTCCCTTAGCGAGACAATCAAGTTTCTTAGAGGGTAGCCCCAAAATTTTCGAGGGTCTAATTCCAGCACATGTTCTCTATTAGACCCCGCGAGGGTGTACCTTTTGATAGTCATTCTGCAGTATTGGCGTGGTAAGTTAACTTAGGTCTCAGGCTCCACTCCTGATAGTGCTCTTCCGTCAATTCCTTTATCACACACTGGATGCAGACAGAACCGAGCCACAGGGGCATAACCCCAGAATTCTGGGGGTCTAAGTCCAGCACCAGTTCCATATTAGACCCCAGAAGAGTGGTCTCGGCATGTCAATCATTTCAGTGTTGGCCGTGTTGAGTCAAATTAAGCCGCAGGCTCCACTCCTGGTGGTGCCCTTCCGTCAATTCCTTTAAGTTTCAGCTTTGCAACCATACTTCCCCCGGAACCCAAACACTTTGGTTTCCCGGAAGCTGCCCGCAGAGTCATCGAAGCAACTCCTGCGGATCGCTAGTCGGCATCGTTTATGGTCAGAACTACGACGGTATCTGATCGTCTTCGCGCCTCTGACTTTCGTTCTTGATTAATGAAAACATTCTTGACAAATGCTTTCGCAGTAGCTCGTCTTGCGGCGATCCAAGAATTTCACCTCTAACGCCGCAATACGAATGCCCCCGTTTGTCCCTGTTAATCATTACCTCCAGTTCCGAAAACCAACAAAATAGAACCGAGGTCCTATTCCATTATTCCATGCACCATTATTCAGGCAGCCGAGGCCTGCTTTGAACACTCTAATTTTTTCAAAGTAAACGCGCCGGCCACCCAGGACGCTCAGCGAAGAGCACCCGTGGGAGAGAGCCGGCAGACGGTAGGGCAGGAGACAACGGGCAGTGAACCGGCGCGAGCCGGACCGCCCGCCTGCGCCTGAGATCCAACTACGAGCTTTTTAACTGCAACAACTTTAATATACGCTATTGGAGCTGGAATTACCGCGGCTGCTGGCACCAGACTTGCCCTCCAATAGATCCTCGTTAAAGGGTTTAAAGTGTACTCATTCCAATTACGGGGCCTCGAAAGAGTCCCGTATTGTTATTTTTCGTCACTACCTCCCCGTGCCGGGAGTGGGTAAGTTGCGCGCCTGCTGCCTTCCTTGGATGTGGTAGCCGTTTCTCATGCTCCCTCTCCGGAATCGAACCCTGATTCCCCGTTACCCGTTACAAACATGGTAGGCATGTCACGTACCATCGACATTTGATAGGGCAGACATTTGAAAGATGCGTCGCCGGCACATGAGGCCATGCGATCAGCACAAAGTTATCCAGAGTCACCAGTGGGGACGCCGCAACCCCGCGAGGGGAAACGACGATTGGTTTTGAACTAATAAAAGCGCTCTTTCCGCGAGGGTCGGAGCTTGGTAAGCATGTATTAGCTCTAGAATTGCCACAGTTATCCAAGTAGGATCGTGTCATCTAAGGAACCTCGACTGATTTAATGAGCCATTCGCGGTTTCACCGTGAGACAGTGTGAACTTAGACATGCATGGCTTAATCTTTGAGACAAGCATATGACTACTGGCAGGATCAACCAGATATCTGTCGGAGACGTACGTACTGCGCACACCGGTCGGCGGAGGAAGGGTGTGTAAAAAGCCTTGCTGGGACGACGGCCGCAGGGACCGACTGACGGGACGGACGGTTTGTTCCACCCGTCCCTCACTCCGTCGACCTAGGACCGCCTGACAGGGGCCTTCCACACGCACCAGACGACCGACCGACCGGGCTCGCTCGAGGAGGGATGGCAGCGCTCTGTGCAGAACGGATCCCAACGACCTCGGCGACGAATTTCACTGGGACTAGAGACACCATTTGGCCTGCCCTTCTCCGTAGGGAGAGAACGCAGGGCCTCGAGGCAACGATTCCTGCTTTCCATTTGCCGGTCACAAGCTCTTTGCGAGAGTCGGACCACCAGCGAGACGTACTGTCGAGCTCTGCTATAAGCCTTAGAGAAATCACCACGGACGGACCACGTTTCCTGATACGGACCAGACTAGGGCACCTCGGTGGAGGAGCCACTACCACAAACCGCACCCAATTCGCACTACGGGGAAAGGCAGGCGGGACTGAGATCGCTTTACCAACACTGGTTGAAATTGAGTCGCTGCGGCGAGACAACTACCCCAGATGCTCAGCCATTTAATAGTAGTTTCCTCTCAAATTTTTTTAATCCATGCATTTTTATATCTTCCTCTCTTTCTATTCCTTTGAGGATTCCACATGAGAGCATGCCTAGCTATGTTGGACCGCGCTTTGCTCAGTTCATGTCCTATCTAGCACCATGTCCATCTCTTAACTGTGTTGTTCCATTGGCTTTTGTTCGCTCCCTATGTACAACCATTGTAAACCCATTTTCCGTCTCCAACATTTGTTAACAAAGGAAAGTAGTCTTTGTTATACCAATTTAGTCGTTGTCCATATTTCAGATCCATACAACTGCACCGGCTTGACAGTGGATATACGAAAAGTGACTGACGTCATGAACAGATCAGAAGCTGACGCAGAATATGCTAATCTATTTTTGTAAAATGATTTTGGGATATTATCAGCATCTTATTTATCGTCTTCTACCATTTTTTTCAGGGCTTACACAGATCTATTGAAAATCTCAGTTATGACGCGTGGGCTGGAAGGAGAGCATTTCTGAGTGACAGGTACGTGGGCGTTTTCAACCTAAAATTATTTTTTTTTAAACGACAAGACGGCGTGTGGGTGGGGGTGGGGGGGGGGGGGGAGAGGAGGAAAGGACCTGGGGATTAAAATAAAGTGTAAAAATTACATTTAAAAGTGTGGTCAGATATCCCAAACAGAAATGAAGCCAGCGTTACGAACTACAGTTCTTCATCAGGATCACCCGACAATAACATATGAGCTAAGAGATGATAGAAATAGACGTGAATACAGATAGAGATAGATGGGAATGCAGATAGAGATAGATGGGAATGCAGATATAAATAGATGGGAATGCAGATATAAATAGATTGGAATGCAGATAGAGATGGGCGTGAATGCAGATAGAGATAGACCTGAATGCAGATAGAGATAAATGAGAATGCAGATAAGAGATAGATGTGAATGCAGATAGAGATAGATGTGAATGCAGATAGAGATAGATGTGAATGCAGATAGAGATAGATGTGAATGCAGATAGAGATATATGTGAATGCAGATATAAATAGATGGGAATGCAGATATAAATAGATGTGAATGCAGATAGAGATATTAAACATTCTCCAGTACTGAAAGGGACTAAGCTGCACTCAACGTAGGGCATCGCGAATGTCCATGTAGTATCCAGATCCTTCTTCGTCTTCTTATTCTTCTTGTTCTTCTTCTTGTTCTTCTTATATTTCTGATAATACTTCTTCGTTTTCTTGTTCTTCGTATTCGTGTATTTCTTGTTCTTGTTCCTCTTCTGCTTTTTTCCTTTCTTCTTCATTTTCTTCATCGTCGTCTTATTATTATAATTATTATAAATTTCTCTACTACGTTTTTTTATTATTTTCCTTCTTCCTCTTCTCCGTTTTCTTCTTCTTCTTCGTCTTTCTCTTTTTTATTTTATTAGTACTATTGTTATTATTATTGATCTTCTTCTTCTTCGCCTTTTGCTTCTCATATTTCTTCTGCCATTTCACCACGTGTTTTTTCTTAAATTTTCGTCAACACATGGCCCAGTTTTAGTGGGCAAAGTTTGCTATAGTCAAGAGTTCTTCAAGGCTACCAAATACCTTCTCTGTGAAGGTTCGCCTCGTGAGCCAGTGCTCAGTAAGCAAATGACTAAACATGTAACGGTCATGCAGGATATGTTCGTATCCTTTGCCGCTTGTTCGCATTTATACGTGAGGGAAGAAGTCGATTTTAACCAGAAGCCAATCAATATGTTATGTCACGTTCTCATCCGGATCAGGTTCACTTGCTCCAGTTGATCAAGACAGTGATAGTTGTCTCTCGTTTGGTCGACTTTCCGTATGGCTTGAATAAGGTTGTTTTTTTTCTTAGAAGGTGATTGTTTGTTCTTGTTGATCTGGTGTTGCTCACTCCTTTGGTAACCTGTTCACTTTCTCGTGTTCTGGTCTGCCACAATTGCATGGTATTCACTGTAAGACTACATTTCCTTTCCTGAACGCCGTTGGGGAAATTGGCTGGAATGAAGATTCAGAAGTTGATCCAGAATCTGCATGCTTGGCGCGACTGGTTGAATTAGTTGGAAATCAGAAGCGGCGAGGAAGAAACACCACACGGGGATTCCCAGACGTCTGGTTAACCAGCACAGGACAGGAACGGTCAGTCATCACTTGCTGGCAGACATACTGAGGATGAGATCTGAGCGCGTCAGTCATCATGTGCTGGCAGACAGGATGAGATCTGAGCGCGTCAGTCATCACCTGCTGGCAGACAGGATGAGATCTGAGCGCGTCAGTCATCATGTGCTGGCAGGCAGGATGAGATCTGAGCGCGTCAGCCATCACCTGCTGGCAGACATACTGAGGATGAGATATTAGCGCGTCAGTCATCACCTGCTGGCAGACATACTGAGGATGAGATCTGAGCGCGTCAGTCATAACTTGCTGGCAGACATACTGAGGATGAGATCTGAGCGCGTCAGCCATCACGTGCTGGCAGACATACTGAGGATGAGATCTGAGGTCGTCAGTCATAACTTGCTGGCAGACATACTGAGGATGAGATCTGAGCGCCTATGGACTTGTCCCGAGTGCGATGAAGATGATCCGACGACTAACTAACTAACACACACTACCTTTCTCTTAGCTTTTACTTTGATAAAAGCTTTTTAAGCTCTGGCAGTTTATCCTTCTTTTCGGTGCTCATGCTTCTATCTTATATTTTCATCTCTCAATCTATGATCCATTAGCTCACATGTGTTGTTGCTTGTTGTACCTGTTGAAGTCATGTACGTAGTAACTGGCGTTTCCTTTCTGTTTTCCTCATATCGCTGCGTCTGACCAAACTTACAAATATTTTTTTTTTACAATCAGCACCATCAATAGAGCCATTAAAATAACCAGTGACCGAGCGGACGTTATTCCAGTCTGGTGAGAACGTCTGAGTAGCACACTGATAGAGAAGCTATATTGTGACCGAGCGGCCTTTATACAAGTCTGGTAAGAACGTCTGAGTAGCACACTGATAGAGAAGCTATATTGTGACCGAGCGGCCGTTATACCAGTCTGGTAAGAACGTCTGAGTAGCGCAGTGGTAGAGAAGCTAGCTTGTGACCGAGCGGCCGTTATACCAGTCTGGTGAGAACGTCTGAGTAGCGCAGTGGTAGAGAAACTAGCTTGTGACCGAGCGGCCTTTATACCAGTCTGGTGAGAACGTCTGAGTAGCGCAGTGGTAGAGAAGCTAGCTTGTGACCGAGCGGCCGTTATACCAGTCTGGTGAGAACGTCTGAGTAGCGCAGTGGTAGAGACGCTAGCGTGTGACCGACCGGCCGTTATACCAGTCTAGTGAGAACGTCTGAGTAGCGCAGTGGTAGAGAAGCTAGCTTGTGACCGAGCGGCCGTTGTACCAGTCTGGTGAGAACGTCTGAGCAGCGCAGTGGTAGAGAAGCTAGCTTGTGACCGAGCGGCCGTTATACCAGTCTGGTGAGAACGTCTGAGTAGCGCAGTGGTAGAGAAGCTAGCTTGTGACCGACCGGCCGTTATACCAGTCTAGTGAGAACGTCTGAGTAGCGCAGTGGTAGAGAAGCTAGCTTCTTACCTCGACTGTACCGGGTTCATTCTTTCCCCAGTGAACCCAGCTGTGAACGGATACATAGGTAATTACGAGGAAAAACAAGGCAGTAAGTTCGAGAACGTCATCTCTACCCATAATAAACTGAGGACTTGTACAGTCATCTCTAACATGTCTTTCTTGACACCAGCGACTATTACGTGACGTTTCCCTCTTTAATTTGTGGACACGTGTTGAAACCTTCATGTGGCTCGTTGGTTATGTTTCTTTATGGTTGTAGTAGACCATTTGAGCTAACATATTCTGTTATCTTTATACATTTATGCCCGTTCATCGGCTAACAACTTGCTCTTTTGGACTTTCAAGTGTCGAGAGTTTTTAACAGCGGAAATCCAGCACAGATGCAAATGGCAAATCTGATCATTTTACAATTAACACCAATACTTAACGAACATATGTTTGACCACGTAACAAGTCTACCATCACACAGCATCCCCCAACAAGCAATGCTATTTAGTTACAAAGGATTCAAGGCCAAAGGTCGACCAAGAAAAAGGTGGCTTACGGAAATATCTGAGTCGGCGAAAGCCACTGTGCATGAGGAACGTAGTAGGGCTCTTTCAAGAGATCTATTTATAACCGGACACTGAAAGGCAGAACAGGACAAGCGAAAAGAAGAAGAAAAAGAAGAAAACGAAGAAGAAGAAGAAGAAGAAGAAGAGGGGTCTTCTATGTGCAAAGGGTGTATATTGCACCTTCGAGTTTTTTTTTGACAATCTTCGATATGACTAGAAGCTCTTTCCCTCCTTACTTGATGCCAAGGGATCGTTGAGTTTTGCGAGTTTCTAAACCTCACCATTTAGCGATTTACTTCGTTCGTTATTTGAGTGGTGAACGTCTTTAACACTAAGCTATACAAATCTGTGCCTTACTGAGAATTTGAACACAACTGCTCGTTCGTAACACCCACATCCTAACTACTATTACTCTTTGGTCGTGGGAGCAATTAACTTTGTTAAAAGAAAAAAAAAATATATATATATATATATCGTAGTTTTAGTGTAACTGAAGGTCAACAGTCGATAAAAACGGATATAGGTAATACTTACTTCCCGTGTCCTAGGCACTACGTCACACTTCATTCCTCCAGTATTCAGCCACGTGGATTGACCTGTCACTGGCACTGAGCAGGTCATCTATGCTACAAGTATCTGGGAGGTTTTGGCAGATCATCAGATGGTCCTGGTCTTGTGTTACTCCACATTCGCATGTCTCATCATCTATGTATCCCCCATCTTTTTAGGTTTTTCCTGCATCGTGATACACCAGTTCGAATTATATTTAGTGACTTCCATATTGGGTAGGGCAGGAGATGTCCATGCGCAGGTTCTTCCCGTAACTCGATCAAGGGAACCTGTGTCCAACTTTCGATTCGTCGTTTTGCTGGACTAGTCTGTAGGTGCTGGGTTGACTGTGAGAAACTTCGTCTCGACTTTAGTTTTGCCCTCTGCTCCTGGTGTCTGAACATATAGTGTCTTGTGTCATTTGCCTAGTTTTCTCTTGTTATCTCTGACGCGACAGTCCTTCCAATCTCTGGTGGCGCTTTGCCGATTATGGGGTATATTTTTTCAGTTGGTATATGTTTTAGGCATCCACCAGAGTGGTCCGCCGGGGTCTTTGTGCATGACAAGGACCAGAATACCACCACTGCCCCACAGAGAGCATGTTGTATGAGGCGACTAACTGTGTGACATGGCATAACACTGGACATGGTTAGGTGGTTTGTTTAGAGCACCATAGATAACGCCTAACAGGCTGCGGGTCTACTTTGCTCTAGTGTTTGAGTCTATTAAGGTGGATTCGCACATCGGTTAACCACCCTTCGTAAGCGGTTGTCTCAACGCTGCGGAGTATTAAGCTGCTCGAGCCTAGCTTGTTAAAGCAGGACATCTTTCTTCCGGATACATCCAGCTCATACCAGAGCTGGGACCTACACAGGGGTATCTGCCATTGTAGAAGTACATTTCGACTACGAACTAAAGGATATATATATATATAATTACACAGAGAGAGAGAGAGGGAGAGAGTGAGAGAAGGAGAGAGTGAAAGTGAGGGAGAGATAGTCACACACTTCTATCAATCATTGATCAACTGTGGCATGATACCATTGCAATCAATAAATCAGCAATATACTGTCGAGTACCAATTTTCAGCCGTTATTTTCCCAGATCAACTGCAGTTACTATGTTGTTGATACCCGTTGAGTTAAACAGCCCTGAATAACTGCACTTCAAATTCCTCCATCCCTGGCCTTGCTCCACAAACATGGCACGTGAAACTCGTTGAGTGTATTGAGCGATTGAGAGCAAAGACGATCCAATGAGCTTTGGGGGCTATTGCTTTTTTTGCCTGAATTTGTTTTATCTTCTATTCTTGGTGATCTGTTTGTTCATCCTATACTTGCATGCGTATGACTTATTTTATGTCCTCGGATCATTTCTAAGCTTTAAACAAACAAATGCATGCAATCTCTATATTCCTAATCCAGTAGAAATTCATTGCCTCATACCGGCTATACAACTGATTAAAAAACGGCATGGGCAGAAAACACAAACCACGCATGCAAATATAACTCGTAATATTTGTGAATTATTTCTTGTATCAGTTCCATTTCTATTCGATTTGCGCTTCTTTTATGCTTTCCCCCTTATAGCCATATCACTGTCACTGAAGACAGGTTTGCGTTATAGCTCGTAACAGAAATCCGATTCGACGTATCTTTGGCATGTTCGGGCATAAAATGTCAAATCGTCAAATCACAGGCGACCACCAGTGCGAGGAGTCGCGCGCGAGGGCAGCTTTTTGATTGGATTAGCCCACGAGAGGTCGGCGTGACCGAATCTGTGCCACTTGATGAAGAGTCGCAGATAGAGATGACAGTTTTGCAAATTTCCAAATCCGATTTTGATCCCAGCGAATGGCGATCACGCTAATCTAATAACTAGAAAGTGTGATTAAGAGAATGGTGATTACGTGAGATTGAGGGTAATAGTGAATATTGAAAGGAGAGAAGGGGGAGGTGGTGTGGGTAGTCGAGATTGTGTTGGACTACATATTCGGATGTAGGCAACAATACAATAATGTGCAAGATGTTTGCTTTTCCTGTGGGAAATGTTTGCGTGTGGTGAATTGGTTATTTCTATGCTGGGTTTTTTGTATCTGAAATGATTGTACGTGTGAGTTGTTTCTATGAGTAATCTTCGCACATTGGCTGCCTCTGTACATAATCTATGCTGTTGTTCTACTTCTTCGTTTGATTGCATCGTTGGTGTGTACATTTGGCGGACGGTATCCCGTGATGAACTCGGCCATTGTTTGCTGCTCCCTCTTTAGATGCGTCAAGTTTTGAGTCAGTGTTGAATCGTAGGGCCGGTGCGTCTCCCTTAGCCTGCCATCCTGGAGATAATCCTGTATTACAAGCTCAGCAGTTTCTTTGCCTAGTCCTGGTGTGTGTGTCTGTGTGCGTGCGTGCGTGCGTGCGTGCGCGCGTGTGTGTGTGTGTGTGTGTGTGTGTGTGTGTGTGTGTGTGTGATGACGGACTATGTTTTGTGGGTGATTGCTTGCGATTGACGTTTGCATGTTATTTGCTTGCCATTGTTGTTTATGTGTTTTTAGAGATTGTGGGAGATATGTGTTTGTGTGTTTTGTTTGGAGATTATATGCGATTTGTGTTTTTGTGTTTTTAGAGATTGTATGCGATTTGTGTGTGTGTTTTTAGAGAGTGTGTACAATTGGTGTTTATGTTTTTTTTTGAGTGTGTCTGCGATTGCCATTTGTGTTCTTTTAGAGATTGAATGCGAAATGTTTTTGTGTGTTTTAGAATGTGTATTCTATTGTATAAATCTGGCAAAGATGGCGCCATAACTGGCTGCGAGTCTACATTTCTCTACTGTTTTGGATTATTATGGATGCCGCCAGACCACGGATTTGCCTGGAATTCACACTAGTCGACGACTTACACTTGTGTTCACGGAAACGTGGTGTTGTTTTCCGTCGGGACTTGTTATTTCGTTCTTTTTTTGTGATTTCTTCCATCCGTTTATCCTGGTCTGGACGCCGGCTGAATGGAACTACGCTTTTACCTGTGTCGTATTTCACGGGTTAGTTCTGCCGGTTCACCTTCACGAATTTGGCGTGTGGGAATTTTAGATGCTACTATGATGAGCTGAATACAGCTGGGGAGAGATGCCAGACTCACGCTCACGCTGAGTGTTGTCCATACGACCTCTTGTGGTTATCGAAAAGGCACGACAAACTAAGTTAGATGCCTTCTAATCTTTCTACACTGCGGGTTACATGTTTACGGAAAGGCTTCGGTGGTAACCCTGAGGCAAAATCTGCATCCTATGCTATCTCCAGTCGTCTCGATGAATGTCTTGCCACTGGCAAAAGGTAGCTTAGGCTCTGTGAGTGAGGTTGACAAAAGGCGCAGTTTCTTCCTCACTGTAATCCAAATCACCGCGCAAGTCACCCATTTCAGCGGCCACAGCAAGAGATACGACTGTCCACACGGCTGAACAAAGAGAGTGGTCTTCATCACTTGTGATGGACAACTATTCTATTGTTATTTGTGTGTTTTTAAAGATTGTATGCGATATGTTTTTATGTTTTTTTAGAACTTGTGTTTTTTTTGTGTTTGTGTATTTCAGAAATTGTGTTCGACTTGTGTTTGTGTGTTTTTAGAGATTGTGTGCAAATGGTGTTTGTGTGTTTTTATAGATTATGTGCAATTAATGTTTGTGTTTTTAGATATTGTGAGCGATTGGTGTTTGACTGTTCTGGGCGATTGTGCGTTTTGGGCGATTGTGTGTTTTGGGCGATTGTGTGTTCTGTGCGATTGTGTATTATGGGCGATTGTGTGTTATGTGCGATGGTGTGTTTTGGGCGAATATGTGTTCTGCGCGATTGTGTGTTCTTTGCGATTGTGTTCTGGGAGATTGTGTGTTCTGTGCGATCGTGTGTTCTGGGCGATTGTGTGCGACTGACATTTGAGTGTTTTGGGAAATTATATGCAATTGGTGTTTGTGTGTTTAAGGAAATTATGTTCTATTGGTGTTTGTGTGTTGTGAGCGATTGTGTGTGACTGGTGTTTGTGTGTTATGAGTGATTGTGTGCTACTGGTGTTTGTGTGTTATGAGTGATTGTGTGCTACTGGTGTTTGTATGTTATGAGTGTTTGTGCGCGACTGGTGTTAGTGTGCTAAGCGTGATTGTGTGCTACTGGTATTTCTGTCTTATGAGTGAGTGTGTGCTACTGGTGTTTGTGTGTTATTATTGATTGTTCGCGTCTGGTGTTTGTGTGTTACGGCTATTTGCGCGTTGGGATGTGTAGAAGAGGTAGAAAATGAGAAGAGAAGAGATATTATCATGCAGCGCGGTTTCATTACCGCTGTCAAAGACACCGAGAGAATAATGAATTGTATTGAGTTAACGAAGATATCGAGTAAGAAATACAGACAAAATATTGAAGACGTTCAAGGATAATGGTTTGACAATGAATATTGTTGTTGCTTATGTTGTTGTTGTTGTTGTTGTTGTTGCTTATGTTGTTGTTGTTGTTGTTGTTGTTGCTGTTGCTGTTGCTGTTGCTGCTGCTGCTGCTGCTGAATGCCCCCAATGAGAAGGTTTACATTTTTGTGCGCCCTAAAAACGACGTTAAGTGGCGGGTTGCAGTAGCTTTTCTCACATCCCGAACGTGCTGACGAAGGTGGCTCGGGGTCCTCCAGGCGGTTGCGCTATGCCTGGCTTCATATGTGTGTCGTTCACTACTACAAGGATCACGTCGAACCTCACCTTGTTAGCCAGACTGTTGTCCTCGACAACAGTCTGTTTCCAGTACGACCAATGAGGAGGTCAGGTCTTGGCCAGTATCTATCTCCTGACTCTGGCTAACATAGTCTGATCAGTTAGCCTCATGGTCCCAGCACAAAGTGCTACAACACCTTTAACAAAGCACAAAGATGATTTGGACCAGATTGAGTATATGATGTCATCTGTAATTGGGACACATCACTTGTATTAGAGCGAAAATGGAAGATTTGTTCCTCAAATATAATGTGTCCTGTACTTTTACAACAGATTGGTTGGATGTAGCTGAGGATATTAAAAGAACATAACTTAAAAGAAATAACATAAATAGAAATTAAGGATTAAAAGATAACAAGTTGTAGGCTAAGAATAGGTCAGTTGGGGAGCCTCCATTGTAAACCATTGTTCTAGGGAGAAGCACATGAATTGCTGGTGATAAATGATGTGACAAACACGAACTTAAAAAGGAGGGGGAGGGAAGGGGAGATATATGTTACAAATCTAAGAAACATAAACACAAATGTAAGAAAAGAAGCAATGAAGAAGAGTTGGTAGTTATAGAAAGTCGGAGAAAGCCATTTAATTGTTGAAACGATAACTTGTCTTACCTGATATCGTCCAATGTCACGTGTTCCTAGACGAATACGGCATTCGTGAATATATTTGATATCCTATTTTCTGGTTTGTTTCTTTTCCTCCACTTTTTATCACATTATGGATCTATCTAATGATTTATGTAGTCTTGTATATAGTACAATATCAGGTAGCAATTTTGATAAAGAAATTACGATTTGTGATTGTAATTGGGTAGTGTGATAAGGAGATTGTGAATTGGTTATTGTTACTGGTAATTGTGATGAAGAGATGGGTAGTTGTGAATGTTATTGTCAATTGTGCTAAAGAGATGGGTAGTTGTGAATATTATTGTCAATTGTGATGAAGAGATGGATGGTTGTGAATGGTATTGGCAATTGTGATAAACACAATATAAACACTCATGGTCTGCAAAGACTGAGACGCCTATGAATGAAACAAAACTATAAAATTAGACTATAACAAGTTTTGCAAAGTTCAGCTGCGTACATGAATAAGCGGGCACATCCATAAATTAATTAAAGAAAGGTCCAGATTAGATACCAGAACATATTTGTGTAGGCAGGGTAAATTAATGCATTCAAGAATAGATTGGATGCACATTGGTATTTTTAGATCAAGTGAATCTAAAAGAAACTGGTTATACACAGACTCTGCAGAGTCTTCTAAACAAGTGTAAAGACGTTAAGTTAAGTTAAGTTAAGTTAAGTTAACTTAAGTTAAAATTGTTTGACACCAGCAATTCTCAAAAAAGAAGAAAAAGATAGCAATGAATAACAAGTCGGCGTGTACTTATTTATTATCACAAACACTCAGTCACGCATACATAAATATAAACAAGTAAGTATATAGCATGTCGTTTACAGGACGTTTCTTCTTACAATCGCCACATATCCGTCTGTTATATGTTTCTTGGCCAGTGTGCGGAATGGTGCGTTGCCATTTAATTCCCGTACGTGAAGGAGCAACACACGAGAAAAAAAACCAGTGTCTGCCAAACTGGACACGGTTGAAATCTAACATATATATATATATATGTGTGTATTTGTGTGTTTATGTGTGTATCTGTGTTAACAATAAATGTCCCGTGAACACGACAATGTGACATATTAGGAATATGATGTTAGGCTCATATTGTTCTTGACCAATGGCCTTCTAGGCCACCTGTACTTCCCCATAGTATTGTGGTATCCATTGTTTGATGAATGTCGATGTCATGAACCGTTTTACGATCGGGAAAACCCGCACCAGCTAGCATTCTTCCCATCCCGATCCTGCTCAAGCAGTTTTGGATGGGGTTCGTCATCCGGTTGGACTATTCTTGACTTCATCTTCGGATATATCTTTCTACTACGGGGATCACGCTAATCCACCACATAGTTAACTAGCCTGACACGAAAACAGCTCCGTTCCAGCATTAACTACGTGAAATGAAAGTGGTATCTATGCGAGCCTATTTCACCTGGCCTTCCCGAACGTGTCCAATCAGTTTCGCCTGACCAAACGTTTGTCTCCTCTTCCAAAATTGAGCCGATAACCCCACGTCGCTTCTCTGTCTAGCATTATCTTTATTGTATAGATTAATTACGTGTTTTAGTTCCTGTTGATCTCAGATGAAGACCTTAAAGTCGTAACTTATGTTGTCTTTACAACCTTGCATAATCCGACTCACGCTTATTAATATTATTATCATCCAGAATATAATGATAACAAGGTTATCCTCTCTCGACGCAACCAATCACTGCTGGCTTTAAGATAATTCTAATGCTATCAGTATATATTTACATTCGTCCCAACATGTAACGACTCGAAACCTTTCTAAGACATGATGCGAACCCAAATCTCAATATTACCGGGGGCCCTGTTTGCGCATGTCGATAATCTAAAGCTAGCATACGGTTTTTGTTTTGTCAAATCTTTCATTAGCTATTTGTAAACATTACATTTTCTCCTTTTATTGCGGTTTCTTTATCTTCTTTAAAATTAAAAAAACAAGAACATACATATCCCAACACAACTGATGTTAGATAATTTATCAAATATTTCCTTTTTTGACATCGACTTTTGAGAGTCAACTCCCAGTTTTAGATGCAGGCAATATGTAATCCATCGTTTAGTAGTATTCTGGACAGTTTTTTTTGGTTTTTTGTTGTTGTGTGTTTGCGTTCGCCTTATTTCTCTATTCCACAAGGCGGTGTGCGTTGCACTGTGGTTTTTATTTTGCGCCTGTCGGCCCAGTGCATCCGACTTCAGCATGCATTGTATGTAAGGGCCTGCTTCCTCCTGCATTTTCTAAGGATTTGCTTCCCTAGGGTAACGGCCGGTGCTGTCATGGGGATCGAAACTAGCACCTTCGGTTTGTGAGCCGTGTCACTTATCCACTAGCCCACGCCTTCCCCGTTCTTTTTTTCTCTTTTATTATGAATGTCTTTCAGCGCTTCATTGCAACACTATGCAAGATTTGAGTTGCAGGTGTTTCGTTGTGTCCGTGGTGGTAGAGACATGTATATGTGTTAGTGGGGGAGGGAGAGGGGCGGTGGCCGCTCTGCCATTGGAATATCGAAAGCAATGAAGCAGTATAGAGACAAGCAAGTTGTGGAGGATCTTCCCCACATAAATTTTTGACCATGACGTTTAAGAAGCCAAAATCATATTTAAATTTAACTTCAGGAAAGAAATGGGTTAATCAACACCCACACTTCCGAAAAAGAAGACATCTTCTATGATTTAACTGAGGGACAAGTCGCCATCGTCAGAGTGCGAACTGGGCATAACAAACTCCAGGGTCATCTTCACAACAAAATTAGAATTGGGACAGATAAAATGTGGGGAACATACAATGACCGTGGAACAAACCCTACAAAACAGTATTGTCGCGTAGGAAGAGAGAACAATACTAACCTGGCGAGGCATACAATAACATTTAATTCAACAAGCACAGAGAACACCCAGGGTTTGATATAGCAGAAACATACCACTCCTTGATACAATGATAACATTTAATTCAACAAGCACAGAGTTTGATATACCACTCCTTGCCAAGAAGAGATCAACTGACAAAATTCAGACTTGGAACGGTTCACTGCAGACTGAAAAATCATCTGTTGATCAAATTAAAAATTGGACACACAGACATGTACCCATGTGGGAAGAACAAACAAACGGTGGAACATGGTGTACAGGTCTCCCGGATCCACGAGAAGAGCAGAGTGACTACACGACCCTTCCCAACCAAACTGTGAGATAAACAGTATGTCGATGACACAAGCTTGAGTAGGACCGCCACGACATAGGGACATAGATGCAATTATTTTAGAGCGAACGAAGAAGAAGCAGACGAAGAAAAAAAGAAGAAGAAGGAGAAGAAGAAGCAGACGAAGAAAAAAGAAGTAGAAGGAGAAGAAGAATAGATGAAACAAAATCTGCACGAATATAAGGCAGCATTGCAAACAATGTTGTCTTTTGTAAGAGAAACAGGGACATTGATCTTGTTGATTAACGAAGAAGAAGGCGATGCACTTCAAGCTTGAACTAACAGTTATGCTTCTAAATACCAACATCCGGTGTATTTCTTTGTTCACTACTATTTCTTTCTTGATTTTTGTCCCGTGACGAACAGTGTAGATTAGTGATTACTAGCATTTTGCAGATTACATGCTGCCTGAAAGCAGTAATATTTCGAAATGTAATCTACCCAACTGCTCTCACGCGTCACCTGTATGGAATTTTTTTTTAAAAACATGCACTCAAACGAAAGAAGTTAAACATATGGATTTGGTTTGTGGATATCTACATGTCTCGTTGCTGTCACCAGCTACGTTTCGACATTCGCCGACACGCATGTCTTTTGCCGATCTTCATATGGTTGTTCGTCGACACGCATAGTTATTGTCGATATTCATATGGTTATTCGTCGACACGCATAGTTATTGTCGATCTTCATATGGTTATTCGTCGACACGCATAGTTATTGTCGATCTTCAAATGCTTATTCGTCGACACGCATAGTTATTGTCGATCTTCAAATGGTTATTCGCCGACACGCATGGCTATTGTCGATATCTATATGGCTATTTGTCGACACGCGTGACTATTGTCGATATTCATTTGGCTATTAGCCGACACGAACTGCATTATGCATATGGCTTCTCGCCGACGCGCTTTTCTGTTGTAGATATCCATATTGATTTTCGCCGACGCGTATTTCTATTGAAGATATTCTTATGGCTTTTCGCCGACGCACATTTCTATTGTCGATATCTATATGGCGTTTCGCCGACACGCATGGCTATTGTCGACATCCACGTGGCTTTTCGCCGATACACATGGCTATTGTAGATATCCATATGCCGGAAGATTGTCTCTGTATAAAGGTCAAAGGAACAACACACATCTCTGTCTCACACCTCTTTGGATATCCCAATATACGGTGAGTACTGTTTGTTGGATTTTGCTGTTGCAACCTGCTCGCGGTCCAGCTAATAACCTATCACCATGCGTATATATTTTTTTCTTTTTTTTTGCGTTCGTCTTATTTCTCTAATTCCCAAGCCGTGTGCGTTGCACTGTGGTTTTTATTTTGCGTCCGTCGGCCCAGTGCATCCGACTTCAGAACATTTTATGAACGGGCTTGCTTCCTCCTGCATTTTCTAAGGGTTTGCTTCCCCGGGGTAACAGCCGGTGGTGTGATGGGGATCGAGCCCAGCACCTTCTCGTTGTGAGCCGTGTCACTTAACCACTAGCCCGCGCCACCCTCTCATGTCTATATCATCCAGATAAATTTATTGAAGGCACTCAATTAACTTTTCGTGCTGGACTAAAAGTACTGGAATTGCTTTATAATAGTCTTTGAAATACACATATACACTTGTCGGCTCTTCTATGAACTTTTCTGTCTGTATCTAGGAATGAATCAGAAGGCTCGATGAAACATTTCGTGACTTTGGTATGGAGATAAACGCTGGAAAGACAAAAATTAATGATCAACAACGCCGATGGATTCAACAGCAGGATAGAAGTTAATGGCCAGGAACTCGAAGTAGTTGACCGTTTTAAATATCTGGGGTCGATTGTCAGTGATGAATGATCAAAATGTGAGGTGTTGGCTAGAATAGCACAGACAATAACGGCGCTTGCAGGGCTTAACAAAATCTGGCAAGATAAACGGTTAGTAGTATGCACGAAAATCAGATTAATGCGTACACTGGTCCTGCCAATATTTCTCTATACTTGTGAGACATGGACAGTTACAGCTGACGAGATGACGAGATGTTTCCGTACTTTTAAACGTCACGTACAAATATCGAGTTACAAATGAGGACATACGAGATAGAATTACAACAGCAATAGGGCCTTTTGAAGACCTCAAAAGAAGGAAATTCGCTTGAGGCGGTCACATATCGAGATCAAATGGTCTTGCAAATATGATCCTCCACGGAAAGGTGCAAGGCAGACAACTAAGAAGCCGGCCCAAAAAGAGGTGGGAGGACAACATAAAAGAGTGGACCAATCTCCGACCAGATGAGGCACAGGCAGCGACCACTGACAGAGACGCATGGCGTGGCGTTATGAGGATGTCTTCATGTGTGCCCCAACGACCTTACTGGTTACAGGATGACCTCACCCCACCTGACTGATCCGAAGACAAAGTATTGCTTGCCTAGTCCCTTCGTTCCGTCTAAAGTCATTCATTATCAATTTTATTTGTAATTCTTTCATGTATGATCTTGAACAATAATTTGGTCATATAACTTTTCAGGCTAATTATTCAAAAGTCCGTTGAATCCACCTCCTTAGGTTGCTTTTTTATGTTATGAGATACAGACCGGTATCTTCAAGTGTTTCAGTATGTATATCATGTATCGTATATCTAATTGCAAAGTGGTGTAGTTATCTCTACGCAAAAAACTTATAAGTTGTTTTCCAATTTCGATTGCAGTATTTTCTGGACCCGCAGCCTTTCCTTATTTCAGTGATTGAATTTCATGTTTCACTTCTGATTTAAGAATTTCAGGCCCTATGTGTTTATGTGCCAATGGCATGCCTATTCTCATATCATGGAATGGATCCCTCACATTCTCCCATCTCTTTGAAATGTCAACACAATTAAATATATTCTCACCATAGCATTTAATGTAATGCCTGTTTAAAAATCACTGGCATTGGCTATCATCATTCACCCATATGTTCATGTACCCTGTAAGGTTATTGTCAACTATATTTTCATTCAGGAGTTTAGTTGATGATAAGGTGGACGATGAGACGTTATTGTAGTAGTAGTAGTGGTAGTCGTAGTAGTGGTAGTAGTAGTAGTAATGGTAGTTGTAGTGGTAGTAGTAGTAGTGGTGGTTGTATTATTAGTAGTGGTAGTAGTAGTAGTAGTTGTAGTAGTAGTAGTAGTAGTAGTAGTGGTGGTAGTAGTAGTAGCAATGGTGGTAGTAATAGTAGTAGTAGTAGTAATAATAATAGTAGTAGTAGTAGAAGTAGTGGTAGTAGTAGTAGTAGTAATAATAGTAGTAGTAGTAAAACTACTAGTAGTAGTAGTAGAAGTAGTAGTAGTAGTGGTAGTAGTTTTCTGTCCACTTAAGCTTAAGTCGCCTGTCCTGCGCCAAGTACGTTGCTCCGGTCAATGTTTGCCAGTGTCGTTGCACATCATAGGCGTCTCAGTCTCCATAGACCATGCGCGTGGCCCCTGTACGTTTGGTCCAACTCTGTCTCCTGAATTTCGACACTGTCTGCTATGGCTGAAAAGGTCGATTCGCCAGTGACAGTCCCTACCACAGATCGTACATCCACAATGAGGAGGCTGGCTTGCCTGGCCTGTTCCTTGATCTTTTCAGTCTTTCTCTATTCTCTGCAGTCAGATCGTTGCGCAATCGTATATCTACCTGCCTCACGATTGCCCTCTTGCCCTGCGGCCAGATCTACCAGCACTGTAAGCCATCAGGGAAAGATGATGAGGCTGCATTATCATTAGATGACCAAACCAACTTATTTTCTGCCCGCAAATGTATTATATACAAGCCGTAGTGTCGTCCATACTTCGAATGTCGTTGTTCCGCATTCTGTCTCTCCTGGTAACACCGATGACTTTCCTCTAACACTTCATTTCCCACGTCGAAATTCTGCTCTCAGGCGCCCTAGACAGAGCCCATGTTTGGCACTGGTAGCACAGAGTTGGCATAAATATACTGTTTATCAGCTGTTGCTTTGTTGCCAAACTAATGCTCGGGTGCCTAAACAGTGTGGACAGCTGATAAGTCACAGCAGATGGTTTCTGACACCTTGTCTCGATTTCCTTGTCGATCCTTCCGTCAACCAAAAAAATACTACCCAAATACTTGAACTCAAGGGCCTGTTGAAGAGCAATATCATTTACACTTATTTTAAGTGGCCCAGGTGTTCTACTGATCTTCATAGTTTATGTTTTCATTTCGATAATTCGCATATTGTACTAATTGTAATCGAGATTGTCTTTTTCAAATTGTCTACAACGCTTCAGTTGTCTCCAGTTTTAGTTTGCTAAGCTGTATTGTTGTATTAATGTTAACGATGCTTGCGATTTCTAATTGCCTTTGCTCGTCTGTGGTTCTATACTGTTTATTACGTTCAGTTTCCGTTGTAATATTTTCCATACATGTTTGTGCAATGTTTAATTTTTCAAGATTAATTGTGCTAGACTCTTTTTCCGTGTAATTTGAGTTAACACGGCCAAACATTAATTCACAGTTTATTTTGCCATTCTATTTGTAAAGCTGTTTATTCGTTAGGATTAATTCAGTTTGGCTGTTGAAATATTTCTAAACGTTTCTTCTGTCTCTGGATTAATTTAGATTTGAGGCGTGTCGGTATTTTATTATTTGAATTGCTTTTTCCCTGGCATATTTTCTCCATATTTGTATTTCTACTTCTCAAGATTATTTTTCTTGACCGTTATTTCAGTGGTTATTATCTTAAAGACCATTACAAATCAAATATTTTGCCTTCTGTACATGTTTCACTTTTTTTGGTTTTCTCCTTATCATAAATTGTGCTGCTTTATTGCAAACGTTCTCAAACCTTTTCAAATGTCCTTTTGCAATAAATGTATCAATCTTTCTAAATGTGTGCATTATCTATATCAATGTATAAATTTGTGCTTTATCTGTATCAATCTGTCTATACGTGTGCATTCAATATGTCAACCTGCTTCTATATTTGTGCATTAAATATGTCAACCTATTTCTATATTTGTGCATTAAAAATGTCAACCTGCTTCTTTATTTGTGCATTAAATGTGTCAGCCTGTTTCTATATTTGTGCATTAAATGTGTCAACATATTTCTATATTTGTGCATCAAATATGTCAACCTATTTCTATATGTGTGCATTAAATATATCAGCGGTTTTTCTATATGTTTGTATTAAAAATACACATATGAGCCTGTTTCTATATTTTTTGCATTAAATATATCAACCTGTTTCTATTTTTTTTTTTGCCTTAAATATATCAGCTTTTTTCTATATTTTTGCATTAAATATATCAGCCTGTTCTATATTTATGCATTAAATATATCAGCTTTTTTTCTATATTTTTGCATTAAATATACATATATCAACCTGTTTGTACATTTTTTTATCAAATATATCAACCTGTTTCTATATTTTGTGGCGATGTTTTCAGTCTCTGATTACGTTTGCTCGTCAATCGTTTCCATATTGTTAATTACTTAAGCTGTTCTATGCTATATTTTACATGTATTTGTGTTCTGTTTCATATGTTTTCTATAAATTGCCTAGGCCACATTAGCATTTGTATTTTCCGAAAATCATAGTTAGAAATTAATTAAGTATCAAACTTTTCATAGTTCATTCATGTAGCTTTTTTTTTTCACGTCTTTTCTGTCTCAATGATAATCAAGGTAAACTAAATTCCTGTTTTTTTTAAACTTTGTTTTGATTTCTAATCTGTTTTAATATACATGTGCCCGTATTTTAGTTTCCTGTTAATTATATATAAATATATATAATATATATATATATATATATATATATATATATATATATATATATATATATATATGTATTGTGGCTCTGTATTCTCTGTAGATATTGTTTCACGTATTTAATCACTGTTTGATTCGTGTAATAATTGTGCAAACAGTGCTTCCATTTTTTTTTTCAGTTAATTTTTGTAAGACACTTTGATGTTAATAAATAAGTTAATTTATGTTTGCACACATTGTTTCCGCTGCGGATTTCGACTTTCGATTAATTGTGCTTTGATTATGTAAGCGTCTTCGAACACTGTAAAGAGTCAAATGAAATTTTACAAGATTTTATGGACATCACGGTTGTTGTTCGTGTGGGTGTACTTCTATTTCTCCTATTTTAACCAACTTACCCCTAACCTAAATATCTGAAAATATGTACACAGCATGTACTAGTAATAATAATAATTCATCCGTCGTCGATGAGGACCACAAACTTCATCACATGTCCCAATGCAACCTTGAGTATTTGTGCGTGCTCATGACAGATCAAGCGAATCCGAGCCTGGAAAAGTCTGTGACACGACTGGCAAACGTAATCCACAGTTGTCTGCTATTTTATCTGCTCTTGACTTTCTGATTGCACTTCTGTCCTTGGCTGCCTGGATAGAGAGACCCTCGCTGAGTTCAACGCCGTCTGTGACCGTGCTCTTCCATGTTGAGCTATTGTGAGCCAGGTTCTCCTAGGTGTTAATGTATGACAGCACTTAAGGGACTCCTTCAGACTGTCCTTGAAATCTTTTTAGGACCTCCTTTTGATCGTTCTCCTTCACTTAGTTCGCTATACAGGAGCCTCTTTGGAAGCCTTTCGTTTGACATTCAGACAAGGTGGCCAGACCATTACATTTGGGATTTTTGCAAGGGTGCATGAATACTTTGCACGTTGACATTACTCGTGCAACATATTAATCTATCACATTTTGACGGATCTTAAATGGCTTGTCCATGAAAGTTGGTATTAAACCTGATAAGACTATTATCCGTTTGCATGGACTTCTATTTCTCCTATTTTAACCAACTTTCACGTAACCTAAGGACCTAAAATGTATATAACCTCTGCTTTGTACGCCCTGTTAATCTATCACTTTTGGTTGGTCCTGTACATGTCGTTGTAAAACATATACCGACAAATTGTGTTTAAAAAATACTATTGTGTCGATCTAGAGATCAGCAACTTCAAGTGGCATTCGAACATGTACACGCGTTCTTTGAGTAGCAAATCGCGAACCACCCGAAATAACATTTGAAAATGGCGCAGGGGAAGAAATCGACATGAACCATGATCAGTTTCAAAGTTTACAGTTAGCAATGCATGTTGACTATTATCAATAATTTAAAAAAAACAATACAAAAACCATCGCCAATACATCAATCAGCACAACAGAAATATTATAAAATTCACTTTTGCAGTCCCAACAGCAACGTCTTCTTCTTTTGTCTTACTGCTCACGCCATGAGGCGTACCAGCTAGAAGAGGGATGTCCTACTGCTCTCCCCATGAGGCGTACCAGCTATATTTGGGATGTCCTACTGCTCTCCCCATGAGGCGTACCAGCTATATTTGGGATGTCCTACTGCTCTCCCCATGAGGCGTACCAGCTAGAAGAGGGATGTCCTACTGCTCTCCCCATGAGGCGTACCAGCTATATTTGGGATGTCCCACTGCTCTCCCCATGAGGCGTACCAGCTATATTTGGGATGTCCTACTGCTCTCCCCATGAGGCGTACCAGCTATATTTGGGATGTCCTACTGGTCTCCAAATGAGGCGTACCAGCTATATTTGGGATGTCCTACTGGTCTCCCCATGAGGCGTACCAGCTATATTTGGGATGTCCTACTGCTCTCCCCATGAGGCGTACCAGCTAGAAGAGGGATGTCCTACTGCTCTCCCCATGAGGCGTACCAGCTATATTTGGGATGTCCTACTGCTCTCCCCATGAGGCGTACCAGCTATATTTGGGATGTCCTACTGCTCTCCCCATGAGGCGTACCAGCTAGAAGAGGGATGTCCTACTGCTCTCCCCATGAGGCGTACCAGCTATATTTGGGATGTCCTACTGGTCTCCCCATGAGGCGTACCAGCTATATTTGGGATGTCCTACTGCTCTCCCCATGAGGCGTACCAGCTAGAAGAGGGATGTCCTACTGCTCTCCCCATGAGGCGTACCAGCTATATTTGGGATGTCCTACTGCTCTCCCCATGAGGCGTACCAACTATATTTGGGATGTCCTACTGCTCTCCCCATGAGGCGTACCAGCTAGAAGAGGGATGTCCTACTGCTCTCCCCATGAGGCGTACCAGCTATATTTGGGATGTCCTACTGGTCTCCCCATGAGGCGTACCAGCTATATTTGGGATGTCCTACTGCTCCCTCCATGAGGCGTACCAGCTAGAAGAGGGATGTCCTACTGCTCTCCCCATGAGGTGTACCAGCTATATTTGGGATGTCCTACTGCTCCCTCCATGAGGCGTACCAGCTATATTTGGGATGTCCTACTGCTCCCTCCATGAGGCGTACCAGCTAGAAGAGGGATGTCCTACTGCTCTCCCCATGAGGTGTACCAGCTATATTTGGGATGTCCTACTGCTCCCTCCATGAGGCGTCGCAGCTAGAGGTGGGATGCTTAGATGTCTTGTTATCGCAAAGTGGGAGTCTTGTGCTGTCGTTAGGTAGAACTTTCTGAGAGTGTCAGAGACAACCTGGATCTACCGGTCGTGGTCTGCCTCTTGTTCGTGGACCGGAGACCTGCATATGATATGCTCTTGCTGGTCATGATGAATTCTGACTACATGACCAAACCACTTGATTTGTCGGAAGTCAATGTAGGCACTAACTGGGTTTGTCCCCACTGCATCAACGTGATGTTGCTGATTCAGTCACGGATTGTCTTTCCGGCTGCACTTCTCACACAGCGCGTCTCACAGCTCTGAATCGTCCTCTTATGTGTTTCTAGAAAAGACCAAGATTGATATTGTTAACACAATGTATTAATAATGAGTGCATTTATCAGCCTCCTCTTAATTGAATGAAGCACTCTAGGGTGTTTCAGAATCGGTGTAATTTGATAGTAGACACTGTTCGCCTTCTTAATTATATGTGCACTCTCTCTGTCCACTCTGCCGTCATTAGTGAACATACTACCCAGGTATTTGAACTCCGGTACTTGCGTGATATAAATGTTACTGATGTAGAAACTTCTCTGCAATTGTTCACGTGAAATCAACATAGTCTCTGTGTCAGTTTTAATGTCATATTAGTTACAAGCGAGAACAAAAATACAACAAAATACAATAAATAAAATCGTGTGCATAAAAATATAATAAGTAAAGATCTCGTCACACTATGCCAAGTATAAACAATATTGAGTTAAGCCCGTGTTATTTGGTGACCCAAGTGGATGATGTGGTTCAGCACCACGTCAGCCGCCTTTACTGCACACAGTGGATTATGCGGTCAGCATCATACTGGCCGCCTTTACTTAGTTTTCTGGTACCCATTTGTATGGCTGGGTCGACCAAAGGGCCAGTTAACGAGAAGAAAATTCTGCACCAACTGGCAAACCAGAACACTAACCACTGCGCCACCGGAAATATAATTCTTGTCATTAATTAATGTAAATATTTTCAATATTGCCTTCTGCGATGTTAACTTAACGTCTTAACGTAACGTCGTTATACTGGTTTAGAAGACTCTGCAGTATCTGTATACAATCAGTTTCATTTACATTACTTTGCTCTAAAAGCTATGCGCATCCAATTTATTCTTAAATGCATTAACTGTCCCTGCCTCCACTACTTCCTCTGGCAATGCATTTCCAGCATTCACCACTCTCTGACTACAAAAATATTTCCTAATTTCTAATCTGGACCTTTCTTAAGTTAATTTGTAGCTATGCCCTCTTGTTCTTATGGGTGGCTGTATTTTAAAAAACACCAACATGTTATAGTCTAATTCATCCATTCCTCTGATCATCTTATCAACCTGTATTTAATCATCTCGAATTCTTCTCTTTTCTAGACGCCGTTGTCCGGTTTTTCAGAGTCGTTCCTTACAACTATCAGCTTTGTCGCTCTTTTTGTATTCTTTACAGCATGTTTTCTTCTTCTTCTTCTTCTTCTTCTTCATCTGCGTTCGTTCTCAATCTCCCGCTACCAAACCCTGAAAGGGCTTAAGTAGCAGAATGTAGTCCAGAGAACGGAATGCGTTGTGTCGTAGTTTACAGGCTTGTCTGCGATATTTGCACCTTTCAGTCTAAGACATCCGACTTCAGCAAGCATTTTTTGAGTACCGGCATTCCCTCTTCGATCCCTTCTCCTTAGCCAGTCTGCCCTGCTGCAACCTGTTATCCAGGATTATCGCTCGGAGGTGTGGAAGGGTATTGGCAGCTCTGGTTCGCTGGCCCTGACGCTAGCAGCCAGCTATGGGTCGCTGACCACTGTAGTTCATGTGCTGCTCAGCATCTTGATTACTCTAGCATGTTTATATCCTCTCTATGATAAGGACTCCACACCTGTACAGTACCCCAATCTAGGTCTAACTAATGCATTATACAGTTTGACTATCACTTCCTTGCTCCTACATTTAATATTTATTTTTTATCATACCTAACATTGTATTTGACTTTTTCACTGCTACCAGGACTTGCTCACTCACCTTACCTGTATTATCTATTATAACACCTAGGTCCCTTTCCTTATCTATCTTTCTAACATTGTTCTCCCCCATACTGCAATGTTATTCCATATTGGATCTATTCATGTGGATGACTGTACATTTATCTACATTAGACTCCATTTGCCAGCTTACAGACCATTCTTGAATTGTATCTAAATCCGACCTCAGTATATCTACTTCTGCTTATGATGAGACACTACTGCATAGTTATATGTCATCAGCAAATGTTGTATGTACTTGCCATCTAAGTTAATTGTTTATATGCTACGTATCTACATTATTTTGTTTTCTGCTTTCCCGGACGCGTTCTTCGCATATCTATATGATTGCTTTTGTTTCATGATTATTATTGCCAGTCAGTACTTCTAAAGAATTTCCTTTTTTTCTGGCTTCTGCTATCACATGTATTTCCCATACATTTTCAACATTCTTTAATTTCTTCATAAAAATTGTGCAAGACAGATTTCCATTTTATTTATATTTGAGATTTAAAGAGTAATTATATTTTTATCTTTTCATAACTATTTTTAAAGTTGATTTCTTTTCTTCTCATGATTAATTTCTTGAGCTGAGTTATGTTTCTACATTTATGTCTATTCTACATCTTCATATTTATTTTCCATACATATTTAACGTTGTTTTGACTTGTTATTACTGCTGTTAGTTTGTGTTTCTGTATTGTACGATCTAAATTCCCTTATTTATGTTTTCTAATATTTTGATAAATATGTTTTAATATTTATGAATTACATATATAATTTTTGTAACTATTTCCCCGCTCAATATAGATTTTACCTTTGTGTTTGATTTTGTTTGATTTTATTAAAAATAATTCGGCAAGACTATGTTTTTTTTTATTAGGAAAACTCAGTAATTTTGACTTTATAAATAGAAGATCGTATATTCCAGTGGCTACCAACCTAACGATTGATAACAGATACTGGGATTGACCTGGCAAGTCACCAACATATTTTCGCCTGCCAATAAAATATGAAACAAAGGAGATCAAACTTCCCACGACGGCTAACGACATAAGTGGACGAAAATTAAATTGATAGACAGACATACATACATTTATATATATATATATATATATATATATATATATATATATATATATATATATATATATATACATATATATATATATATATAGAGAGAGAGAGAGAGATAAAAATTGATATATAGAAAGGAAGATAGATAGACAGACAGACAGACAGACAGACAGACAGACAGACAGACAGACAGACAGACAGACAGACAGACAGACAGACAGACAGACAGACAGACAGACAGACAGACAGACAGACAGACAGACAGACAGACAGACAGACAGACAGACAGACAGACAGACAGATAGATAGATAGATAGATAGATAGATAGATAGATAGATAGATAGATAGATAGATAGATAGATAGATAGATAGATAGATAGATAGATAGATAGATAGATAGATAGATAGATAGATAGATAGATAGATAGATAGATAGATAGATAGATAGATAGATAGATAGATAGATAGATAGATAGATAGATAGATAGATAGATAGATAGATAGATAGATAGATAGATAGATAGATAGATAGATAGATAGATAGATAGATAGATAGATAGATAGATAGATAGATAGATAGATAGATAGATAGATAGATAGATAGATAGATAGATAGATAGATAGATAGATAGATAGATAGATAGATAGATAGATAGATAGATAGATAGATAGATAGATAGATAGATAGATAGATAGATAGATAGATAGATAGATAGATAGATAGATAGATAGATAGATAGATAGATAGATAGATAGATAGATAGATAGATAGATAGATAGATAGATAGATAGATAGATAGATAGATAGATAGATAGATAGACATGTTAGGGTTAAGGTTAAGATTAAGGTTAAGGAAAGATAAGATAAGATAAGATAAGATAAGATAAGATTAGATTAGTTTTGATTAGAATAGATAATAATAATAATAGCTGTCCATCGTTGTCGATGAGGACCGCCGACATCATCTTTGTCACAGATTTCCCTGTTGGGTGTGGGTGAGCGTGTGGCTGAACAGGCCAATGCGAGCACGAAAACATCTGCTACATATCGGGCACACGAGGTTTGTAGAAGGGGATGGTGTTCCCGCTACTCGGGATTTCCGCGTCTCGCGTCTTCTCCGGGCTTTCACAACACGGTCGTCTTCGCCGGCAGCTACACCCGATTTGACTGCGCTTCTCCAGTCAGATCTGTTTTGCGCAAGACATTCCCAGGTGTCGATGTCAATCTTGCAACTTTTTATTGAGTCCTTCGGACCGTCTTTAAAACGTTTCAGTGGGCGCCCTATCTCGCGCCATCTCTCTCTCAGTCGCCGTAGAGAAGCTTCTTTGGGAGCCGCTCGTCTGACATACGGACGAGGTGTCCGGCCCATCCTAGTCGTGCTTTTTCTAGCAGTGCATGGATGCTGGGCATGTTAGCTCTCGAGAGAACCTCGATGTCAGTGACACGATCTTGCCATCGGATGTGGAATATTCGCCTCAGGCAACCTGTGTGGTAGTGGTTTAACCTCCTTGCATGTCCAGAGTATACAGTCCAGCTTTCGCAAGCGTATAGTAGGGTTGGAATGATGGTTGCACGGTAGACTTTGAGTTTGGTCTTGACGCTGATGCCACGACGTGCCCAGACCATCGAGCGCATTCTACCAAAGGCTGTGCTGGCCTTTGCTATTCTGCTTGCCACCTCATAATATATATATAATTGAGATGGAAGATATTCGTACCTTGTGACGTACTCAACGTCCTGCATTTCTCTGGTAACGTCATTTCGAGTTTTTGCTTTGCCAATGCTCATTAGTGTTGTTTTGCTGATGTTCAGTTGTAGATTTTCTTCTATGTTCTGGTTGTTTTGTTTTTTCCTCGATAATATCATCTTTTCCAACACTGTGGCGCTTATCGAAAGGTCAACTGTATCATCTACACACTTTAGTTCTGGTATCTCATTCCCACCGACTGTGGACGCGTCGAATACTCTCACAATTATTTTTTGAAATTATGTTTCAGTTCATTCAACTGGTGGTTCAGATTAATAGATTTAAACTGCTTGTATAGTTATTTCTTCTCAATTGATTTCCAAGGTTAATTTTGTTTTCCGGAGGTATCTGTCTCGTTCATTAATTTAATGAAATAATTTTTGTTAAATTATATTTTCATCGTCCTTAATTGTTTTCAATTGTGATATGATCCTTGTGAACTAACTATTCCCGTTCGTTGAATATGTCAGTGCTTGCAGATTGCTTATTTTCTTTTCATTGTTTTTCTGTCATTGTGTTCCGCTATTAGCAGAAGAACCGTATTCTGAGGAACGGATGGCCGAGTGGTTTAAATGTATGTCTTCTTACCACGAGTACATTAGTTCAAAACCTTAATAATTCGTGTTTTTTGTTTGATGTCAGACGTAAAGTAAGATCCTTGACTGCACAACACGTGACGACTGCATCTGGGAGAGGTATTTATTCCTTGTCACTATCAATTATTAAGCGAAAGACCACAACAATGACAATAAATATCGTAGTGATATTGTTTTTCTCTATTTTTGACACCGCTTAGTTGTTATATCAAGAGAGACAACGGTCTCGAGAGAACGGTGATGGAAGGTTTGGTGCCAGGCAAAAGAGGAAGGGGTAGACCAAGAAGACGATGGCATCAAGATATCCAGGAATGCCTGGGTATGACTGGCGGAGGCTGGCGTTTTGGCAAGGGAACGAGTTTCTTTCAGACAGACTGTGATGGGAGAGACGTTCTACAAAGGACATGCTACATGATGATGATGATAGTTGTTATATGGTCCTTCGTTTTATTTCCCCAAAACATGGATTTTCGCAAACGTTACCGGAGTATATGTGCAATGGTTATTGGAGTATATGCGCAATGGTTATTGGAGTATGCGCAATGTTTGTTGGAGTATATGTGCAATGGTTATTGGAGTATATGCGCAATGGTTATTGGAGTATGTGCAATGGTTATTGGAGTATGTGCAATGTATGTTGGAGTATATGCGCTATGGTTATTGGAGTATATGCGGAATGGTTATTGGAGTATATGCGGAATGGTTATTGGAGTATATGCGGAATGGTTATTGGAGTATATGCGCAATGGTTATCCACATGTAAGCCTCCGTTGTCGTTGTTGGATAGCTTCCACGCACCAATAATTCCAGGAGCTATGCCGGCGAGAGTTTTACTCCTGGCAGTGTCACATGAGCCAATTTTGTCTTTGGAGAAAAGCCTAGCTTAAGGGATCAAGAGCAGTTGTAGCCATACATGTTTAGCTGTGGAACCCACTGGACTAGGAAATTTGCTCTTGGCTGTATCAAACCACACTTCCTCCAAATGTTATACTTTAGAATACATCTATATAAAGTTGTGATTAGAAAGAGGTTATATGTAGGTCCATACATCTTGTCATTTGTAATCGGATACTTTATTGTGTCAAGTAGGTTATATATGAAGAAAGTTGTGACCAGGCATAGACTGTGTTCTCGAACTAGACGTATTTCTAACACTTTCTTGTGTCAAGTAGGTTATATATGAAGAAAGTTGTGACCAGGCATAGACTGTGTTCTCGAACTAGACGTATTTCTAACACTTTCTTGTGTCAAGTAGGTTATATATGAAGAAAGTTGTGACCAAACAAAAGGCATGTATGAGCTTGTCCTATTTTTTACACTTTATTGTGTCAAGTTGGTTAAATCTAAAAATGTTGTGACGATACAGAGTGTACACTTTTTATCTTCGTACACTGGTGTGTTTCAAGTTCGCTATATCTAATGAAAGTTGTGTCGCGACAGAGTTTATGTGTATCTTCGTACACTGGTGTGTTTCAAGTTGGCTATATCTAATGAAAGTTGTGTCGAGACAGAGTTTATGTGTATCTTCGTACACTGGTGTGTGTCAAGTTCGCTATATCTAATGAAAGTTGTGTCGCGACAGAGTTTATGTGTATCTTCGTACACTGGTGTGTTTCAAGTTGGCTATATCTAATGAAAGTTGTGTCGCGACAGAGTTTATGTGTATCTTCGTACACTGGTGTGTGTCAAGTTGGCTATATCTAATGAAAGTTGTGTCGAGACAGAGTTTATGTGTATCTTCGTACACTGGTGTGTGTCAAGTTCGCTATATCTAATGAAAGTTGTGTCGAGACAGAGTTTATGTGTATCTTCGTACACTGGTGTGTGTCAAGCTGGCTATATCTAATGAAAGTTGTGTCGAGACAGAGTTTATGTGTATCTTCGTACACTGGTGTGTGTCAAGTTGGCTATATCTAATGAAAGTTGTGTCGAGACAGAGTTTATGTGTATCTTCGTACACTGGTGTGTGTCAAGTTGGCTATATCTAATGAAAGTTGTGTCGAGACAGCGTTTATGTGTATCTTCGTACACTGGTGTGTGTCAAGTTCGCTATATCTAATGAAAGTTGTGTCGAGACAGAGTTTATGTGTATCTTCGTACACTGGTGTGTGTCAAGTTGGCTATATCTAATGAAAGTTGTGTCGAGACAGAGTTTATGTGTATCTTCGTACACTGGTGTGTGTCAAGTTCGCTATATCTAATGAAAGCAATCGTTTTTGATATATTTATATATATATATTGACCATGAATGAAATTGATATCGATGTGTTGTTCATATTTGTAGTATACCCTAAACATTTACAATAGTTTTTCAGCTCGCTTTCTATTATTTATGTTTTGGCCTCATTGGCTGATCCTGTCTTCAGTTTGCTGGAATATAATAGCGTTTCTTCTAATATTTTTCTTTCTAACAGTTTCTTGTTCGTGTATGCTACATTTTGTATCCGTAATTTAAATTGTTTTTCCCGAAATTAAACACAACAATTAACTCTTTAGATTTAACCTGCAAATATGATCAGTTCATTTCAAGTGTCATCTACGTATCGAATGTCGGCTGTAACGGTTCTCCAGTGAACTCTATTTCTTGCTGTAATTGTGAAATCTGACAGGCCTTTTTCAGTCTCTCCTGATGTTATCCACCCCCTTATAACTTTGTCTGCCTCTTGAACGAATGCCGTCCACACTACCCTCCAGTATTGTCTTCAACAATGAGGTATGTCTTGTTATATGACCACAATAAAGTAATTCTAACCCTTATTTCTATCATTAATTTTATTTTCACTCCCTACTTTATATATATGTCCATACTTTGAATCACAATCAGCTGGCTATGAACATCCAACCTACAAAAACATACTTATGATCCATATTTTATGATGTAATAATGGTCAGACAGTACTACCAAATATTATATATTATCATGTATAGTTATCCATCACAAGTGATGAAGACCACTCTCTTTGTTCAGCCGTGTGGACAGTCGTATCTCTTGCTGTGTCCGCTGAAATGGGTGACTTGCGCGGTTATTTGTATTAAAGTGAGGAAGAAACTGCGCCTTTTGTCAACCTCACTCACAGAGCCTAAGCTACCTTTTGCCAGTGGCAAGACATTCATCGAGATGACTAGAGATAGCATAGGATGCAGCTTTTGCCTCAGGTTTACCACCGGAGCCTTTCCGTCCGCAGGGTAGAAAGGTGGGATGGCATCTAACGCAGTTTGTCGTGCTTTTTCGATAACCACAAGAGGTCGTATGGACAACACTCAGCGTGTGAGTGAGTCTGGCATCTCTCCCCAGCTGTATTCAGCTCATTATAGTAGCATCTAAAATTCCCACACGCCAAATCCGTGAAGGTGAACCGGCAGAACTAACCCGTGAAATACGACACAGGTATAAGCGTAGTGCCTCTCAGCCGGCGTCCAGACCAGGATAAACGGATGGAAGAAATCACAAAAAAAAAAAAGAAATAACAAGTCCAGACGGAAAACAACACCACGTTTCCGTGAACACAAGTGTAAGTCGTCGACTAGTGTGAATTCCAAGGCAAGTTTGTGGTCTATCGGCATCCATAATGATCCAAAACAGTAGAGAAATGTAGACTCGCAGCCAGTTATGGCGCCATCTTTGCCAGATGGTATATTATCAAGAGCTTTATTAAAATATGTGTACACAAAAGTGAGTCAAAATTGTAAATGCAAAATAACAACGAACCAACTTAGTACCAGAATGAGATAGAAGGAAATACATTCACACATAGAAGGAAATACATTCACACATAGAAAGAAATACATTCACACATATCTGGAAATACATTCACACATGGAAAGAAATACATTCACACATAGAAGGAAATACATTCACACATAGAAGGAAATACATTCACAGATAGAAAGAAATACATTCACACATAGATGGAAATACATTCACACATGGAAAGAAACATATTCACAGATGGAAGTATTAACATCAAAATGGACGCATTTGTGCATGCAGGTCAGCGCTCGTCGTGCGTGTCTCCTTAGGTGCGTACGCCGTGCCAGATTGGAACAATCTTGTGTTCAGCTGTGTGAACTAGACCATGAAATATGACACATGTTTAAGCGTAGTGCTATTCATATAGCCGATGTCCATTCCAGGATAATCGGACGGAAGAAAACACACAAAACGAACGAAGTAACCAGTCCAAATTGAAAACAGCAACACGTTTCCATGAACACAAGTGTAAGTCGTCGACTAGTGTGAATTCCCGGCAAATCCAATGGTATGGCGCCATCTATGATGAACGAAATCAGCAGAGCAATGTAGACCGGCGACCAGTTAGGGAGCCATCTTTGCTGCTCAATGAGACAATGCTGTAGAAAAAAATGCAGGTCCAAGCACTGGGTTACTGAACATATATTGTCACTATGCGATACCAGGTGGGTTCTAAAAGAATTTTTTTTTAAAATAACCCTTCTGAGCCTGACAAGTACAAGAAAATTAATAAGACTATACGGGTAAGAAATGACAGAAAAAGAAGGAGTGAATATCAGACCAATGTACAGACATTCAGGACTGCATTACCAGGAACAACAGTAAGAGAGTATACCAGCTGGTTAAGGACCTCACAAGAAAGGACAAAGCCAGAGTGAGAACAATACATAAGATGACAGGGATCACCCTGACGGCAGAAGAAGATGGTATTCTGAGATGGGCGGAATATTGCTCCAAGTTACATAACGTACCGACCACTGGGATCCTCTAAAGTGTCATTAATTCAATCTTTTTAAAGAAACAAACAAAATCAGTTAGTCAAAATGCCATTTATTTTGTCAATATAATGTCATGCTACGTTTGTTCACTTATCCCAGTTTCAGTAATGCTTGACAAGCTACAGCGTAGAAAGATTTGTCGGCACATCTGAACCAATCCAGGACAGTGTGTTTCATTTCGCCAATAGTGCTGAAATGCTAACTTCCCAGGAATTCTTTTAGAGATCCAAACCTGTGGAAATCGCTTGGAGCGAGGTGTGGGCTGTGAAGTGGATGTGGCAGCCGAGTTGCTGCAGATGGCTCATAATGCGGTGAGCGGTATGAGGTCCAGAATTCTCTTGCAGGGGCAGGACGGGATCATCACTCACGGATGTAGGGCTTTATTTAAACATGCTCCTGGACACAACTTGTCCTACACAACATGGAGGTCCCTAAATGGACATGTAACTGATATACCACAATGCAGAAAGAACTTAAAGCGCATGGAGATACAGTGATGATTGGACATGCGACGATGAAGCAACACTGAACCAAGACCATCTTATGAAATGCCCACATGTTCTGGAAATATGGATGGCCTATTGGATGGGAATGACAAGGCAATCCACGTGGAAGGGGAGGGGGGAACCAATATTTGAAACGTGTGTAATGCAATGCACAGACCACGGACATTCAGTAAGTACCAGTACAAAAAGACTGATTTACCAGTTTGGATTTTTAAACTTTATTTCATGACGCTGCTGGACCGTCTAGTGTGTCTTTGTGAGGCCCCTATCCAATCGACCGTGTCACCATGCAGATCGTGAGCTCTCTATTATTGCCCCATGCCTAGAGTGCAAACTCGCTATCCATAGAGTTATAACAATTAAAAAAACGCTCATCAATCGATCCATGAGGTCGGAATGCAGATATCAGCACAAAGAATACACACCAGAAAGTGATAGTATAGACAAACTTGGCAGTGACAGACAGACAAAGATCTTCATACTCTGAACGGAACATTGCAGACTCAAGGACCACCACCACAGTATTGGTCTGTTCGCACTATCATGTGCGATTGTGGAGCAGCCAAGCAAACACCAGAACATATCATGCAGGACTGCCCTACTTATACTAACCAAAAAAAGGCAGTCTTGCCCAGGGGAGGCGTCCATGCTCGAAAAGCTGTGGGGGACCGGTGAAGACCTCAAACGCAGAGCCTCCTTCGTGAACGTCACCGTGATAAAAACATAGCATCAATGGATCGAAGAAGAAGAAGAAGAGGAAGAAGAAGAAGGTCCCATGTAGATCATGCGACTCCATTAAGTCCACATTCAGTTTACATGCAATCACTGATGTCCTAACGTCGCTGCATCACATCGAACCCGTATGCCGGTATGTGTATGGACCATCACACGTTTGTTTCCCTGATTCGTTCTTATATTTTAAACTCTTTTTTTTTTTTAACTGAAGATCAATTAGGCAAAACTGCATGTCCATATTATTGCTCTAAGCTATAACTTACACTAATAGCATGGACATATTAATTATGCTAAACTATTTTCCATATGATTTTTTAACACTCATTTCTCACGCTAATTATGCAAGACTGTATTTCCATATTTTATTTCAAATCCTCATTTTTTACAAAAAATTATATTCTATGTGTCTATTATTTTTTTGTTGTTGCAGAATTTAATTATTTTTATTGTTTTATTTTTCAAATGATGCGTGCACTGCTATACTTTGCTGTTCTATTATTTTTTTAAATGAATTTAAAAACAAACCCACAATCTTTTCGTTTATGTTACTCGTTTTATTTAATTTGAATTGTGTAATTGTACTTTCCCGTCAATTATTTCCTCACTGTTTTTATCCAGAAAGCTAGCTATATATGCTGTCTTTGGTAGTTGTATGTTAGACAGTTTTATAACAAAGGGCTAGCTAGCAACATGTCCTGTCTCTAGTTCTCTGATGTTGACAGTCTTATGAAAAATGGCTAGCTATATATGCTGTCTTTGTTCGTTGTATGTTAGACAGTTTTATAACAAAGGGCTAGCTAGCAACATGTCCTGTCTCTAGTTCTCTGATGTTGACAGTCTTATGAAAAATGGCTAACTATATATACTGAATCTGTTCGTTGTATGTTAGACAGTTTTATAACAAAGGGCTAGCGAGCAATATGTCCTGTCTCTAGTTCTCTGATGTTGACAGTCTTATGAAAAATGGCTAGCTATATATACTGAATCTGTCCGTTGTATGTTAGACAGTTTTATAACAAAGGGCTAGCGAGCAATATGTCCTGTCTCTAGTTCTGATATATTGACAGTCTTATAAAAACTGGCTAGCTATATATGCTGTCTCTGTTCGTTGTATGTTAGACAGTTTTATAACAAAGGGCTAGCTAGCAATATGTCATGTCTCTAGTTCCCATATGTTGGACAATTTTATAACAAATATCTAGCTATATGTGCTGTCTCTGTTCATCGTGTGTTAGACAGTTTTATAACAAATGGCTAGGTAGCAATATGTGCTGTCTCTTTTCCTCGTATGTTGGACAGTTTCAAAATAGCCGACTTGTTCTATCATATGATTATGTTAGATAGATAAGTTACTCAGCAGATGCCCTGAGGTTTCCCAAGCATATAAGAAACAACAGTTGTTTGTAGTGAGGCTAACTTATAACAACAAAGAAAACACCTAAAATATGTGGATGGTACAGTTTTACTAGCTAAGTATGAACAAGTAATGTTGAATCTAAACAGCACGAGTTATGAAAATGGATTTCGCAATAACACTCTGGAAACGGAAACTATTGTAATTAGGAAAGTAGAGGAGAGAAATCGTGTCCAAAACTAAAAATACATTATTATACACTTCCACAAATCATAAACTCTTTCTGCCTTTCACAAATAACAATGAAGGATGGAAGAGTCATGACGAAATCAGGAATGAAATAGAAATTGCCAAATCTATTTTCACCACCGTGACCCAAATAAAGACATCCCAACAAAATAATATCAAAATCATGAAGTCCCGTTTTCGCAGCGGAGGTTGACGATAATAGATCACTAACAGTCTGTGCCCCGTGTCAAGTTGGTACACTCAGTCAAACTGTGTCCTGACCACATCTTGATGTTGTCTGTCCATTTGTACCTCTGCTGCCATCTAGATCTCCTACCCGTCACTCGTCGCTCCAATGTAACCTTCAGCAAACTGTCATGTCTCTTGACATGAAGACAGTATTTTATGTTTGTGCTTTTTATTTCCTTAAGAAGTATTATTTCTAACTTGAGTTGTTTCAGGACCTCACTATTTGTTTTTGTATCTTTCAAAGAAACTCGTCCAAGTCTCTTAAGACCGACATCTCAAAGGCTCCAACACTCTTCTCCATTTTCTTGGTCATGGTCCAGGTTTCCGCTCCAAACAATAAAGAGGAATGCACATAGCATTTCATTATTCTAATTTTTGTTGTATGTTCCGTATCTGCTTGGTCAGAAGTGTATGTCTCATACTGTTAAATGCTTTCTTCACCATTGCATTTCTCATAATGATCTCCCTTTCGCATTTGCTATCCGCCGATATTAGCTGACCTAAGTATAAATAATTTGACACTTATTACAGAATTTATCAATTTGGCTTGGGCTTGGCTTCGTTCGTTCTCAATCTTCTGCTGCCAAACCCTGAAAGGGCTTGCGTAGCAGAATGTAGTCCAGAGAACGGAATGCATTGTGTTGTAGTTTACAGCTTGACTGCAATATTTGTACCATTCGGTCCTCCACATCCGACTTCAGCAAGCATTTTTTGAGTACCGGATTAGCATTCCCTCTTTGATTCCTTCTCCTTAACCAGTTTTCCCTGCTGCAGCCTGTTATCCGGGATCCCCGCGTGGAGGTGTAGAAGGGTCTTGGCAGCTCTGGTTCTCTGGCCCTGACGCTAGCAGTCAGCTATGTGTCGCTGACCACTGCAGCTCATGCGCTGCTCAGCATCTTGATCCCATATGAAACACTGACAATGATCAAACAGTTGGAGATTAAATTTAACTTGACTATAATTCGATAATCAATTTCAACGCTTTTTAACGACACCAGAAATGAAATAAAAACGGCAACAGATGCATGCAGCAAAATGACAGCTTGCGTTAATAATGATCAACATTGTTGATTGTAATAAAATATACACACAACAAAAATTTACACTAATTTCCTTGTGATTCACGGAATTGTGGGCACTCTGTATATATGTAGCTTCCCTATTTTCCACCAGCTCGCCTAACGCATCTCTGAATCATTTATTACTGTACCGTTTTTTACATTGTTCCTGCATAATGAACGTTCCGCAACATTACCTCTCCATCGCTTGTAAGACAATCCATTTATTCCCCTTGCCATTTTCCATTTTGTGATTCAACGTTAACCATAACATCAACAGTTAACCATCACAACAATAATGTTAGACATCCTAACCTTGCTTCGCCTTCGTTTAGCGCGCACTCATTATAAAGCAGATGCATCATTTAGAGATGATGTTCGGTAATTAAAAACGTAAATTGAAAAAGTAGGTCTCAGACCCGGAGATTCTTTCCTAGAAGTGCACTCATGCCCAGTTCAAACTGGTTCTTATTCGTCCGTCACCTGTCATCTCTTCCTAATTCCAAATATTTTCTCTGCTCATCGCTATCGTCTATATTATCACCTTCATCATCGACGTGAAGCATAACAATGCGAGTTTAAAATAGGAACTTTCGAAACGAAGTTAAACGACCTTGAAATTTATTCAGTTCAGTTCAGTTTATCACGTGACCCTTGAGATCGTTGGGCAACCCTGCTCACTCCTGCGCCACCCCTCTCTGTCTGCGGTTCCATTTTCTGCCGCTTCGGGTCGGAGGCTAGTCCATTCATGGATGTTGTCTTCCCTTCGTTTTTCTTCGACGTCCTCACCTTCGCTTGCATTATACTGTGCCCCGTCGTATTGTATTTGCAAGGCCCTTAGACATCGAGACGTGGGCCATGCCAAGCCAGCTTTCATCTTTTGATCATTGTGAGAAGATCGTTATACAGTCCACTTGGATTCTCCATTCTACGTCGTACTTCATGATTTGTGAAACGGTCTTTGTAGTTCATATTTAGGAGTCTTCTAGAATATATCATCTCCATGGGCTGGATTCCTCTCGTGAGATCTTCTGCAAAAGCCCATGTTTCGCAGGCACAGAGAAATATTGAAAGAACCAGTGAACGCATTGGTCTAACCTTTCTGGCGAGACGAAGTCGATTATCTTTCTATATAGGTTTAAATGTACAAACGTTGCTCTTGTTTTTGCTATTTTGGCCATGATATCTGGTTTGTACCCATTGTCACTGATCGTTGAACCCAGATATTTGAAGAGGTTCACTGTTTCAGGCTACTGAAGTTTCGCTTTGTTTACAGCGTTGATTCCTTCAGTGATGTTGGTCTTTCCTGTGTTTATCTCCATGCAACATCCATGTACTGTTACATCCAGTCTTCAGATCTGTTCGCGAAGTTCTGCCTCAGTATTATGAACTGTTTGTAACTTTGACTAGTTGTACGTGGACACTTTCACAGCGCGTGGGGTTCATTCTCTTCCTGGACTGCTCTGTCTGTCTCTGTCATAGACCATTGACAGCATCCCGCCGGCATACATTGTCTTGGACTGCTCTTTCTGTCTTTCTCTCCAAGTATTATAATTTAATCTATATTCCTTCTCACATTCTCTTCTCCCCGTATTTTTGGGTTTACATCTTTTTCCCTCCCATGTGGATTCTATGTAAGAGCCTGTCTGGCTATGTTGAATGATACCTTTCGTAGCGTATGTTCTTCTGTCGTTCACGATCTTCTTCTTCCTTCGTTCGCATAGCGTATATCCTATGCAGCCCCATTTTCCTCATTGATTTGTTTTTCCAGCTTCTGTTGTTGGCTCCTTTCCCATAGGTATTCATCCCTCACCATGTCGTACCACTTTGTGTCCATTTTCCTTCGTGGGTTGCTATGGCCACGAGGTAAGGCACTCACCTCTCAAAGCGATGAATAAAAATTACGTGCGTTCGAGCCGCGCATGTTTCAAGCCACCCCTGGCCTCAAATAGGTGGGACCAGAGCACCTGAATCCTGAATTACATCCAGTCGTTTTGATTTATGTTTAAGTACTATTCCAATTCAGCTCGGGACCAGAGAGTGGGGTTGATTACCAGCGCAGCCACTTTCCCGCTATCATCCAAATACAGCGCAAGTTACATCAAGACAAAACCGTCCGATAATGTAACGATCATCGGTCGAGAGGGACAACTAACTCTTGTGATATTATCCTTCGCATGCATCTGTTAATGAAGGACTGGAGTCTTTGCTAGAAACACCTAGCTATGAATGTGCATGTCTTTTGTTTTTGCTGATATTAACTCCTAAAAATCGAAACCAGTTAGTTTTGTATTTATTAGCAAATTTCTTTAACGGTACCCAGCAGGAACCAGAGAACTGAGCACATCATTACACATGCGTTTTCTCGTGAGCTGATGCCTTATGGCTTGACACTCCGTGTATTCATTTCAACTGCCGTGAATCTGACAAGAGTTTTGTGTTCATTTGGTGGCAGAGTTCGAACAAAATATGCCACTGTTTTTTTTTTTTCATTTTCAAACCTTCGCTCCTCCTCCAGGCATTGTTACCTTGTTGTTTGCTTTAAAATAGCAGAAATGCAATATTGTTTGTTTTGAAATAACAATAACCTAGTGCTATCGATTCTTAATGCGATAATAATTTAGGTCTGTTTATATTGATATAAACATAATTTAGGTGTTCTATTTTGAATTAAATTTTACTTTAGGTGGGCTTATTTTGATGTAATCATTATTTATTTAGGTGTGCTTATTTTGATGAAATAATTATTGATTTATGTGTGCTTATATTGATGTAATAATTATTGATTTAAGTGTGTTTATTTTGATGTAAATAATTATTGATTTATGTGTGCTTATATTGATGTAATAATTATTGATTTAAGTGTCCTTATTTTGATGTAAATAATTATTGATTTATGTGTGCTTATATTGATGTAATAATTATTGATTTAAGTGTCCTTATTTTGATGTAAATATAATTTATTTAGGTGTGCTTATTTTGATTCAATAATTATTTATTTAGGTGTACTTATTTTGATGTAATAATAATTTATTTAGGAGTGTTTATTTTGATGTAAGGATATCGCAAGACGTGTTTACTGTAAAATAATCATAATTTCCGTGTGTTTATGAAATGATAATTATTTAGGTGTCATTAAGTAATAATAATTTATAGACGTATTTATTAAGAAATCATAATTTATGTGTGTTTATTTTGAAGTGAAATAGTTTAGGTATGTTTATTTTGATGTAAACATAATTTAAGTGTGTTTATTTTGATGTAAACATAATTTAAGTGTGTTTATTTTGATGTAAACATAATTTAAGTGTATTTATTTTGATGTAAACATAATTTAGGTGTGTTTATTTTGATGTAAACATAATTTAGTAATAACATTTCATTAATAACAACAACGTGTATCCTAATGTAACTGACATCTCTGATAGAATTGTGCCAGTAGCAATCCAATGAAATGGAGATAATACAGCAAATATTCAAGTATTTGCTCCCTGCAATGTTAATAATAATGAAGACGAGTGCTTTCTTTGAAGTAATAATAATGTATATGTCTGTATTGTGAAGTTAAAATGAGAGACTCCAGTGACATTTATTGTAGTTTACAAATCTGAGATTCTTGTGGTGGATGCTATAAATTAGAAATTATAGATTATTTTGGTGGATGTTAAAAATTAGAATTGATAGATTCTTGTAGTGGATGCTTTAAATTACAAATGATAGATTCTTGTGGGGGATGCTATAAAATACAAATTATAGATTCTTGTGATGGATGTTTTAATTACAAATAATAGATTTTTGTGGTGGATGTTTTAATTACAAATAATAGATTTTTGTGGTGGATGTTTTAATTACAAGCTCGAGATTCCTGTGATCTTTATTTTAATTATAAATTATCAGAGCTGTTTATTATTATGAATAAAAAATCATGGATTGGGTACTGAATTACCATTCTCCATAGCTGAATGTAAAGCATATCGATGTATCTTTGAAATTAGTAGTAACGAAGATTGTGCCAGTCTATTTGCTTCTGTATGTCAGCTTTTAGCCAGCTATGCTAACGTTACATAATGCGCGCTAAGATGATTTAAAAGACTGAATTATAAACGCATGTTGTCGCTGCGCAATGTGCAGGCTACGGTGTTATTTCCCTTTCGATTGAATATACCAAACGAAGTCGGATGTGTCAGATGTATCTAATATTGGACAAACCTTGACTTGGTTTTCTGAAGTCTCTAACAACTTCATTCACCGACAGTAGTGTAACTACAATGGGGAAAACCTTGACTTGGTATACTCAAGTCTGTAACAACTTCATTCTCCGACAGTAGTGTAACTACAATGGGGAAAACCTTGACTTGGTATTCTGAAGTCTCTAACAACTTCATTCACCGACAGTAGTGTAACTACAATGGGGAAAACCTTGATTTGGTATACTGAAGTCTCTAACAACATCATTTCCCGACACTAGTGTAATTACTAAGGAACACATCTTTACTTTACGTGAAAATTGTTACCTTCCTGTCCTTCTTCATCTATTTATTTATTGTGCTTTCCCATTTCACATTTACATATCTTCTAAAGTCACCTTTTCATTCAATAAATTGTATCTGTTTGCAATTCTTTAATTTGCTAGCTTCGAACCCAGAAACAGTTTTTATCAAATTATTTACTTTTGTCTCTAGAACCATTCCATTTAAATCTTCCCACTTATTTCGTTGCCTTTTCTTTCACCCAGTTGTACTTTCCTGCCACTTTCAACAAGGCTTTCGGAAAGATATTATGACTTTGCATATGGTCAACAAATTATTAGAACTGCCTAATTCTGAATTTGTTCACTAAGCAGAACAATAATTTCAGTAGAAATAGAAATTAAGCAGAAAAGAAATTAAGCAAAAAAATACAAATTAAAAAGGGATAGAAATTAAGCAGAAAATAAATTAAGCAAAAAAATACAAATTAAAAAGGGATAGAAATTGAAATTAGGCAGACAATAAATTAAGTAACAAAAATACAAATTAAGTAGAAATAGAAAGTAAGCAGACAAAGAAATTGAGCTATTTTGTTTGTTTCGAATTCCCACAAGTAGGTCTACTCTTCTGTGCGCTATGAAAAAGACCTTGAGTGGTGGGTTACAGTAACTTCCCTCAAATCCCGGTGGTTGTGCTATGCCTATCTTTATCTGTTCACTACAGGGATAACGTCGATCCCTCACCTCGATAGACAGGCTGCCATGAAAAAAACAACACGCCTCCAAGGAGGGACATGAGGAAGCCAAGGTGAGGGTCTTAGCCATTATTTTTTGCCTGACCCTGACAAACATGTCTGATCAGTATGTTCTGCCTGGCCGGACGTTACTCTTCCTCACCAAGCAATTAAGTAAAAAATTAAAATTTAGTAGAAAAATGAATTACCTTTTTTTGCTTCTAACTTTATCGGGATGTCCGTATCTGTGTTACTTCTATGAATTGAGCTATATTGCTTTCCTCGATGAGTGGTTAACTGGCATGCCTGAAACGTTGTGATTTTTGTGAGGATCAACGTCACTGGCCTATGTTCAATATTACAGGATTGTATATGATAAGAAAAAGAGGCGATTGAATACAGGTTTAAAAGATAAAGGATAAATTAAACTTTTTTTAATTTCAAAATACAGCCGCTTACAAGAACATGACAGTACAGCAACAAATTAATCATAGATAAGTCTAGATTAAATATCAGGAAAACATCGTTAAGTCAGAGTGATAAATGCATGGAATGCATTGCCACAGGAAAATGTGGAGGCAGGGTCAATTAATGCATTCAAAAATAGATTGGGCGCACAAACATATTTTTTTATAAAGTGAATGTAAAGTAAACTGGTTGTATACAGACTCTACATAGACTTTTAGATCAGTATAAAGACTTTAAGTTAAGTTATGTATCAGCTGACATCCTCAATAACATAGAACGGATATTATATTTAGCGGGTTCGGCTAAAATCAATCAATGATCAGCTGTTTGATTATTAAACATACATCGATGAATAAATTACCCACAGAACGCAGCAGACTGGTTTGTTGTTGATCCCTTTTTGAGCGCATGTCTTAGTTTATTTCTTGGAACTCGGTCTTGAGTTTAGATACTTAAACGAATTCTAATTTATGTTGTTGTTGTTTGCGAATGCACATAATGAGTAGGTTACTCTTTTGTGCGCCCTGAAAAAGACGTTAAGTGGTGGGTTGCAGTAGATTTCCTCATATCCCGGGTGTGCTGATGAAGGTGGATCGGGGACCTCCAAGCGGTTGTGCTATGCTTGACTTCATCTCGTGTCACTCACTACTACGGGGATCACGTCGATCCCTCACCCAGTTAGCCAGGCTGCCTTGAAAAGAGCCTGTTTCCAGAGTAGGTTACTAGGAAGCCGAGGTGAGGGTCTTGGCCGGTATGTTTTGCCTAACCCTGACTAACATGTCTGATCAGTATATTTTACCTGACCCTAACTAACTTGTCTGATCAGTATATTTTGCCTGATCCTGACTAACATGTCTCATCAGTATATTTTACCTGACCCTGACTTACATGTCCAATCAGTAATTTTTGCCTGACCCTAACTAACTTGTCTGATCAGTATATTTTACCTGATCAGACGTTAGTCTTCCTCCCCTCTACAAACTGTAATTTCATCGTTTTTTGAAAACAATTTGTTCTTATCAAATCATATTTTATCATACAAGATAATTTTTTACAATATTCACACAAAACTATCAAGTGAAAAATGTCACGTACCTGGGTAATATAATCTCAGCAGATTGCACACGCAAAACCAAAATTCAAAACATGTTTTCTGCTTCATTTGTTCTCAATCTCCCGCTACGAATCCCTGAACAGGGGTTTGCAAGTAGCAGGATATAGTCCGGAGAACATAATACGTTGTGTGGCTAGTTTACAGCTTGACTGCGATATTTGCAGCTTTCTGTCCGACGTATCCGTCATCATCAGCAAGCATTTTTTGAGTACCGAGTTAACCTTCTCCCTTCGATCCCTTCATTTTAGCCCGCCTGCTCTTTTGCAGCCTTTTTTCCGGGACCACCGCGTGGATGAGTAGAAGGGTTTTAGCAGCTCTGTTTGTGCACTTGTCCCGATATTACTAAGCAAGCAAGTGCCAATGGATACTAAACTAACGCTATACAACACAATATTGCTTACCAAATTCTGCTATCAGTGCCAGATATGGACACTAGCAAACAAAGATAAAAGAACCATGGTAAAAATATAGATAAAATGCTTTCGCAGAATGCTTGAAGTAACAAAAACGCATACAATCAGAAACAACGAAATTAGCAGATAGGTACAACACCGGAGCTAGACCTCATCACGAGACAGCAAACTAGATAGTTCAGTCACGTGACACGAAATACACGATCTAGTATACTTCAGAATGCCATGTTATATAGATACAATGGATATAGGTACTGACCACACAAAAGATGAATAGGAGAAATAACAGAAGCAGTATAGCTCCCTATGTTCGAGTCTGACAGTATGCAAATCATCAATCAGTCAAGCCAATCATCAATCAGTCATGCCAATCACCGAGCCGTCTTGCCAATCACTAATCAGTCAAGCCAATCACCTATCAATCCAACACATCCGACTTCAGCAAACGTTTTTTTAATACCGTGTTAGCATTCCCTCTTCGATCCCTTCTCCTTAGCCAGTCTGCCCTGCTGCAGCCTGTTATCCAGGATCACCGCGTGGAGGTGTAGAACGGTCTTGGCAGCTCTTGTTCGCTGGCCCTGACGCTAGCAGTCAGCTATGGGTCGCTGACCACTGCAGTTCATGCGCTGCTCAGCATCTTGATCCCAATATTGTGTTTTATATAATATCATATCAAATCGAATCGTATCGTGTCGTTTAGTATCGTATCATGTTATATCGTATCATATCGGGGAGACGCGTAGCGCAGTGGTTAGCGAGCTGTCGTCGCTGATTGTTTTTTCAAACCGAAACGGCGCCCGGGTGGACCCAGCCTTAAATGGGTATCGGTTCAGGGAAGTAAAAGCGGCCAGGGAGAGGAGATGGCTACCGCTCTCATAGCCAAGCCTTTGAAATGTGAGATCGCTAACACCTCAAACTTTAACGTATGGTGTCATATTGCAACACTTCGTATAATATCAAATCGTATGATATCAAATTATATTGTATTAAATCATACACTATCAATTCATACAATAGCATAGTGTATTATTGCGTCGCATAGCATCGAATAACTAAACAAAGCTCCTCTACAGATGGACAAAAATGAAATAAGACAGTCCTCCTTCTAAGAGGACACCTTCAATTGTGTCCCCTTGATCCTGCTGGTGCGATAACTTGTGGAGGGGAGATAATCACCTCCTCTCTATAAGCAATGATAAACCTTTTGACAAAGTTTCAAACATTCCGTTTGCCTTTAAATTGCTAAGAAACTGACATGCCTCTACTTGGAAATTCCACAATTTCTGTAATAGTTTTTGTGAGTGGCCAATTTCTCTGCTCATATATTCCCTAGACATTTGTGTGAACTTTGATTACGATTGTGTTCTATACAGATGGTTTTAAATACACATCCGCTCCAGTTAATTAAAAAATGTAATCTGATTTCTACCCAATGTGCGTTTCTACGACTCAAACATCCAGCCTCTAAACAAGTTTTACCATATATTTTCATTATGTTATTCTAGGCATTGGAAATTTAATGCAGAGAGAGTTTTAAAAAGCTGAACTCGATTCTTCCATCGTTGTGCGCATGTTGCGAAACAAATACATAATTAATGGTGTTCTGTGTTGCGAGTTTAGCTTGGGTCGCACTCAGAACTAGACGTGCCTTTCGGGGCCATCCAGATAACGTGTTTGTTGATTGAGGGCATGTCGGCAAGTGGCATCTCAAAGACAACTCACTTGCCCAAATGAATACGGGAGGAACTGGTGAAAGACGTGGCAGAGAGCATGTGCAAGGAGGATGCTAATAAACGAAGGGATAGATGCATGGGTAGATAGTTTGTGAGACGGACAAGATAGACTGATGGCCTGATTGCTGGATGAAAGGGGATGGCTGAATTTAAATAGAGAGATAGACAGATTGAGCGATAGATAGTTTTGGAGTCTGACATGATAGACTGATGATTTGATGGACATATGAAAGTGATTGTTGTTGAAGTAAAGTGGATTGACAGATGGTGGTAAATGGATAAGTTGACGTACAAAATAAACATGAATACATATATCCATATCCAAGTAATTTGAGACTTTAGAAACGTAAATATAAATATGAGATAAATAGTTCAGAGGACATTACAGATAGACAGAGAGGAAGAAGCAGCGATATGTAGATAAGCAGCAAGACACACTAGACAGACCGACAGGCAGATGGATGGTTGGTTGGTTGGAGGGTTGGTTGGCTGGCTGGTTGGTTGGTTGGTTGGATGGTTGGTTGGTTGGTTGGCTGGTTGGTTGGTTGGTTGGTTGGTTGGCTGGTTGGTTGGTTAGTTGGTTGGTTGGTTGGTTGGTTGGTTGATAATGCACATCATGGGTTGGTAACCCTTTTGTGCGTCCTGAAAAGGACGGAACTTGTGGCAGAATGTAGTAGCTTTCCTGACATCCCGAGCGAGCTGGTGAAGTGGACTGGGGTCCTCCAGGCGGTTGTGCAATGCTTGGCTTCATCTGCTTGTCACTCACTACTGCGGGGATCACACCAAACCTCACCTTGTTAGCCAGACTGTTGTCTTCTACAACAGCACGTTTCCAGGATGACCAACGATGAGGTCAGGTGAGGATCTTGGCCAGTATATTTCTCCTGACCCTGGCTAACATTGTTTGATTAGTGTGTTTTACCTGACCAGACGTTAGACGGAAATAGCCAACGAAGAACAACTATACAGACACATGACGAAGAAGACGGCTAAACATGACAGTTAAATGTAGATTAACAGACATACGCATATATGTTGTGACATACTGTTTATCAAATGAGCAAGATAGATTAATTTACAGATAGACGGATGTAGATGGAAAGATGGACGGACAAACAGTTAGGTAGGTAGACAGACATACAAGCATACATACATATCTACAGACAGACAGACATGCGGCTAAATATATAGACAAACTTCAGGACGAATGGATTGGCGGATTGATGTATGGATATATGGATGGATCAATGATCACTACATAAAAGAAAAGGAAGGTCAATCAACAAGCAGAAGGATTAGAAGATGTGTACCATGTAGCATAGGGCAGCCATTGATCATAATACATGGTGGGCCGGGGAATAGTGCTGAATTCGATTTTAATTGAAGATAGGTGGCACTGACATGTGCGGTACTGGGAACCGCTGAACATCTGCTGCACAACTGCCCGACATACGAGGATGTGAGAAAGCAGATGTGGCCATCACCAGTGGCAACACTAGACAAGCTCTATGGCAGTGTCGACAGCCTCATTATGACCACTGCTTTTTTCGAAAAAAAAAAGGTTGACGTCTGACAGCGTACGACGAAGAAGACAAGATTTTAATTCAAATTCGACAGACAATCGTAACTACCAACAAAAGATGAATTCCTATATGTTTAGAAAGTGGATTCAGAAAACTGTTATTTTCTTAGATAGGACCATCTTGTATTGTAATGGACAATGGATCATACCACAACACAGTCATATAGATAAAATACTAATGGACAATGGATCATACCACAACACAGTCATATAGATAAAATACTAATGGACAATGGATCATACAACAACACAGTCATATTGATAAAATACTAATGGAGAATGGATCATACCACAACACAGTCATATGGATACAATACTAATGGAGAATGCATCATACCACAACACAGTCATATAGATAAAATACTAATGGAGAATGGATCATACCACAACACAGTCATATAGATAAAATACTAATGGAGAATGGATCATACCACAACACAGTCATATGGATACAATACTAATGGAGAAAGCATCCTACCACAACACAGTCATATAGATAAAATACTAATGGAGAATGGATCATACCACAACACAGTCATATAGATACAATACTAATGGAGAATGGATCATACCACAACACAGTCATATAGATAAAATACTAATGGACAATGGATCATACCACAATACAGTCATATAGATAAAATACTAATGGACAATGGATCATACCACAATACAGTCATATAGATAAAATACTAATGGACAATGGATCATACCACAACACAGTTATATAGATAAAATACTAATGGAGAATGGATCATACCACAACACAGCCATATAGATAAAATACTAATGGATAATGGATCATACCACAACACAGTCATATAGATAAAATACTAATGGACAATGGATCATACCACAACACAGTCATATTGATAAAATACTAATGGAGAATGGATCATACCACAACACAGTCATATGGATACAATACTAATGGAGAATGCATCATACCACAACACAGTCATATAGATAAAATACTAATGGAGAATGGATCATACCACAACACAGTCATATAGATAAAATACTAATGGACAATGGATCATACCACAATACAGTCATATAGATAAAATACTAATGGACAATGGATCATACCATAATACAGTCATATAGATAAAATACTTATGGACAATGGATCATACCACAACACAGTCATATAGATAAAATACTAATGGAGAATGGATCATACCACAACACAGTCATATAGATAAAATACTAATGGAGAATGGATCATACCACAACACAGTCATATGGATACAATACTAATGGAGAAAGCATCATACCACAACACAGTCATATAGATAAAATACTAATGGAGAATGGATCAAACCACAACACAGTCATATAGATACAATACTAATGGAGAATGGATCATACCACAACACAGTCATATAGATAAAATACTAATGGACAATGGATCATACCACAATACAGTCATATAGATAAAATACTAATGGACAATGGATCATACCACAACACAGTTATATAGATAAAATACTAATGGAGAATAGATCATACTACAACAGAGTCATATAGATAAAATACTAATGGAGAATAGATCATACCACAACACAGTCATATAGATAAAATACTATTGGACAATGGATCATACCACAACACAGTCATATAGATAAAATACTAATGGACAATGGATCATACCACAACACAGTCATATAGATAAAATACTAATGGACAATGGATCATACCACAACACAGTCATATAGATAACATACTAATGGAGAATGGATCATACCACAACACAGTCATATAGATAAAATACTAATGGACAATGGATCATACCACAACACAGTCATACAGATAAAAAACTAATGGAGAATGGATCATACCACAATACAGTCATATAGATAAAATACTAATGTAGAATGAACATAGTGTTTCAGACTGTCACCATACCATTCAACAATCCCGCCTAAACCCAATAGATCTAGTCAGGGCGAAAGTGAAAGAGTATGTTAGTTAATTAGTTAGTTTTTTAGTTAGTTATTTTATATAGTCAGTTAGTTTCCTTTCCACTTGTGCCGTCGAGCGACGTGGGGAACTTATGTCGTCTGTCCTGAGCCAAGTGCGTTGCGTCGGCCAACGGGAGCCCGTGTTTCTGAACAATAATTAAAGTGGTATCTATCCACCTGATTCGCAGTCCCTCCCTTGTCGTGTAGCCAGATCTACCAGCGTTGTAAGCCATCAGTGGAAGTTGATGAGGGTGCATTCTCATGAGATTGCTAAGCTAAAGCATTTTCTGCCTGGAAATGCATTCGACAAAAGACGTAGTGCCGACCATACGAAGAATATCGTCATTCCGCATTTTGTCTTTCCTGGTAACACCGATGACCTTCCTCAAATACTTCATTAACCAGGTCGAAATTTTGCTCTCACGCGGTTGACAGAGATCATATTTGTCACTGGCAGCACATAGTCGGCATAAATAAAAGCATACATAACGGTACAAAAGTCAAAGAACTTACATATGCCGCCTCTCAAAGATAGACACGGATTATTAGGCTGCTTGTGAGGACCATGTCTTGGTAGAGGAAGAGACCCGTTGAGAAAATGCTTGTTTGTGTTACACAACAACCAATAGCAGTCAGCAATATGCTAGACGTAATCAAGACGCTGAGCATCACATACACTACAGCGGTTAGCGACCCATAGCTGGCTGATAGCGTCAGGGCCAGAGGTTCAGAACTGCCAAGACCCTTCTACACCTCCACGCGATGATCATGGATAACAGGCTGCAACAGAGCACACTGGATAAGGAGAAGGGATCGAATAGAGAAAGCTAACCCGGTAATACAAAAAGGCCTGCTGAAGTTGGATGTGTTGGACCGAACGGTGAAAATGTCGCAGACAAACAGTAAACTACGACACAACGCTTTTCGTTCTCCGGACTGCTTCCTGCTACTTGCAAAAGCCCTTTTCAGGGCTTTGTAGCTGGATATTGAGAACGAACGAAGAAGAATGAGAAAATAAGTTTGACTCGTCTGACTTAATCAATTGAAATATAGAGTTAATGCAATTTTACAAGGAAAAACATCCGACCAAAGAAGTGTGAAGGCAAGAGGATGTATAATGCTTAATACATATTTATACCAGCATTTATCGTCTTTGAAAAATTGCTTTTTTTCAGAACCACTATGTACTTCAGAAAGATTTATCTCAGAAATGAATGTAAACTATTCTTTTCCGTTACTGAGCTGTTTATACACGTGAACGCGTTTTGATTTCAGATGTTGGGTCTCCCCAAAAGCCGTTTGCGATGCGATAAATTTCCGAAGCAATAAGAACTTTTTTACATAATACGTAAGTAAGAAGCAATTGAAGCGTATTATTCGGTACTCAGATTTATATATTTATGTAACGGGAATTGAATACTCGCCTAAGACTCACAAAAACTGAGTATTTTATTCAATTACATTATTTTTCTTAAGAGTATAATAATTATTTTGCCGACAAAGATCAAAGAAGCTTGTCAGTTTAACAAAATGGCAGTATCTGCACTATTATGAATGATAAAATCTGAATATAATGGGAAATGTAAGACTTCATACACAAATTCAAATTGTTAAGTGCAAGAGATCTGGAGATATTAGATTAAATCTGAGGGCATGTGTTTTGAGACGTACTGTAGAAGCCAACTTTGGTAAACATAAACATATATACTAGAAGAGAATTTTGGAAGACAGACATTCACATATATTAGAAGGCAAGTTTGGTAGACAGAAACATATACTACAAGCCAAGATTGATAGACAGACACACACAAACACTAAAAGACACGATTGACAGACAGGCACACATTTAGTAGAAGTCAAGTTTAATAGACAAACACATATACTGAAATACAAGTTTAATGGACAGACACATAACGAAGAAGATATGTTTAATAGACAGACAACTAAGCCGAAAGACAAGTTAAATAGACGGACATACACATTTGTTGAAAGGCACGTCTAATATATATATATATATTTATATATATATATATATATATATATATATACATATATATATACATATATATATATATATATATATATATATATATATATATATATATATAGTGGAAGATACGTTTAATAAACAGACATAGATATATAGTGAAAGACATTTTCGATAGACAAACATACATACTAGATGTCAATTTTGATAGACAGACATAGACTAGAAAATGCACCACATAAAAGCTGGATGGAAAGGTATACAAAACAGATATATTGATCAATAAAGAAGGGCACACAGAGGTAAGAGGGCTTACAAATGGGGATATTTATGCGTTGGGACAACATATGCATGGATATATAAATTTGTTTTGAGTGCTGAATATGGCAGCAAGTATGAAGTGAAAACTTTGCATCATAATGGCAGCAGCAACAAAAAATACGTATATAAACAAATATTCCTTTGTCAGGAGCCAAATAAAAAGACCGTCGCAGTTGACCGTTAACATCGAGAGGATTGCAGCGATGATAAAGACAAGCACAAGAGAAATTAACCTCTCGCATTCTGGCTCTTCCCTCTCGGGTCTGTTAAACATTGTTACCGCATTGAGAATCCTCATTTTTCCACGTCCTCCAGTCATCCTTGCCTGCATCTCGGCCTTCTTATTCAGGAACACATATAAAAGGGAGATGTAAAATAAATGGCCGTATTTAACTCACAGCGCGCGCATGCTCGTGCATGTGGATGGATTTTCTGCATAATCAGAACATGCAATTCCCTTGAGCACTCCGAGCCAGAGAGTGAGCAGTTTGAAAGCATAGCCCTGCTTAAATCCCTCCCCGTCTCCTCTTTCCAAAACAAGAGAATGCGCATGTGCAAGTTTCTTAGCTGCCCACAATTTTTTGTCTCCCACCGGTGGATTTACTGTGTTTTTATTCTTCCCCTGCAGCAAATGCAGGCATTGCCGTCTCTCATTAAAACATGTCTCTTGAAATTCGCTGTCTTTGTCGCCAATCCAGTTTTGCCCTCACCTTATATTTGTCCTTTAACGTCGCTACATCTGTTTGTCATCCTGTTGCATATGGATTTGGCCCGACTCATTCCGCAGGGAATCGCTAATTCTTGACAGTCTTGTTCTTCGTCGTCCAATTTTTTTTCTCTTCGTCTTCTTCATCGAAAGTTTTTTGGTTAAATTTTTATAAATAAAAAAATAAAAATTATGTTTAAACATACAGCTTACATGTGCGCATGAATGGCGGAGTGGTTGCATCGCATTTCTTGCGATAAAAGTACTGTGTTTAAACCCTTTTTACGCACACTCTAGACTGCGAAGCTGCAAATAGTTATAACCCCTTTTACGCATACTCTAGTCTGCAAAGATGTAAATAGGTATATAATTTACTTCGCAGTAGACCCAGCTGAATAAAGATACCTGATGAAATAAGAAGAAGGAGAAGCCACAGATTATGCCCTTTACTGTCGTCGCTTTCAGCAACGAAAGGGGTTTAACACAATTGGGGGCACCCTGGAGCACTAACTTCGGTACAATTATCAATTTTAAAGTTCGTAGAAGTAGGCAGAGATGACATTACGTGTTCGCCATAACTCATAAACAGCGTATGTTCAGTACAGTGGATGTCCACCTCTTGATCTTTGACGGCAGTGTCTTTTATTTGAATGCCTTGACATCCGAAGCTATGGTTCACCTACGCCGCTGATCGCCCTGTGGCTTACTGTGTACAGCCGACTTCAGTCCGGGATGATATTTTTTTTCGCAGCTAAAGAATTTCAGCTCGGATGCCGGTGGTTGTATTGCGTCTCTACTAAAAAATACCTCGACTTCGTATAATTGAAAGCTAGATCTGTTCTTAAGACTTTAAAACGTTCACAAATCTTCTTCTTCTTCTTCTTCTTCTTGCCTTTTGGCTTCAACTTCGTCTACTTTTATTCATGCCTCTGCTTTTTCCTCGTGAGATGTGTTCTTCTTCTTCTGCTTCCTCTTCTTCTTCTGCTTCTTCTTCTTCTTCTTCTTCTTCTGCTTCATCTTCTTCTTCTTCCTCCTCCTCCTTTTCTTTTTCCTTTTATTTTTTCTCTTCTTCCTCTTCCTCTTCTTCTTCCTCTTCTTCTTCTTCCTCTTCTTCTTCTTCTTCTTCTACTACTACTACTACTACTTCTTCTTGTTCTTTTTCTACTTCTTCTATTTCGTCTTTCTCCTCTTCTTCTTCCTTATCTTCCTCTTCTTCGTGACATACGTATTAGTGTAGCAATCATGGTTCTCAGTCAATTCCATCATTCTTTCCGTTTGTTTCCTTTGTTATGTGAATATGTGTTCAACTGTTAAATATGTCCTCATTCCATCCATCTGATTGATTCCTTGTCCAGCATGTCCACAATATGTATTTGAGTATCATATGTTCATTTCATCTGATTGATTCATTCATTATCCAGCATGTCCACAGTATGTATTTGAGTATCATATGTTCATTTCATCTGATTGATTCATTCATTATCCAGCATGTCCACAGTATGTCTTTGAGTATCATATGTTCCTTAAAGCTTATGGTGCACATACAACAAATGTATTCCCATAGCAAGCACTGCTGTCACGGATGCAGTGTTGGAGACTTTATTAAACTAGGTATTCGAGTTTTTATTTGACATAGGTTGATATTGTTTCACCTGGCCCTAACTATATAGTCTAATCAGTATGTTTCACCTGTACCTGACCAACATAGTCTGATCAGTATGTTTCAGCTGACCCTGACTAACATAGTCTGATCAGTATGTTTCACCTGACCCTGACCAACAAAGTCTGATCAGTATGTTTTACCTGACCCTGACTATATAGTCTGATCAGTATGTTTCATCTGTTCCTGACCAACATAGTCTGATCAGTATGTTTCAGCTGACCCTGACTAACATAGTCTGATCAGTATGTTTCACCTGACCCTGACCAACATAGTCTGATCAGTATGTTTTACCTGACCCTGACTATATAGTCTGATCAGTATGTTTCACCTGACCCTGACCAACATAGTCATTTATGTGGAAGATTCCCTATACTTGTTCACGTGAAATCAGTTTCTATCTTGCCTGTGTTGATCTTCATGTCATATTCGTTACAAGCGAAATGGCGAAAGTGCAGGTGGTGTTTTATGTATTCTCCATTTTGGTAACATTTCCTTGACACGTATATTGTATTTGAGCCTTCTCAATGTGGAGAATAACCTGGAACCTGAACTGTCAAGACGTCGCCGCGCTGGTTAGGCAGCTTTCTCGTCTATTAACACGGTCCTGGACAGTTGCTATGACCAAGACCTACGAGCCTTCCTCTTCATTTCCACTGTACTCATAGAGACGTGCTTCGGTACTGAGACGTATCAGACACTAAAGAAATCAAATGAGGGCAAATTGAGAGTGACTCAGTCCTTCCTTAAGAGACGCTAGGTCGGAATCACTCTCCGGAACCAACGTATGCAAGGTCTCCTCAATTCTGACATAAGACGATTGTTCCTGGTGAAGGGTGCGGTAATCCAGACAAGGCGAAATGTGGATGGACAGGTGACACGTTAAGACGAAATAATGGTCGATGTTGCACAGTGACAACAATCTGGTACCCCCGAGGTAATAAGAGAACACGTGGAAGACCTTCAACCTGTATGCCTCAACATCCGAGATGCCTCTACAGGCGCACGTACCACCCACTGGACTTCCGTGGCCCAAGACAGGGTCCGCTGGAGATGAAGTTGGTACCCGCACCTACGATGAGGAACAGGTCATCAAGATCAAGATATTTTTGTTCGTATGACATTTTACTTGAATTTATTGTCTGTCTTGTCAACATGGTTATAAAAATGTCAGTTATTGAAGCAGCTTTAATATGTTTTCTTTCTGTTTATATGTGTTATATACGATATTTATAATTTGTAGTTTTGTTCTGTGTGTTTATAGGTAAGAGGTTAATTTGAGGTTTCTTATACAGGTACTGTGATTCTAATTTGTTTTTATTGTCCAGAGGAAACGTCCGGTATTTTGTATTGAAACCGGCTATCAGAAAACAAATCTGATGAACTAGAAGATTATATATATATATTTTTTTTTGCGTTCGCCTTATTTCTCTAATCCCCAAGGCGGTGTGCGTTGCATTGTGGTTTTTATTTTGCGCCTGTCGGCCCAGTGCATCCGACTTCAGCATGCATTTTATGTAAGGGTCTGCTTCCTCCTGCATTTTCTAAGGAAGGTAATTAAGAAGTATATAAATGAATGTGAATGTAGATGTTCCTCCCTGAGGCATAAACATTTTTTAAAGAGTTGCGCAAGAGGAAAAAGATGAGAAGCGCTGGTCTAACAAGATTCTTAGTTCGTTAGTTTGCTTGTTAAAACGTACATAACATGTCTTCATTATTATCAGCATTAAAACAATATTTTAAAATTATTCATTATCTTTGTTCGATCAACGAGTTCATTATGTAAAGTCGCCTTTTCCAACATACATAGAAGGAAGGGGAGGGAGAGGTAGACCCTCAGCAGACATTGCCGTCGGGGATAAAGTGTTTGAGACTTTGTTAAACAATGACACAGCTTTATGAAGACGGTTCCCTTCCCCGCTGCCTTTTTTCATTCTTTATCCGTCAGCCAGGTATCCATTTACAGCCCGTAGCGGGAGTTGAACCTCGTACCTTTGTCATGAAAAGCGAGTGCACTACCAGCTGCTAACACTATCAGGACACAGCGTCAGATTCGTGTAGTTGTAGAGCAATCGTTGTTCAAGGTAAAGGTACGGGCGACTCCCCTATACCAGCACGCTTCAGTTGACCCATCTGTTTAATGGGTTCTTTTGTGAATAGGTAGCTCACCAGCGGTCAGAAAAGTAAAACCAGCGAGGAAGGTAACTGGCCACCCCACCTTACACAAGTTTCGGCTTAGTACAACAATGTCTCTAACACTTCATCCCCGATGACATTTTATGGTATGAAACAATTGAAAAGCAGGACAGAATACTAATATTATGTAAAGTTTGTAAAATACGCTTTTACTCGGAATTTGTTTTGTTAATAACCGTTTCTCTGTAGCTGTTTTACGAACTGTCCGTTGGATTCTTTTTAACCATCTGTAAAATAAGGCAGTTCGAGTCACCGTTACAAGAGAGGTCGGCCAATGTAAAGACCTGTTGACTCACGAATAAGGCAGTTCGAGTCACCGTTACAAGAGAGGTCGGCCAATGTAAAGACCTGTTGACTCACGAATAAGGCAGTTCGAGTCACCATTACAAGAGAGGTCGGCCAATGTAAAGACCTGTTGACTCACGAATAAGGCAGTTCGAGTCACCATTAGAAGAGAGGTCGGCCAATGTAAAGACCTGTTGACTCACGAATAAGGCAGTTCGAGTCACCATTACAAGAGAGGTCGGCCAATGTAAAGACCTGTTGACTCACGAATAAGGCAGTTCGAGCCACCGTTACAATAGAGGTCGGCCAATGTAAAGACATATTCACTATGGTAAAAGCGCGCAAGCTTCCATGATATGGACATGCATCCAGATCGTCTGGGTTGGCCAAGATGTATCCTGCAAGGTACTGTTCCTGGTACTCAAGAGGGAATGTTATCCCGGTACTCAAAAATTGTTTGCTGAAGTCGGATGTGTTGGACCGAAAGGTGCAAATATCGCAGCCAAGCTGTAAACTACGACACAGCGCATTCCGTTCTCTTGACTACATTCTGCAACATAAGCCCTTTCAGGGTTTGGTAGCGGGAGATTGGGAACGAACGAAGCCAAGCCACGCCAAATAGAATTGTTGTATACCTATCTATCGTCAGTCCACTTATGTCGTTAGACTTCGTGGGAAGGTGCGACCATATTTGTTTCATATTTTTTGGCAGGCGAAATTCTGCTGATAATCATCAGATTGCTGGTTGCCAGGTCAATCCCAGTAAATGTTGCCAACCGTTTGGTTGGTAGCCCGTGGAATACGATCGCCCATTTATGTGACTGGTGGTGGGGGAAGCTTAAATTAGAGCAATGTATACACGCAGCGTTCAGGCGCCATCTAAGCCGCTTCGCTAACCATATAACCAAGACCTGATGTTATAGTACAGTCCCTTTTTTGCGACGTATTTTCTGTAGGTCGAGAATGCCTTAATTATTTGAGTAGATGTTTAACTTGAAATAATTACAATTCATAACATTAACAATCAATAATTTTAGTCATATGTCACTATCACTGACTGTGTTGCACAATTCATCGTTTAAAAATGCGATAAAATATGACAGCGTACAATATTCAGTGTATACAAATAAACTACTGAATTTCAACAATCAAATTTACGTCTTAAATAATGGTTTTCAAGATAATCAATTGTACAAATATATTTGACAACTTCTGGATTTAATCCAAGAAAGTTTTGTTAATTGTTCACTACATCTCTCGTGCTGCTTATTCTGCTTCAATTTCCTTCTCTTGAAAATATATTGCCTATTTCTGCACTGTATTTCGTACTTCTCATATAGGTCCATATAGTTTCTCTTCCAGTGTTTTTTTCTATGGGACAGTGGGGCATTCTCTGTATATCATATTCGAGGCAGTTTTGTAGTACGTGCTCTGCAGTCTTGGGTGCCTGTCCGCATGTTCACATGGCTGAGTTGTCAATTTTCAATTGTTGTGTACTTGTGGCTGCGGAGTCGGTTGTATCCTGTTCTAAGGCGCACACAACAGTTTGTTCTAGTCTATTCACCTTATCGTAATCATTTTGTGTTACTATTGGTCGCTTTCTGATTTATTTTATCAATTTTTTAAATTCTGTTGGTATGTAACTGGTACATCTGGTTGCTCGTCTTGTCAGTCTGTCTACTCTCTCCATCGTTTCCTGGTACTCCACAATGAGAAGGTATCCAGTACATGACAATCTTGCGCTAGCAGCACAGTTCAGACAGCAGAGTGTAAATCTGTCAGTTACAAGAACTTGAGTGATTGGAATGCTCATTGCGCATTTGCCAGAAATTCTGCAGATTGTGGACCAAGATAGGAGCCCAATAATTAATCAGTTGCCACATTGATTGCCTGGATTTCTGCATCATATCTTTGACTTCATTTCCCGGCTAACAATTTAATTGAAATAATTAATTAATAAGGGCTTATGTCATATTTGAACGTGGTTATGTTGGTAGTGTGACTGAAAACCCGACAAACATCGAGTATTATGAGAGGGGATTGTTCACAAATCGTGTCTCCCATCAAATATTGTCTTATTGTAAAAGAAAAGCTCCTTAACATATCAAATAACAATCGCCCGTGCTTGCTGAAGTGTTTCATTTGTGCAGTGGTTGAGAACTGGTTTTCAACAGCCAAGGTAAGGAACTCAATGCCCACAACAGACATGCTTCCTTCGGGTAGCTGTAAATGGGTACACTGCATGGTTAATGACGAAAGGCAGCGAGGAAGGATCCAACCATCCTACCTCATTCAAACTCTGCCATATTTTCGGCGATTAAGAGATTCTGCCCGCAGAGCCGATGTATCTGATTGCAGATTTTTTTACTCTTACAGAGCCGATATTGGCTTGAACAACCAACATACTTATATCTTCTTCTTCTTCCTCTTCTTCTTCGTACGCTGTCAAACGTCAACCTGTATTTTTTCGAAAAAATCAGCGGTCATCCTGAGGCTGTCGACACTGCCATAGAGCTTGTCTAGTGTTGCCACTGGTGATGGCCACATGTGCTTTCTCTGGTCCTCGTATGTCGAGCAGTTTTGCAGCAGATGTTCAGAGGTCTTTTTCCCGGTACCACAAGTGCATTCGTCAATGCCACCTATCTTCAGTTTATTGAATAGGTGGTACCTCCGTCTGTTGTGGCTTGTGCAGAGTCTGAAGACCACGACGTGCTCTCTTCTGTTCAACTGGTAATAGGCATCATATTTTGTGTAGCCAGTATGTTCTGTTTCCCATTTGGCCATGTATCTGGCCCTAATAAGCCTTTTGTACTTATCGTAGGTCACACTAGAATCTGGTTGTGGTAGTCTTGCACCGTGCCAGTCTGTCTGCCTCCTCGTTGCCTTGGATATTACAGTATGATGGAACCCACTGTACCACTACTCTTTTTGGTGCGGACTGCTGGCATAGTTGACAGAGTACTGCTCTTAAATCATTGTTCAGCATTTTTCTGGCTTTTTAATGCTGTGACTACGACCAGGGCATCTGTAAACAGGACTATCTGGCTTTAATTGCTTTCAACTGTCAGCATTGCTTCTACTGCAGCCCTCAGTGCCTCTACCTGCGCTCTGAAATTGCTTGAGAATTTTCCAGTTGCCACTGACAGTGTTATTTTTCTACCATTTGGTAGACTCAGGAATACCCCTGCCCCTCCGTTCTGTGTTGTGTTTGTTACAGAACCGTCGGTGTATGCATGGGTCCAGTCCCTGCTTTGGTAGTTTTTCGCTATGTACCTCAGGGTTATGTTTCTTCTTTATTTTTCAGTCTGGCTGTTCTTGTATCGCATACTTATATGACGGTGTGGGCTAGCGGTTAAGTGAAAAAACCCGAAAGTGCTGGGTTCGATCCCCATCATAGCACCGGCGTTGCCCCAGGAAAGCAAACCCTTAGAAAATGCACGAGGAAGCAAAGTTTTACATAAAATACATGCCGAAGTAGGGTGCACTGTGCCGACAGGCGCAAAATAAAAACATAGTGCAACGCACACCGACTTAAGGAATAGAGAAATAAAAACAAAACAAACACAAAATTATTTTAATGTTTATCAATAAAAGCATTTTCCAAATGCAAAATTTGCCATGAGCTTCACATTTCAATAATATATGTAGAGAGAAGACCAAACCATAATGGAGTGAATGCGTTAAGTCTCCTTTACATTTTGTCTTAGTCATACATCCATACAAAAAGTTTGATACATATGATGATTTTCATTGTTGACAGCTCTCTCCCCGTATAGTTTCAGCCTTTGTTGGCCTGCACTTCTACAAGAGCGAATACCCCTGTGCAAATCCAATGTTTGGCGTGAGCTGGATATAGCCGGGTGGAGGATTTTCTGCTTAGGGTGTTAGGTTCAAGCAGTGTAATACTCTGCTGCATTTGGTCAAGTGCCAAGGAGGGTGGTTAACCGATGTGATAGACCATTTTAATAGACTCAAACACTAGTGAAAAGTAGACTAGTAGACTGTTTGGCGCTGTCTATGCTGATCTTACCATGACTGGCAGTATGTCATGTCACACATGTAGCCCTTATATCTAACCATGTACCCGAAACTGCCATCAGCTCACTTATAACATCAAAGATATATCACATGGCTTGGCTTGATTTCGTTCGTTCTCAATCTCCCGCTACCGAGCCCTGAAATGGCTTTGAGTAAAAGAATATAGTATAGAGAACGGAATGCGCTGTGTTGTAGTTTACAGCTCAACTGCGATATTTGCACCATTCAGTCTGACCCATCCGACTTCAGTAAA
>JAVGWX010000019.1:33083797-33108797 GCA_036924085.1 Ariolimax columbianus
TCCATCGTTATTTTTTTTCCGGATGATGGCCAACACGTATATTTGGTTTGTCTATGTTCTTGTGGAATCATTAGTTATAAGCTATGTTCATGGTGCTAGCAGTATCATCGTGTAAAACACGTTGCTACAGAAACCACCACTTCCAAAACATAGACATCATTTCGCACTGATTTTCGTTTGAAGATTAACTGAAACTGTTGCCCTAAGTTCTGGGGGGGGTTTAAGAGGTACAACAAGAGACTGAAATGTGTTCGGGCCTGGAATTGAACCTGGTTTCTTTGTCAAGAGCCACGTTGGTGCAGTAGTTAGTGCAATAGCTGCTCTGTCGAGAGATATAGGTTCAATCATAAGTTGATTAGGGATATATTTTTGATCGCAAATGGCTACGCTGAAGATCCAGCATACACAATTGGGTTTTAAAAGATGTATACACATGATTCAGATACCACGCATGCACTAAATCATGAACGAAACCTATGTTGCAACTGAAATATATTCATCAGGAGCAATATACTATGCATAGAGCTAACACATCACCAAAAAAGAGATGGATAAATCATAAATAATTATAAACATACAATTTGAACGAAAAGTACTTAGCTGGATAAAGCCAATGACTCTTCAATATATAGTAGGAAGTAAAGTCGTCAGACGAGGTGTGGGAGTGGTTGGCCAGGATGGCGTACAAAGTGAGAAAAGTAGGAGACGGCCGGGTAAGCCGACAGAGGCCAAACAAGAAATGAAAAAAGGCTCATATGTGAACACGTAGAGCAAGTGACTGGGAAAATAAGAAGAAACAAGTCAAATCTAGAGAGAGAGAAAAAGTGAAGTAAGAAAAATGCCAGGTAGATGTGTAATAAACGTTAAAGCCTCGGGCAAGAAGGCAACTAATGTGATAGATAGGTCTTTCCTCCAGCTAGAATTGATGCCGATCATCAGAGAAGCAGAAAACAATGCATGCGACATTAACATTTGCTTTTTCTGCTTCATCTTGTGTCATACTGTTCATATCTTGCGATGTCGTATAGAGGTATGCGTCTACTTCATTTTGTAGAGCTGTGGGAGACGTGCTGCCGACTGTTGAGCTAAGTGGGAGACTGGTGCTGCCGACTGTTGAGCTAAGTGGGAGACTGGTGCTGCCGACTGTTGAGCTAAGTGGGTGGGGAGGGACTTGTGCTGCCGACTGTTGAGCTAAGTGGGAGACTGGTGATGCCGACTGTTGAGCTAAGTGGGAGACTGGTGCTGCCGACTGTTGAGCTAAGTGGGAGACTGGTGCTGCCGACTGTTGAGCTAAGTGGGAGACTGGTGCTGCCGACTGTTGAGCTAAGTGGGAGACTGGTGCTGCCGACTGTTGAGCTAAGTGGGAGACTGGTGCTGCCGACTGTTGAGCTAAGTGGGAGACTGGTGCTGCCGACTGTTGAGCTAAGTGGGTGGGGAGGGACTTGTGCTGCCGACTGTTGAGCTAAGTGGGAGACTGGTGATGCCGACTGTTGAGCTAAGTGGGAGACTGGTGCTGCCGACTGTTGAGCTAAGTGGGAGACTGGTGCTGCCGACTGTTGAGCTAAGTGGGAGACTGGTGCTGCCGACTGTTGAGCTAAGTGGGAGACTGGTGCTGCCGACTGTTGAGCTAAGTGGGTGGGGAGGGACTTGTGCTGCCGACTGTTGAGCTAAGTGGGAGACTGGTGATGCCGACTGTTGAGCTAAGTGGGAGACTGGTGCTGCCGACTGTTGAGCTAAGTGGGAGACTGGTGCTGCCGACTGTTGAGCTAAGTGGGAGACTGGTGCTGCCGACTGTTGTGTTAAGTGGGTGGGGAGGGACTTGTGCTGCCGACTATTGAGCCAAGTGCGAGACTGGTGCTGCCGATTGTTGAGCTAAGTGGGAGACTTGTGGTGCCGACTGTTGAGCTAATCGGGAGACTGGTGCTGCCGACTGTTGAGCTAAGTGGGAGACTTGTGGTGCCGACTGTTGAGCTCAATGGGAGACTTGTGCTGTCGGGGTGTTTCTTTGATTCCATCTATCCATCGTTGCGTAGGGGAGAGGAGAGTAACGCCTGGTGAGGTATTACATGCTGATCGGACATGCTAGTCAGGGCAGGTAAAATTTACTTGCGAACACCCCCACCTCACTTCCATTCAGGTTGAGCTGGAAACGGGTTGTTTACGTGGCAGCCCGGTTAACAAGATGAGAATCTACGTCATATATAGCGAGACTCATAACATATCAAGTATTGCACAACCACCTGGAAGACTTCAGACCACCTTCATTATCACGCTCGGGCTGTAAGGGGAACTTACCACTTTACGCCCTGTTCATAGGGCACAAAAAAGTAATCTCGCTCATTGTTGGCATTGGGTAACATCAGTGGACGTCAGGGTCGACCTCTTGCTCGTGGCCTTGAAACATTCATGCAGTGTGACCTTGTCGCTGGTTGGCCATACTGCATTCTTGTCAAATGTCCAAACCACCCTATCTTCCTTGCTTCAAAATAGTCATTAACCGATGATTTTCCCAATGTATTCCTCAACTTGTTGCTGCCAATTTTGTCGCTAATTTTCTTTCCTGCAATATTTCGTACACATCGTATTTCTTGGGACTTGATCTTACATTTGGGCCCTATCTTCTTCTTCTTCTTCTTTGTTCGTTCTCAATCTCCCGCTACCAAGCCCTGAAAAAAGCGTTGCAAGTAGCGGTATGTAGTCCAGAGAACAGAATGCGTTGTGTCGTGGTTTACAGTTTGACTGCGATATTTGCACCTTTCGGTCCAACACATCCGACTTCAGCAAGCATTTTTGAGTACCGGGTTGCCCTTCCTCTTCGATCCCTTCTACTTAGCCAGTCTGCCTGTTGCATCTTGTTATCCAGGATCACCGCATGGAGGTGTAGAAGGATCTTGGTCAGCTCTGGTTCGCTGACCCTGACGCTAGCAGTCATCTATGGGTAGCTGACCGCTGCAGTTGATGCGTTGCTCAGCATCTTGATCCCGGGCCCTATCTAATAGGGCATAAGTTTGGCACTGATAACATAACATATACGGGGGGACGGCGTGAATTATTTGTTAAGTGACACGGCTCACAATCCAAAGGTGCTGGGTTCGGTCCCCATCGCAGCAGCAGCCGTTACCCCGGGGAAGCAAACCCTTAGAAAATACAGGAGGAAGCAGACTCTAACATAAAATGCATGCTGAAGTCAGATGCACTGTGCCGACAGGCGCAAAATAAAAACCACAGTGCAACGCACACCGTCTTGTGGATTGGAGAAATAAGGCGAAAGCAAACAAATAAACCACACAAAAAAAAAAAAAACAACCTCTGCCCTCAGAACCCAAAACTCAGCAAGCTGAAACGCTCGTAGAACGAAACTTCGTATAACGGTCTAACGTCACAAAACGAAATTATATTCTCTCATCATCAGCATCATAATGTAGCATATCATTTGCAGAACGTCGCTCCCAGATATCCCGTCTGAAAGAGCCCCGATCTCTTGCTAAACGTGTAGTCTGCTATAGAGTCATGCGCAAGCATTCCTTGACATCTTGGTATCATCACCTTATTGGTCTACCTCTGTCTCTCTTGCCCGACACCATCCCTTCCAGTGCCGTTCTCTCAAGACCGGTGTGTCGTTTGATGTGACCAAATGAATAATATTCAGATCACGAAATGTACACGTCCAAAACTACATTTGGTCACACTAGCCAGCTGTTAGGGAATCATGAATCCATTTGGTGGTGCTTTCGTTTTGAGTGGCAATAATTAACACGTTTGTTGGTTACTGTCCACATTAACAACCTTCCCAAGTTGTCTTTCACAACATGCCGGGAAATAATGAGTTAACGTTTTATAAACTTTGATTTTACTTAACATGACTGTTGCCTGTTTGCGTTGACTTTGATTTCCCCGAACTGTACCATAAGCTAGAGAGCTGAAAGTGTGTACACAGTCTCTTCTTCTTATTTTCGCTTATCCTGTTTTGCCTTTCATTCCTACTGTGTGCCTCATGCACATTGACATTTACCGCCTCAGATATTTAAGCTGTTTGAGTTCTGTCTTTTGATGTAGTTTAATATTGGTGTTGTTCCCACCAGCCTCCTCGTTTCTGATCCTGTATGTCCTTATTACACACAATATTTTTCGCAGGCACTTGATTTCTGTTGTTTCGATTTGTCGTTTTTCATTTGACTTGGCTTTTCTTGGCTTCGTTCGTTCTCAATCGCCCGCTACCAAACCCTGAAAGGCTTAAGTAGCAGAATGTTGTCCAGAGAACAGAATGTTGTCCAGAGAACGGAATGCGTTGTGTCCTAGTTTACAGCTTGACTTCGATATTTGCACCTTTCAGTCTAACACATTCGACTTCAGCAAGCATTTTTTGAGTACCGGGTTAGCCTTCCCTCTTCGATCCCTTCTCCTTAACCAGTCTGTCCGGCTTCAGCCTGTTAACCAGGATCACTGCGTGGAAGTGTAGAAGGGTCTTGGCAGCTCTGGTTCGCTGGCCCTGACGCTAGCAGTCAGCTATGGGTCGCTGACCCCTGCACCTCATGCCGTTTTCCATTTGGTGTTAGAGTCCAGTTCTGACATTGGTAGCAAGTGTCGGCACGACAATCGTGTTGTATATATCTCTTTTGGTAGTTATTGTCCCTTCTTTGCAATTAAGTATTGGTATTAATTGTTTGTTGATCTGATTTGCCTTATTGCATCTTTGTTGGATTTCCGCCGTGATTCTTTCGTTTGCTCATAATGTATTCCCTAAGTATGTGAAATCTATGACCTATTTCATTTGCTGCTTAGATATTCGTTTGTCCTGCTTATCTAGACATTTTCATAACCTTGGTTATTGTCTACTTTGATTTTCAAGCTGTATTCATTACATGTTGTATTTAGTTTGTCAATATAGTTTTGCAATAGTATTTCTAAAGTTGCTATGACAACCCTTGGTGTGTTGGTATTTAGAAGACTGGGTCTTCATTTCTTGGAAAGAGGAGAAAACAAATGTGAAGATAAAGATCCAATTTGGGGTGAATATATTATTAATGATGGAAATTAGGGTTAAACGGTTTAGTTATTGTGGCCATATAACAAGACATACCTTCTTGTTGAAAACCATACTAGAGGGTATGGTGGAAGGTAGTCGTTCAAAAGCCAGACAACGTTTTAGGTGGGTGGATAACATCTGGAGATGAACTGGACAAAGTCTGTCAGATTGCACCATTACGGCAATAATACACTGGAGATCCACTGCAGCCGACTTTCGGTGGCACTAGAACTAAACTTATTACAGCTTGATCGTCTGCGAATGGGACTTCATTCAAGAGTTCACTAATAATATTTCCTCAATTTTGGTTTGGTGTATTACAGATGTGGTCTTCACTATATGTGATGAACAACAAAAGGGGAAAGCACACACGCCTTCCCGTACCTCAGATTTCATCTGCTAGTTTGATACGTTAATAAATCACATTTTGATGGATTCTGGACATGTCATTCAAAAGAATGTATCGAAAAAGATAGATTTTTTCTTTCTTCATTTCTCCTTGCTACATGTTAAATTGCTGTAGTTTTTTTTTACTTCTTGGTTTCTTATATTCATTCACGTTGTTGTTCTTGTTGTTGTTCTTGTTGTTGTTGTTGAATGCCCACAATGAGTAGGATTACTCTATTGTGAGTCCTGAAAAGGACGTTAAATGGCGGGTTGTCGTAGCTTTCCTCACATCCAGAGCGTGCTGATAAAGGTGGATTGGGATCCTCCAGGCGGTTGTACTATGCTTGGCTTCTCTGTGTGTCGCTACTACTACGCGAATCACGTCAATCCCTCACCTTCTAAGCCAGGCTGCTATGAAAACAGCCCTTTTCGAGAGTAGGCTACGAGGAAGTCGAGGTGAGGGTCTTAGCCAACATATTTTGCCTGACCCTGACTAACATGTCTGATCAGTATGTTTTTTCTGACCAGATGGTATTCTTCCTTCCTGCATGCTTCATACGTTGAAACATAGGTCCACGACTACATTTTTTTTTACCATAATAAACTTATAGACAAGACTGGTTCTAATCATTTGTTTTTGACCATAATAAACTTGTAGACAAGACTGGTTCTAATCATTTGTTTTTTACCATAATAAACTTGTAGACAAGACTGGTTCTAATCATTTGTTTTTGACCATAATAAACTTGTAGACAAGACTGGTTCTAATCATTTGTTTTTGACCATAATAAACTTGTAGACAAGACTGGTTCTAATCATTTGTTTTTGACCATAATAAACTTGTAGACAAGACTGGTTCTAATCATTTGTTTTTGACCATAATAAACTTGTAGACAAGACTGGTTCTAATCATTTGTTTTTGACCATAATAAACCTGTAGACAAGACTGGTTCTAATCATTTGCAACTCGGTTTCGTAGCAATAGTTTTAACATGACAATGTGGGGAAATAGATCAGGTCACGCATTTGGAATATCTAGGCTCTAGAATTGACAAGAATGGCGACTGCTCGAATGAAATCAAAAGAAGAATAGCCATAGCAATGCAGAGACTGAATATCCTGAAGAAAGTATGGCAGGGCACCAACAAAACGACAAAAATAAAAGTCTTGAGAGCCTGTGTTTTTCCTGTGGCAGCTTATGGCTGTGAATCATGGACGATTACCAGAATTTCTAGACAAAATGTAGAATCCTTCGAGTCAAAATCTTACAGAAAGATCCTCAGAATACCCTGGACGGAGAAAAAGACAAATATAGACGTTCGGCAAGAGTTGAGCATAGAGGAGAACTGGTTTATCAATTCCATTATGGCCAGAATATGCAAATACTTCTGTCACATCATGAGACACAACAGTGATGGAAGGTATGGTGCCAGGCAAAAGAGGCAGGGGTAGACCAAGAAGACGATGGTACCAAGATATCCAGGAATGCCTGGGTATGACTGGGGCGGAGGCTGGAGCTCTGGCAAGGGAAAGAGTTTTTTTCAGACAGACTGTGATGGGAGCGACGTTCTATAAAGGACATGCTACATGATGATGAGTTTTAACATGATAAAGTAGGGAGAAAGACTAAGTTAGACAAAATATACTGATCAGACTTGTTAGTTAGGGTCAGGCAAAACATACTGGCTAAGACCCTCACCTCGACTTCATAGTAGATCGTCCTGGAAACCGGCTGTTTCATTGCAGCCTGGCTAACTATATGAGGGATCAACATGATCCCCAGAGTAGTGAATAACACGCAAATGAAGCAAAATATAGCAAAACCGCTTATAGGACCAAGGTCCACCTTCATCATCATGCTCGGGAAGTGAAGAAAGCTGCTACAACCGTCCACTAGACGTCCTTTTCGGAGAGCCCAAAATAGTAACCTACTCATTGTGGGCATTCGTAAACAACAACAACAACACAACAACATACCAATTCAACTATCCATATATATCTCTGCTAAGTCTCTTCTTCCGTTATGCTAGGAAGGTGAGAGCGATCATATTCCGTTGTTCCCGGGAATGAATCCAGTGGGGATTTATATAAATTGTGCTAATCCAGAGTATTTATTTAACTTCACTTTTGTTTCCATTGAATTCTGTCGATTGGTCACAAAGAGAGTAAGTGTCCTTGAGAATGAAAGTTCTTATATTCTCGAATTAGCTTCTGCAAAAATTTCAAGAAGTCTCAAATACCCTTCTTTTCTGTATTTGTGTTGTTTTGCCCCTTGATATTCTATTTAATTTGTTCTCATCCAAAGTGTTTCTTGTGCTTGTTTTATTCCCATTCATTTGGCTCGTTTCTGTATTTCACATTTGCTCGTCACAGCGATTAATTTCTGATTCTCCTGTATTCTTTTCTTTGTTGTGAATCTGTCGCTCTCTTGGTCCTTATTTAATCATCACTTTTATGTTGTGGCTCTCTCTGTCAGACTCCATTGCAACACGAAGATTCTCTTCTTTGCTTCTTTATCCCGCATTCTTTGTTTCCGTCGGCTATTTTTATCTGTCTCCATTTCTCTTTTAATATAATTGCATAATTTTTTCAGTATTTTTTTTAAATTTTGCCTCATTTCGCTCCTCAATTCTATCTGCTTTTATTTTTGTGTTTTATTTTGTGTTTTCCCATTTGACTACTTTTTTTTTTTTATTCCTTCTTAAATTGCCTCGGTGGTCGTTCATGTTATTCCTCTGGTTTCTAAATTAATTCTTCTATGTCCGCGCCTCAACAATCCCCTTTAATTCCAACCAATTAAATTTATCAGAACCTGCAGATTGGAGACAACATTTGATCAATAGTTTAGCATGTCACAGCGGTGTTTGTGTGAGGAGAGAGTGTGGTGGAATGGGGAGAGGAGTGAGAGGATGTTGTCGAGTCGGGGAAGGGCTAGGCGGGTGTACTGGAATGAGGAAGGGAGAGGAGGATGTAGTGGAATGGGGAGAGGAGTGAGAGGATGTTGTCGAGTCGGGGAAGGGCTAGGCGGGTGTACTGGAATGAGGAAGGGAGAGGAGGATGTAGTGGAATGGGGAAATAAGTGAGAGGATGTAGGGGAATGGGGAAGAGAGTGAGAGGATGTAGTGGAATGGGGAAAGGAGTGAGAGGATGTAAAGGAATGGGGAAGGGAGAGGAGGATGTAGTGGAATGGGGAAGAGAGTGGGAGGATGTAGGGGAATGGGGAAGAGAGTGAGAGGATGTAGGGGAATGGGGAAGAGAGTGAGAGGATGTAGGGGAATGGGGCAGAGAGTGAGAGGATGTTGTCGAGCCGGGGAAGGGCTAGGCGGATGTAGTGGAATGAGGAAGGGAGAGGAGGATGCAGTGGAATGGGGAAGAGAGTGAGAGGATGTAGGGGAATGGGGAAGGGAGTGGGAGGATGTAGGGGAATGGGGAAGAGAGTGAGAGGATGTAGGGGAATAGGGAAGAGAGTAAGAGGATGTTGTCTAGCCGGGGAAGGGCTAGGCGGATGTAGTGGAATGAGGAAGGGAGAGGAGGATGTAGTGGAATGGGGAAAGGAGTGAGAGGATGTAAAGGAATGGGGAAGGGAGTGGGAGGATGTAGGGGAATGGGGAAGAGAGTGAGAGGATGTAGGGGAATGGGGAAGAGAGTGAGAGGATGTAGGGGAATGGGGAAGAAAGTGAGAGGATGTTGTCGAGCCGGGGAAGGGCTAGGCGGATGTAGTGGAATGAGGAAGGGAGAGGAGGATGCAGTGGAATGGGAAAGAGAGTGAGAGGATGTAGGGGAATGGGGAAGGGAGTGGGAGGATGTAGGGGAATGGGGAAGAGAGTGAGAGGATGTAGGGGAATAGGGAAGAGAGTGAGAGGATGTTGTCTAGCCGGGGAAGGGCTAGGCGGATGTAGTGGAATGAGGAAGGGAGAGGAGGATGTAGTGGAATGGGGAAGAGAGTGAGAGGATGTAGGGGAATGGGACAGGGAGAGGAGGATGTAGTGGAATGGTGAAGAGAGTGAGAGGATGTAGGGGAATGGGGAAGGGAGAGGAGGGTGTAGGGGAATGGGGAAGAGAGTGAGAGGATGTAGGGGAAAGGGCACGAGAGAGGAGGATGTAGTGGATTGCGGAAGGGGGAGGAGCTAGGGGAATGTGGGAGGGAGTGAGGGATGTGGAATGTTGCAAAATGTTGAAGATAGTATGGGAATGCAGTGGAATGTTGAAGTTAGTGGGGGATGTAGTGGATTGTGAAAGGGTGTGGGGGGATGTAGTGGAATGACGAAGGGAGTGCGGGATGTGGAAGTGAGTGGGGGAATGTAATGGAAGGAGGAAGGTAGTAAGTGAATACAGTTCGATTTAAATGGAAGTAACAGGTTGTGATGTGATGGATATATATTAATTTATATATATATATACACACACACAAATTTCATTGACGTATATATATAGACATATAGATAGACAGCGTTTATTATCCTGCAGAAGCGCTCTCTCTCTCTCTCTCTTTATATATATATATATATACATATTTAGATCGACAGACAGGCAGACATGCTGGATGAAAGACAGACAGTCAGATATATAGATAGATAGACAGACAGAGACGACAGACAGACATAGAAAGATAGATGGATGGATGGATAGATAGATAGATACATAGATAGATATATAGATAGGTAGACAGATAGACAGACTAACAGACAGACAAATAGACACACATACAGACATACATGCATACCGACAGATAGATAGATAGATAGATAGATAGATAGATAGATAGATAGATAGATAGATAGATAGATAGATAGATAGATAGATAGAAAGATAGAAAGATAGATAGATAGATAGATAGATAGATAGATAGATAGATAGATAGATAGATAGATAGATAGATAGATAGATAGATAGATAGATAGATAGATAGATAGATAGATAGATAGATAGATAGAAAGATAGATAGATAGATAGATAGATAGATAGATAGATAGATAGATAGATAGATAGATAGATAGATAGATAGATAGATAGATAGATAGATAGATAGATAGATAGATAGATAGATAGATAGATAGATAGATAGATAGATAGATAGATAGATAGATAGATAGATAGATAGATAGATAGATAGATAGATAGATAGATAGATAGATAGATAGATAGATAGATAGATAGATAGATAGATAGATAGATAGATAGATAGATAGATAGATAGATAGATAGATAGATAGATAGATAGATAGATAGATAGATAGATAGATAGATAGATAGATAGATAGATAGATAGATAGATAGATAGATAGATAGATAGATAGATAGATAGATAGATAGATAGATAGATAGATAGATAGATAGATAGATAGATAGATAGATAGATAGATAGATAGATAGATAGATAGATAGATAGATAGATAGATAGATAGATAGATAGATAGATAGATAGATAGATAGATAGATAGATAGATAGAAAGATAGATAGATAGATAGATAGATAGATAGATAGATAGATAGATAGATAGATAGATAGATAGATAGATAGATAGATAGATAGATAGATAGATAGATAGATAGATAGATAGATAGATAGATAGATAGATAGATAGATAGATAGATAGATAGATAGATAGATAGATAGATAGATAGATAGATAGATAGATAGATAGATAGATAGATAGATAGATAGATAGATAGATAGATAGATAGATAGATAGATAGATAGATAGATAGATAGATAGATAGATAGATAGATAGATAGATAGATAGATAGATAGATAGATAGATAGATAGATAGATAGATAGATAGATAGATAGATAGATAGATAGATAGATAGATAGATAGATAGATAGATAGATAGATAGATAGATAGATAGATAGATAGATAGATAGATAGATAGATAGATAGATAGATAGATAGATAGATAGATAGATAGATAGATAGATAGATAGATAGATAGATAGATAGATAGATAGATAGATAGATAGATAGATAGATAGATAGATAGATAGATAGATAGATAGATAGATAGATAGATAGATAGATAGATAGATAGATAGATAGATAGATAGATAGATAGATAGATAGATAGATAGATAGATAGATAGATAGATAGATAGATAGATAGATAGATAGATAGATAGATAGATAGATAGATAGATAGATAGATAGATAGATAGATAGATAGATAGATAGATAGATAGATAGATAGATAGATAGATAGATAGATAGATAGATAGATAGATAGATAGATAGATAGATAGATAGATAGATAGATAGATAGATAGATAGATAGATAGATAGATAGATAGATAGATAGATAGATAGATAGATAGATAGATAGATAGATAGATAGATAGATAGATAGATAGATAGATAGATAGATAGATAGATAGATAGATAGATAGATAGATAGATAGATAGATAGATAGATAGATAGATAGATAGATAGATAGATAGATAGATAGATAGATAGATAGATAGATAGATAGATAGATAGATAGATAGATAGATAGATAGATAGATAGATAGATAGATAGATAGATAGATAGATAGATAGATAGATAGATAGATAGATAGATAGATAGATAGATAGATAGATAGATAGATAGATAGATAGATAGATAGATAGATAGATAGATAGATAGATAGATAGATAGATAGATAGATAGATAGATAGATAGATAGATAGATAGATAGATAGATAGATAGATAGATAGATAGATAGATAGATAGATAGATAGATAGATAGATAGATAGATAGATAGATAGATAGATAGATAGATAGATAGATAGATAGATAGATAGATAGATAGATAGATAGATAGATAGATAGATAGATAGATAGATAGATAGATAGATAGATAGATAGATAGATAGATAGATAGATAGATAGATAGATAGATAGATAGATAGATAGATAGATAGATAGATAGATAGATAGATAGATAGATAGATAGATAGATAGATAGATAGATAGATAGATAGATAGATAGATAGATAGATAGATAGATAGATAGATAGATAGATAGATAGATAGATAGATAGATAGATAGATAGATAGATAGATAGATAGATAGATAGATAGATAGATAGATAGATAGATAGATAGATAGATAGATAGATAGATAGATAGATAGATAGATAGATAGATAGATAGATAGATAGATAGATAGATAGATAGATAGATAGATAGATAGATAGATAGATAGATAGATAGATAGATAGATAGATAGATAGATAGATAGATAGATAGATAGATAGATAGATAGATAGATAGATAGATAGATAGATAGATAGATAGATAGATAGATAGATAGATAGATAGATAGATAGATAGATAGATAGATAGATAGATAGATAGATAGATAGATAGATAGATAGATAGATAGATAGATAGATAGATAGATAGATAGATAGATAGATAGATAGATAGATAGATAGATAGATAGATAGATAGATAGATAGATAGATAGATAGATAGATAGATAGATAGATAGATAGATAGATAGATAGATAGATAGATAGATAGATAGATAGATAGATAGATAGATAGATAGATAGATAGATAGATAGATAGATAGATAGATAGATAGATAGATAGATAGATAGATAGATAGATAGATAGATAGATAGATAGATAGATAGATAGATAGATAGATAGATAGATAGATAGATAGATAGATAGATAGATAGATAGATAGATAGATAGATAGATAGATAGATAGATAGATAGATAGATAGATAGATAGATAGATAGATAGATAGATAGATAGATAGATAGATAGATAGATAGATAGATAGATAGATAGATAGATAGATAGATAGATAGATAGATAGATAGATAGATAGATAGATAGATAGATAGATAGATAGATAGATAGATAGATAGATAGATAGATAGATAGATAGATAGATAGATAGATAGATAGATAGATAGATAGATAGATAGATAGATAGATAGATAGATAGATAGATAGATAGATAGATAGATAGATAGATAGATAGATAGATAGATAGATAGATAGATAGATAGATAGATAGATAGATAGATAGATAGATAGATAGATAGATAGATAGATAGATAGATAGATAGATAGATAGATAGATAGATAGATAGATAGATAGATAGATAGATAGATAGATAGATAGATAGATAGATAGATAGATAGATAGATAGATAGATAGATAGATAGATTACCTCAGTGTATGGACTTTGTACAGTACGTGTATCTAAACCACTCTTTCCCCCATCCCAGTCTGTTCTAGCCATCCTCCCTGCACCCCTTCGCTGCCCGACACATGTCTCGCACGTCACAATCCCAGGGCCTAGACCTCACGCCTCGTCTTCCCATTTGGTCAAGCTCACTTCTACCCACCCTATTGGTACAAGCCGAGGGATCACACAGCTTCTACCCCACTAAATCTGATAGGCTTCCTGCAATATTCGACCACCCAAAGGAGACACCAGACTTCTCATTTTGGCTGTATCGGAATTCTGTCCACCTTGTAAGTCCCGCCTACTTTATTTTAGCTCCTCCTCCCGTCGTCCTGGTGGCCCTGTGTTTTCTTTTATTTTCGTTTCTTGTGAATTTTGTTTTTCATTTTTGAGAAACCGAAATTAATAAAAAGAAGAAAACGGACAACAGCTTGATGCGCGTGTTTGTAAAGCTAAGCCCTTGGTACATGCTGGAGGTTTTCCAACGCATGTGGAGTGTCCTCTCTTTCATTTTTCTTCCTGAGGCAGTTCACAGTTGCGTCACATGCAGCTCTCTTCTCTCGCACATTATCGGATGATCTATCTATCTATCTATCTATCTATCTATCTATCTATCTATCTATCTATCTATCTATCTATCTATCTATCTATCTATCTATCTATCTATCTATCTACCTACCTACCTACCTACCTACCTACCTACCTACCTACCTACCTACCTACCTACCTACCTTTATACCTACCTACCTACCTACCTACCTACCTACCTACCTATCTATCTATCTATCTATCTGTCTTGTCTGTTCTTGTCTTGTCATTTGACTCTCTGTCGGTCCACCTGTCTCTGTGAATGCGTCGCAATGCATCACACAGATCAAACTGCAGAGCACTGTTTCTGTCTCATGTGCCGCATATGGCACTTATAGAAGATTGATTGCTTGATTTATTGTTTGATTGATTAAAATACAAACACGATTGTCTCTTGGAATTGCTGTAGCCTCTATCTGAGGCTAAATAAAGACTTTGTCTGCAACAATGCATGACGCTGAATTGACAAGCTTCCTTTATTCCTACCAATAGGCTCAGCTATGGAAGTAATAACTGTAGTGATGGTTGTTCAGCTGGTTCTATCTAACTTTTCAGATCTCTTCTTCTTTCTCTTCTTCTTCTTCTTCTGCGTTCGATCTAAAAAAAGACTTTTGTGACGTTATGTCGAGGCTTACATCAAGGCAACGATAACTGCGTATTTCAGCCCGACACATCCGATTTTAACACGGCATTTCTGGGGCATGAGTTCGAATCCCCTCTTTGATCCCTTATCTCTTAACCAAGCTTCATGGTTTCAGTATGTGTCCAGGAAATCCTCTTAGAGACGGGATAGGGTCTTTGTCGGATATGGGCCACTGACCCTGATGCAAGCATCCAGCTATGAGTCCCTGGGTGCTATCAGCTCACTCACTGTCCTATCTTCTGCCCCACATTTAACCAGACTGGGTATTTTAACCATTTCTTTTCTAAGACAAATACATGTTTACCTCTCCTACATTTAGGCTTTTTGGTCATCCTAGTTCTGTAGTACTACAGCTAGGACCAAGTCCACAGTTCTCTTCAGATCTGGGTGGCAGCATCACAGCTTCTGCGTCACCTCGGCTCCCTCTGGCCAGGTTTGAAATCGTAGGTCTCTGTGTATTATACAGTCCTGTAGGATGTGCTCAGGGGTCTGGTCTCCGGTTCTACATGGGCAGTCACTTGTGTTTGATATCTTGAGCCGATGTAGGTGACCCAATAGACTGCAGTGGATTGTTATAAGGTGAAAGATTGTGGTTTGTAGGTGTCTGTGGAGATGGTGGATTGGGTCCGATCTATTGCTCACTTCCATGTCTTTCTTCGATTTTGAGTTGCACTGATTGTGGATGATAGTTTTTGCATCTTGGTAGGACACTGCGTAGATAAGTTGCTTCATCCTGCCACCTACATTGGACAGGGCATCATCTCTCCCATTCTATGTGATTCCACAATGGGATGGTACCCACCAAATAGCAACTATTGAGGTTCTTCACATTGTGTATACATGTTGACATATAAATGCAGTACCAAAACTGTGATTCTCAAACTTTTAGAGGGTTCGGACCCCCTGAAAATAGTTATAATTCGCTGTCAGGCATGCACACGACCCTCACCTCTTCCCCCCTCCCTCATTCTGCCCCAATGAAAGAACGGGTCATTGAGACTTTTGCAAGTTAACTACGTTGTCTCTTTTGGCAAGGCAAGCTACTGTGAAACAGTTCTTTCGGTGACATCAGGGCGTGTTTATCGTCCTGATGCTATAGCATTAAGTCCAGCATTGAAATTATATACACACAAACATTAGTAAGGAAAGGTTTGTCCCATAGTAGTTAGACTATTGTCAGGGAATGAAGTTGTTAGAGCTTTCAGTGAAGGTTTGTCCTATAGTAGTTAGACTATTGTCACTGAATGAAGTTGTTAGAGACATGAGTATAGGTTTGTCCTATAGTAGTTAGACTATTGTCAGGGAATGAAGTTGTTAGAGACTTCAGTATAGGTTTACCCTATAGTAGTTACACTACAGCCAGGGAATGAAGTTGTTAGAGACTTCAGTATAATAAGTCACACCTTGTATGAGGTAGGGTGACCAGTTCCTTTCATTGCTACCTTTCATATTTCGTCGCATGCCAGGTACCCATTTTCAACTGGGACTTCAAGAGCGTAACAGACGTCTGAGTTTAACCCCATGTCTATGCCGTGAAAAGCGAGTGCTCTACTACTACACTAATAAAAGAATGTATTTACAAATCTAAATTAGTTCGCGGACCCGAGAACCACAGTCCCAACATAATTCTTCGTATACACAGAACCCAGCATGACTATGTCCAGGTAACAATTTTTATCTGGGTAGACTGGAGAGTGCCAAAACAGGTAATTAGACCAACATCATTGGACTCTAAACGGATGAGTCCCAACTCCTCTAACAATCTAACAGGTATCCTCACGATAAAAAAAAGGATTAAAATATCAGCCTTTACCAAGTACAATCCAATGCCGGCTACAGCACCATCAAGATGGTATGTAAATACGCCCTGATATATCCAAAGGAACGTCATTGTTGAAACGGGCATACGTCCCCAAAATTAGGTTTGGTGTCCTATATTCTTTTGTGACGTACCAATGGCAAATACGTTATTAATTGTAGAGCGTTATTCTGACAAATAAATTCTCGCAACTAATGTTCACTATATTGCGTAATACTGACGATAAGTAGTAACGCATAGTTTCAGTGCCACGCACGAGACGTCATTTGCAGTCGGCTCAGGTGCTTCAATTACGCCTTGAATAATTAGCGAACCTAGCGTTCTTGGAAACTCAACATGCAAACAAAACTGATATTTTTGAATATTTTCCCATCGAGCTTTGCCATTAAAATGTATATTTTTTTTTAGATTACATCTTCAATGAAAATGTTTAACTGAATCTTCAAGATACAATTGGGATCACGATGCTGAGCAGCGACGCATGAGCTGCAGTGGTCAGCGACCCAAAGCTGACTGCTAGCGTCAGAGCCAGCGAACCAGAGTTGCCAAGACCCTTCTAAACCCCGACGCGTTGATCCTGGATAACAGGCTGCAACAGAGCAGACTGGCTAAGGGAAATGGATCGAAGGAGTAATGCTAACCTGGTACTAAACAATGCTTGCTGAAGTCGGATGTGTTGGACCGAAAGAAGCAAATATCGCAGTCAAGTCGTAAACTACGACACAATGAATTCCGTTTTTTGGACAACATTCTGCTACTTAAGCCCATTTAAGGGTTTGGTTACGAGATATTGAGAACGAAGGAAGCCAAGCCAAGATAAAGTTAGGCAGCGAGGGGCGAGGCGTATGGGTAGATGGTGGGGATTTGAGATAGACGAGGGGTGCGAGAAAGGTTCGATCCTTTAATTGTTCAGCAGCTGCATCTTTTTCTTTTATATTGCACAATTTGATTGCCGGGCAAATGGTCTTCATGTGTATTAGTAGATTAAGCATAATGTAATACTTATGACCTAGAATTGTGTTTAAGAATGCTATTTTTTCCTCTTTTTTGTTCTTCCTCATCCTTCTGCTACATCTCCCACCTCAGTCTAACGAACTTTTAAGATTGTCCTCTCAAAATTGTAACGGCGAACTTAATAAACCACAATTTTTCGCTTTTCTTATTCAAGATTCGTTTCTCGCATATCTGCACCCTTTAACCACCGCCCCCATCCACAAACCTGCGCATGGCAATTCAGGATATGCAACCGCTTGCTGTAATGAAAATAAATATTTTAAAAAATTAGAAAAGAAATCCGAATCTTGTCACCTCCGTGAAAAGGTCTCATTTTTTTTTCCTTTATTTATTTATTCATGCAGCGAGAGTCCACCTCTCACCCCATCTTATCCTGCTGTTTAGTTTTTTTGTCCATATACATTGAATCCTGAACCGCCCTTCTAACCCACCCTAAACCATCTCCTCACCGCTACTTGCTTTCTATTCCACACCCCTCTTCCAAAAGCTCTGGATGCTCTAAAATCCACGAGCCTTTTTTTTTAAAACCATGATCCATAATCCATGTCTGTCTTTGATTCCTCATACACATGCCCGCCTTATTCCCTCTGTCTTTCTATCTTTCCATGAATTTCTGGCAACCACTTCATCAGCTTATTCTCCTCTACCTCCCATCGCCACCCCGCACCCTCACGTCCGCATTCAACCCAGATTGGGCACACTTCAAACACAAATTCAAATAATAGAGAGAGAGGGGGAAAAATAAATTATACAAGAAGATGCAGGGAGTAACGATAAAAGACTGCACATGCATCTAACTTAAAAATATGCCACGCACACCCTCCCTCCCCTCCATCGAAGGACCTGACTGCGCATGTCGGCCACTCCAAATGCATGTGAGAATGGAAAGCGTGTGACGTAAGCAGACCCAATTTACTGTTGCTGGGGCAGTTCACCAGCCCCTTATAGCGCATGCAGAAACGGCCTATGTGCTAGGAAAATCCATTTTTGGTGGTGGGGGGGGGGGGGGGGGGGAGTCTTAAGATGGGCATTTTCTGTTGGTGTAACTAGGCACTGATATGGGGACTGCAGTGTTCCTCTCAGTGGGTTGGTGGATGGAGGGCAAGATATTTAGTCCCTGTGCAAATCTATCATCTTCTTTTTCTTCTCTCTTGTTTTCTTAACATATTATTTCTTCTTCTTCTTCTTCTTCTTCTTCTTCTTCTTCTTATTATTATTATTATTATTATTATTATTATTATTATTATTATTATTATTATTATTATTATTATTATTATTCTCATTCTTCTTCTACTTGTTCTTCTTCGTCTTGTTATTCTTCTTATTATTATTCTTGCTCTTTTCCATCTTCTCGTTCTCTTCCTCCTACATATCCTCGTCCTTCTCGTTCTCCTATTCCTCCTCCTTCGTCTTCTTCTTTTTATTCATTTTCTCATTCTTTTTCTTCTTCTTCTTCTTCTTCTTCTTCTTCTTTATCTTTTTTTTCTTTTTTTCGTTCTACTTCTTCTTCTTTTTCTTCTTCTTTTTCTTCTTCTTTTTCTTTTTTTTCTTTTTTTCCTTCTTCGTCTTCTTCTACTTCTTCTTTTTCTTCTTTTTCTTCGTCGTCTTTTTCTTCTTCTTCTTCTTCGTCTTCTGCTTCTTCTTTTTCTTCTTTTTCTTCTTCTTCCTTTTATTATTATTATTCTCCTGCTTCTTCTTCTACTTGTTCTTCTTCTTATTATTATTCTTGTTCTTTTCCACCTTTTCGTTCTGTTCCTCCAACCAATCCTCGTGTTCTCGTTCTCCTATTCCTTCTTCTTCTTCTTCGTCTTCTTCTTCTTCTTCTTCTTCTTCTAATTTTTCTTATTTTTCTTTTTCTTCTTCTTCATCTTCTTCTTCTTCTTTTTCTTCTTCTTCTTCTTCGTGTTTCTTGTGATCTTTTATAGGATACCACATCAGCTACCTTTTATATCTGCGCGTAATTGTATCTTCCTATGTCTCATAACTAACTTCATCTGCACTTATTCATATATCTATGTCACTTTTACCTCCTAGCATGTCGCTAAAGTCAGCTAAAGAGGGTTATGATAAGAGATTGCAACTTCATCATGTAACAACAACAAAACAACTATTGAAATTATAATCAATCACAGTACAAGCTCAGGTAGAGGCTTCCTGTAAACGGACCAGCTGCGGTTAAAAAATATAACTTACATTGAAAAGAGCGATACAAGATTGAAAATACTTGGAAATATTCAATCTTTCAAATGGGCCAGATGCAGTGGGTGGCCTTTGATTCCCTTTTAATCGAAACAGTGAATGAATGACGAAAGTCCCGCTTATTGTCCTTATCTATTATTCGTGTCTATGTCCCGATCAGTGTCCCTGTCTATGCCCCGATCTTTGTCCCTCTCTATGTCCCTTATCGTTGTCTCCGTCTATGTTCCGATCTTTGGCCCTGTCTATGCTCCGATCATTGTCCCTCTCTATGTCCTTTATCTTTGTCTCTGTCTATGCCCCGATCTTTGTCTCTGTCTATGCCCCGATCTTTGTTCCTCTCTATGCCCCGATCTTTGTCTCTCTCTATGTCCCTTATCTTTGTCCCTGTCTATGTTCCGATCATTGTCCCTGTCTATGTCCCGATCATTGTCCCTGTCTATGTCCCGATCATTGTCCCTGTCTATGTCCCGATCATTGTCCCTGTCTATGTCCCGATCAGTGTCCCTGTCTATGCCCCGATCTTTGTCCCTGTCTATGTTCCGATCATTGTCCCTGTCTATGTTCCGATCATTGTCCCTGTCTATGTCCCGATCATTGTCCCTGTCTATGTCTCGATCATTGTCCCTGTCTATGTCCCGATCATTGTCACTGTCTATGTTCCTTCTTCTTCTTTTTCTTCGTTGGTTTTCAATCGCGCACTACCAAACCCTGAAAGGGTAAGTAGCAGAATATAGTCCAGAGAACGGATGTCTATGTTCCGAACTTTGTCCATATGTGTGTCCTGATCTGTGTCCTAATGTATGCCTCTCTGTGCTGTTATATATGTACCGATCTATGTCCTTATTTTTGTCTATCGGCTGCGCAACCTTACTAATCATTCTGAAGGTTGGTCAGCGTCTACCAAACTTGACAACCGACGATGTGCGAAGGAGGACACGCAAGGAGATACAATGCCTTATCCTAGAGCGAAGAAAGGCAACCTCAGCTGAGTGTTGTGGTAGGGCAGACCAGGCCCTTAGCCTTGTTTGGCGTCTGGTCTAGGAGTGAAGCCCCGACAGGCGAACAGATAGAGCATTGCTCTGCTGATCCGGCAGCTTCTGCAGCTTGCCTTGTTCCAAATGTATTGGTATCACTTTTCCCTTGGAGCAAACAAGGCAGACCGAGAGAGGGACCATACTGCATGCGCAACACATGGTCTCTTTATTTATGTCCGAGGTTTATGCTAAAAGCATAATTACTATCGTCTGACAAGACGAAATAAGCCAATTATGATGATGTCTATCAGATATACAACTATTTATGCTTTTATCTATGTCTATTGACTATGCAACTATGTATGCCTATATTTCTTTTATCAATGCAATTATATATGCTCCTATGTCTCTCAACGAAGCAACTATTTATGCCTATATCGATGTCTATTTTCTATACAGCTATGTTTGCCCATATGTCTATAATCTATGCAACTGTTTAAATCCCTATATATGCAATTATTTATGGCCCATCTATGTCTGTCGTTTATACAACTAATTATGTCCCTACATGTGTCTATCCACTGTGCAATTAGTTAAGGTCCTATCTAAGTCTACCTTCCGTGCAACTATGTATGCCTCTACCTCTGTAAAGCGTTTATGCAACTACTGATGGTCCTATATATGTATATCTATGCAACTGTTTATGGTCCCATTTATGAATATAATCTATACAACTATTTATGAATCATATTTATGTCTATCATCTATACAACTAGTTATGGTTCTATTTATGTCTATCATGTACAACTATTTATGGTCTTATTTGTGTCTATCATGTACAACTATTTATGGTCCTATTTATGTATATTATCTATATAACTATTTAAGAATCCTATTTATGTCTATCATCTATACAACTATTTATGGTCCTACTTATGTCTATCATATATACAACTATTTATGGGCCTATTTGTGTATATCATCAACGCAACTATTTATGAATCCTATTTATGTCTATCATCTATACAACTATTTATGATCCTATCTATGTATATCATGTACAACTATTGATGGTCCTATCTGTGTATATCATCTATATAACTATTTATGAATCCTATTTATGTATATCGTCTATGCAACTGTGTATGTTCCTATATATGTCTATCATTAATGCAACCACATATGTCTATTGTATATGCAACTATGTCTGTCGTCTATGTCGCCATCTATGTGACAACTTTCTGACATGGGGACATGGGTTGAACGGCACTGTTATTTGCCTCTTCTATCATGGTCACAGTATGTCAGTAAACCTTTTAACGTCTATCCCAGAGTATATCTCGCCTATTATTACACAGAGTCACCGTTATCTTACCTTATTATGACTGAGCAAATCACTATCAGACTGATGAAGTCTGTTTCTCAGACTTTACTTCAGAACGACATATGTATCTACCAGACTGTTGGAAGTTCTATCAAAGTCTTTGCATATACAGATCAGAGTGTTGGAATATTTATCTCAGACTTTTTACTCAGACTTTGTATCTCATACTTTTGAAATATATTTCCCTTAACGTTTTTTCTCAGATTCTTTAATTCTCTTTCTCGGTTTCTTTGAATCTCTATTGCTGACTCTTTGAATCTGCCCCTCAGACTGATCTCATTTTCAGACTGTTTGATTCATTATTACAAGCTATCTAAATTCACAACTCAGACTGCTTTCCATCTCTGACTTTAAATTTGTCACTCAGACTGATCTCTATCTTGGGATGTTTAACTCTATCGCCTTAGACCGTTCTCTCTATCAGTTTAAATGTCTTGCTCAGACTGTTCTATATTTCAATTCTTTAAATCTCTCTTTCATTCTGTTTAAATATATTTTTGAACTGTTTACAACTGTTTACTGGTTGCCTAAAACTGTTTATTAATCTCCCTCACTGTTTGAAAAAATTTATCTTTCACTGTTTTCATTTTTGCTTAAGACTGTTTACATTTCTGTCTCAGACTGTTTGAAAATGTGGCTTAAACTGTTTAAATCTTTGCCTAAAACTGTTTATATCTCTTCTCTCACTTTGTTTGAAAATATGTCTTAAACTGTTTAAATCCTCGCCTCACTGTTTAAATTCCCTCCTCAGAATTTTTGAAAATATGTCTTAAACTGTTTTAATCCTCGCCTCACTGTTTAAATTCCCTCCTCAGAATTTTTGAAAATATGTCTTAAACTGTTTTAAACTTCGCCTCACTGTTTAAATTCCCTCCTCAGACTGTTTAAAAATATATCTTAAGCTGCTTATATCTTTACCTAAGACTTTAACAATTTCTTCGTGGAACTGTTTTATAGTCATCCCAGATTGTTTAATCACATATCTCTGATTTCTGAATTCTATATTTCTGCAACTTCCGAATAATCGATCTCTGAAGGTGTAAAACTCATGTTTTGAGATTTGTGAATTCACTATCTCTGACAACTTGATACAATGTCACTGAAATAGCTGACTTCTCTATATACTTAGAATGCGTGCAATTATGGTATTCATAAATGCATGCTAATGTCTGTTACCAAGTAGCCGAAGCATCCGCCTATATGTAGTAAGTATTTAACAACTTCCTGCGGCTTACTAGGCCTGAGGGAAGATACAAATAATTTGGGTTGATTTTTGTATATAATTTTTGTCCGCGAAGCGGCCTACTATTTTCGACTTCTAACTGCCAAGGTATTTTTTAACGTGCTCGACACTGACCACGGGAGTCCGATCTCACTTCCCCAGAAATCAGATGAATTTTAACCAGAAACCGATATACGCCGTGATTCGAACTCGCGATCTCCAGCACTCGAAGCGGACACCTTACCCCGAGACCACTGAGCCCTCACTGAATTCTCCATTTATAAGTATTTCCTTCACACTGCGAAGATCTGTTTTTCAGACTATGTAAATCTTTAGGTCTGACTATTTGGGGAGGAAGAATAACGTCTGGTCAGGCAAAATATACTGATCAGACATGTTAGTCAGGGTCAGGCAAAACATAGCTCTCTCCTTCAGACTATTTCACTCTCTTTCTCTGTTGGGTTGTTTAAATTTATCATTCAGACTGTTTCATTTCTCCATCAGACTTTCATCTCTCTCTCAGAATATTTGAATCTCTTCCTCAGACTTTCATCTCTCTCTCTCAGACTGTTTCAATTTCCGTCAATCGGATTCAATCTCTCCCTCAAACTGTTTCAATCTCCGTCAATCGCTTTCAATCTCTCTCTCAGACTGTTTCAATCTCCGTCAATCGGTTTCAATCTCTCCCTCAGACTGTTTCAATCTCCGTCAATCGGTTTCAATCTCTCCCTCAGACTGTTTCAATCTCCGTCAATCGGTTTCAATCTCTCTCTCAGACTGTTTCAATCTCCGTCAATCGGTTTCAATCTTTCTCTCAGACTGTTTCAATCTCCGTCAATCGAGTTCAATCTCTCCCTCAGACTTTTATCTCTCTCTCAGACTGTTTCAATCTCCGTCAATCGAGTTCAATCTCTCCCTCAGTCTGTTGTATCTATCACTCAGACTTCCGATTCTCCCTCACATTGTTTCACTTCTCTCTCAGACTGTTTCTCGTCTCAGTCAGACTGTTCCACCTCTATCTCAGATTGTTTCCCTCTATCCCAGACTGTTTTACCTCTCCCTCAGACTTTCACCTCTCCCTCATACTGTTTCACCTCTCCCTCAGACTGTTTCACCTCTCCTTCAGACTTTCACCTCTCCCTCATACTGTTTCACCTCTACCTCAGACTGTTCCACCTCTCCCTCCGACTGTTCCACCTCTCCCTCAGACTGTTCCACCTCTCCCTCCGACTGTTCCACCTCTCCCTCAGACTGTTCCACCTCTCCCTCAGACTGTTTCACCTCTCCCTCAGACTGTTTCACCTCTCCCTCAGACTTTCACCTCTCCCTCATACTGTTTCACCTCTACCTCAGACTGTTCCACCTCTCCCTCCGACTGTTCCACCTCTCCCTCCGACTGTTCCACCTCTCCCTCAGACTGTTCCACCTCTCCCTCAGACTGTTCCATCTCTCCCTCAGACTGTTCCACCTCTCCCTCAGACTTTCACGAATCCCTATTTCAGACTCCTCAGCATTATCTCCATTCTACAAAATGTTGCACTTTATAAC